>JBBBDQ010000592.1:4992500-5212500 GCA_037127315.1 Ascarosepion bandense | reverse complement strand
ATGATACATTTTCTCTTCAAGGGACAAGTAAAATTTATTTTAGTTGCTGTTATTTTCTCTTCAAGGGACGTTTAACATATTTTTTAGTTGTTTTTATTTTATTTTCAAAGGACATGTGGCATCTATTTTAGTTGTTGCTATTTTCTCTTCGGGGATATGTAATTTCTGTTTTTGTTGTTGCTGGTTTGGAAAGTTCGTAGTTGATATGGCTTATGCAAATTGGACATTGGCGTCGAGATCTCATCCATTTCCATTTGATCTACTTAGATGTAACGTAAATTCAAAGAGTTTCTTTTCTGGTTCTTCTCGCTTGAAGAACTTTCTTCCGTCTCGATGCTTTCCAGACAACTTTAATCTGCAAAAGGTTAAATGCAATGACAAGAACTATCTACTGTTATCTTTTTTTTTCTTTAATCGTTTCACCCAGAGAAAGGCATTCCACTGCCACTATTGCGCAGGGGGTTACATAGGGTGAGGGGGAGTGATAGGAAAAGGATGGTTAGATATAGGAAATGTCGGAAGGAGGGTGATAGACGGGTAAGGGTACCGAGAATGAGGGTTGGGTAGATGGTGTGAGTGTTTGAGAGAATAGATGCAAGTTAGTCTGTTAGGAGGTGTCTATTGACCTTACATTTAAACTCCTGGAGATTGTAGCTGTCGGGGAAGCAGGCATGTGGAAGGGAATTCCACAGGCGAGAAGCGCGAGAAAAGAAGCTATTAGAGTAGAAATTACGGTCACATCTTATTTGTTTAACTGTAAAAGCGTGGGACCTAGTTTCCAATCTAGTATCTCGTGTAAATTCTTGCTTAGGCAGCACCAATGATCTCAGTTCTTCGGAGCAGAAGCATGAAAGTACTTGTAGAAGAGGCACAGGGAAGCCACATCACGCCGGTGAGAGAGTGATTGCAGCCGGTCTGCCAAGTCATTATCAACCATGTTACAGATTCTCCTTTGTATTTTGTCAAGAAGCCCAAGGAGAGTAGCAGGGGCACCCGACCAGATGTGGCAGCAGTATTCAATACATGAGCGGATGGTATATTTGCATATGTGCAGGATAGATTCAGGCGGGAAAAAATTCCGGGCCCTGCACTGAGAGCCGACTTTCATAGCGGCAGATTTGGCAATGGATTCGATATAGTTATTCCATTTGAGGTCCGCCGAAATTGTAAGGCCAAGGAGGCGTTGTGTTTTACTCTCTGGGAGGCAAACCTGTTCCATGTTAATGGGAGGTAGATGCGATTGTCTATGGTGGTTAGTTGATAACAGCTTCGTTTTAGAAGCATTGAAATTTACTAGCCTTTTCCTACCCCAGGCCACTAGGGATTGGAGGTCCTTTTCAAGCTCGACAGCGAGGTTTGCTTTGTCGCTCACACCGGGTTTTTGATCGAGGCGAGAGTAGATTGTGGTGTCATCGGCGTTCATGCCTACTTGGGATCTAATGGCGTCGGGGAGATCATTAATGTACATCAGAAAGAGCGTGGGACCAAGAATAAATCTTTGAGGGACGCCCGGGTTCGTATGGTAGTTTTGGGATGCATGCTCATTTAATACTACCTTCAATGTGCGGTAGTATATATATATATATATATATATATATATATATATATATATATATATATGGTGTTCCAATAATCAAGTAATACTTTTGAATAAAATATGTTTGTACTGTGAGTAACTTGCGTCTCAATTATTATTCACTGCTTTTGACTGGCAGTTATAATTAAATGCATGCTGTTTTTATATAACAGCTTTTGTTTTTTTTATATACTGGATTATATTTGTAGCCGTAGGGTACGGTTAATGCTTATTTGTTTCCGCCTTGCATCATACATAACCGAACTCCGTACAGGTTACAAGTTTTATCCAGAATTATCAAAAGATTATTATCATCAGAATTATCAGAAAGTCTTCATGTTGGCTGCAGAAGATTGGCTGTTAGCAGTTGGAATGTGTATATTCGTAGAAGACTATATGAATAGTGTAAGAATAAAATAAACATTTTTCATGTTAAAATAGAAATTTATTAAAATAGTGTAGAATAATTGTAAGAATAAAATGTACATTTTTCATGTTAAAATTGAATTTTATTAAAATAGTGTAGAATAATGTAAGAATAAAATATACATTTTTCATGTTAAAATTGAATTTTATTAAAATAGTGTAGAATAATTGTAAGAATAAAATGTACATTTTTTATGTTAAAAAAGAATTTTATTAAAATATTGTCGAATAATGTAAGAACGTAATATACATTTTTCATGTTAAAATAGAAATTTATTAAAATAGTGTAGAATAATATAAGAACAAAATATACATTTTTCATGTTAAAATGGAAATTTATTAAAATAGTGTAGAATAATGTAAGAACAAAATATACATTTTTCATGTTAAAATAGAAATTTATGAAAATAGTGTAGAATAATGTAAGAACAAAATATACATTTTTCATGTTAAAATTGAAATTTATTAAAATAGTGTAGAATAATGTAAGAATAAAATATACATTTTTCATGTTAAAATGGAAATTTATTAAAATAGTTTAGAATAATGTAAGAATAAAATATACTTTTCCATTTAAATATGGAAATTTATTAAAATAGTGTAGAATAATTGTAAGAATAAAATGTACATTTTTCATGTTAAAATAGAAATTTATTAAAATAGTGTAGAATAATGTAAAAATAACATGTACATTTTTCATGTTAAAATAGAAATTTATTAAAATAGTTTAGAATAATGTAAGAATAAAATATACTTTTTCCATTTAAATATGGAAATTTATTAAAATAGTGTAGAATAATTGTAAGAATAAAATGTACATTTTTCATGTTAAAATAGAGGTTTATTAAAAGGAAAGTATAACAAGAATTCGTAGAAATTAATGTTCAATTATAAAGTAAAGGGTATCAAGAAATGTTCGTAGTATTAATTGGTTGGGAACAGTTTATGCTTTTTTGGTATGGATGTATTTGTATGGAGAAGAAGAAGTAAAATGAATCAGCACACGAGAAAGAAGGAGAAAGATAACAAGGTGCGACGTGACCTTATGTCTGTGTCGACTTGAAATTGAAGTTATATTTTAGTTGTGTCAATCTCGCTGCTTCCATCTGACTGACTTGTTAACGCTGACCGAAATATTTATAGCATTTAGACTTTTTGCACTAGATTGCAAAGTCTTTTTCAGTCTTTCAATTGCTCCCATCGGTCAGAAACCCTATCAACATCTACTTGCGAAATCCGGTTTCGACTTTTCCTTTTCACAATTTCAATCTTTTAATTTTTAATATAAGAGCCTTTTGCTTTGATCACAGCCTTCATTCTGTCAGGCAATGACATCAAATACTTCTTCTATGTATTTAATTGTATCTCTTGCCAAACAGCTTGTATTTGTTCCCAAAGTTTGTCTTGCGAAGTAACATTAGATTTATCAATTTTTTTTATCCAAAATATCCTATAGATGTTTAATAGGATTGAGACCAGGACTTTGTAGGGACAAAGTTTTGGCTTTTCACGCTGTTTTTGAATTTCAGTCAGGTTTTTAGGAAAATCATCCCTGTTCTAATACTTTTGCAAACTACCGGTAGAATGAAAAAATTGTTTGGACTGGGGTGATTTTAAGCTTTATTTTGATGCCTCATAAAAGATAAAATAGTACTTCACTTAATAGTTTTGCAAAGTACTGTATTTACTAAGTGAAGACGTGCAGGAAACACAGCTAAAGCGGAATGTTTTAGAGGTTTTTTATTATATTTAAAAACTCCAAATAAATCGGCATTTTCTATTTTTTGAAAGTACATTGACTCTTTTTTATTCGTGTAACCAATTTTTTGAACAGTAAGCAATTGATTTAATGTTTTTAGTGTACTTTGTGAAGTATATATGTATGTATATGCGAGCATGTGTAATGACATTCTGTCTAAATGCAGATATGATATTTGATAATTTTCTCAATGCAGCAATATCATTAGAATTTCATCAGCAAACAATATCTACCAATAACGAATTAATTTTTTTTCGAGACAATTGCATCTTTTATTTGGTGCCACGACGTTTTATTCAAGATTATAAAAAATCTGATGAACAAGAAATCAATCTGAAGAATAAAGAATTATGCTCGTTGTTTTGTTGGTTTTTAAATTTTTTCTTTGTTTTTTCGGTTTTTGTTTTTATTTTTCTATTCATTATCTATTCCTTCTATTCGTTCCGAAAGCAGATATTTCGCTTATATTGACAGTGACGTTTGATTCGCAGTGAATAGCTGAAGACCGACGTTGACTCGAGAACAAGGCGAACTAACTTCTGAAACAGTAACGGGGTTTGGTTCGATTTAAATCGACTAACTTAACTGCGACGCCACATCTTTCAGAGTTTAGATCAATAAGAGGTTTTCTAAAATACCGCCAGATCGGTTTACACATTTTAGAATCAACCATCTAATGCGCTGCGTCTGGGGAACATAATACTTCTCTTTCTTTGAAGATCACAAAGTGCATTCCAAATGCTTCATTGAATAAATAGCACAACTCCATTAAATGATTTAAACCAATCAAATGTTTTGTTTGAATAATTACTGTTCTCCAAACAGAAATATCTAAACTTATTTATAAATGGAACTTTGTCTGTGTGTGTGTGTGTCCGATACCTATAGACTCCGAAACGGCTGAACCGATTTTCTTGAAAATCTACACAGTTGTACTATAAGCGTCTACGAGTGTTCTTAGCTAGATTTTGTGCTGAGGTACCCCGGATAAATATCTAAAATCGATAATCAAAAAAATCGGGTTATAAACGGAGTGCTCCGATTTTAATCAAATTTGATACACTCATAGACAAAGACATAAGAAACGATATTCAGAAGTTTCAAGGTTGCTGTTCTTACAATAGTGCAGAAAATTTGATATCGATACCAGGAAATGAAAATTTGACTTACATCTATTCATTTTTCTTTCAGTCTACGGTTTCGCTTTAACTGGAAACAACTATTGCTTTATAGTCTTTCGTGCCAACGTCCAAAGCGTCTGAGTTCCAGGACCATGGATTAGTTTTAAAGATTTCATTACACCCGAGCAACGCCGGGCTATAGAGCTAGTAGAATATATGTTTCTACGGGAGATTTACAAGTATTAGGATATTACTGAAAAAGCATAAGTACACTTTTGGCATTAAGATTGGCTAGAACGACCAATGTTTATATAAGGATGATATTTCAGTTATTTTCTTTTTTACCAGAAAGGATAAAATAATTTCTGAGTTAAACTTATTCAAATATTTCTCGAAATATAATCGCTTTTCAATGATATCAACCAAACGGGAAAGCAATTTTCTGATTCCTCCAGTTATGGGTTAAATAACAGGACGGATTAGGTTCTATAGTCTTGGCTGGCAACCACTCTACGGCAGAAAGTAATGGCAACCTACTGCGGATAATCCTATGCTCAGTCAGTCATGTCTTTTTCGAGACATGATCGCGCAAGCGTATATCACGTAAGGGACTTAACTGACTGACTGTTTCCAATTTCTTTATTCTGCCACTTACGAAAGATTCTAATGACCGAAACAATATTTGTTTCAATTGTTCGGACTGTTGTTCTCATCTTGTTGCAATATTGACGACGTTTCAACCGTTGTACATTCCAACCTTCTTCAGGTGATTGGAAATTTGATCTGAAACTCTCGTTCCATGAGTCACAGAGCTTCCAGATGTCTCAGTTATCTCATTTTAACTCAACTTAATAGTTTTTGTTCACCTCCGCTGTAGCTAGGTATTGAACTCACAACTCTTTGATTTAATTCACTGGAGCCAACGAAGGTTTTCATCAAATAAATCTTTTTTTAATCATTTCACCCCAAGCAAGGCATTCTACTGCCACTATAGAGCAGGGGGTTACATAGAGGAAGGTGCTGAGAGAGTTATTAGATATAGGAAATGTCAGAAGGAGGGTGATAGACGAGTAAGGAGGTACATAGGAAGAGTGTTTGAGAGAATAGATGCGAGTTAGTGTGTTAGGAGGTGTCTATTGACCTTACATTTAAACTCCTGGAGGTTGTAGCTGTCGGGGAAGCAAGTATGTGGTAGGGAATTCCACAGGCGGGAAGTGGGAGAAAAGAAGATGTTGGAGTAGAAATAAAAATCAGTAAATGATAAATGCGGTAATTTCGGCGGATGGATTCTGTAATTTTAAGGATATTCATTTCCTATGGGTTAGATTTTATTGTGCACTACTTCCTTTGTCATGCTGGAGAATAACGCATCTTTATTTTACGATTTAATGCTGCATTTCTCTGATCACGTTGTTAGCAATAAAGGTCTCTTTCTATATTCCGGTAAACGGTATTGAAGACACTTTTTTATATTCAAACGGACACAGTACAAGATTTTCTGTGTATGAATTCTTGGTTTTGCTGTTGTTCCTGCTTTTTAGTTTTGAGATATTCAGTCTTTTTCGTTTTCCTTTGACATGCAAAACTGTTGTGGAGTTTTTGTGACGAAACTTCGCGGCAAGTCCTAGTGACCTTTTTAGTTGGAAATAAGACAAGGAAACACAGAAAGTAGGTTCAAAACAGTGTATTAGTATAACAAAAACATAAATGTTCTTGACAAGATCCAAAGGAGAGTCTGCAATGTGATAGGTACTGATCTGGCGACTCGACTGCAGCCACTTTCCCATCGTCGGAATGTGGCCTCCCTCTGTCTCTTCTATAAATATTTTCATGGCTTCTGCTCGGATGAGCTTAAGTCACTGATGCTTCCTCAACAGGTGTTTACCCGTGCAACCAGACTGGCAACTGGGTCCCACCCATTTACAGTCAGGTTAGCCAAATGCAGACGACAATTTTACTCCTGCAGCTTCCTCTCTCGCACTTCCCGCCTGTGGAACTCACTCCCGTATTCTTGCTTTCCTGACGGCTACAACCTCCAGAAATTTAAATGCAAAGTTAATACTCATCTACTAACCACTGGCCTCTTGCTCTCCCCCCCCCTGTATAACCTTCCCTTTCTCTCTTCCTATGTATCTGTCATCGCACCTTCTTTCTCAGCTTTCTATTGTTCCTTTCTAACTAGCTTGTACTCCTCACTCTTTTCTAATTAATCTTTTTACATTTATGTAACCCCCTGCACATCAGTGGCGTTTCCGCCTTGCTCGGGGTGAACTGATTAAAAAAAATACAACGTAAGTGCTAGTAAACAGAAATAAGTATGCCCGAACGGTAAAGTTACGGTGCTTATTGTCAACTGCTGTACTTAACTACTGTCAACTCTTCCTGTAGTCACGAAGGTAATTATATATAGTACGAGGAAGTGTCCATTCCTCGTAGGAGGGTACCATAGCAAAAACACATTTTAATCATCTTTAAAAATCTGATGCAAGGATGAAAATTTAACACTGTATGCGCTATAAACGATGCTACAAACGTATCGACGCTGATAAAATAATTTTAAACGCAACTTCCAAGCATTCAACAATGATTATGCCTCGTACTTATGTATAAAGTGAAAATACGTAACTACTTCCAAACAACATAATAAATATATATAAAACCAAAAGAAAATCTTATTTTAGCCGACGCGTTCTGCCCTTTAAATGTCGTCTTATCTTCCCTTGATAAAGTCTGTCAGACGAGGAAACTTGTATGCTAAGATAAGTTTTTCCTTTTTCTTTATTTATATTGTTTTATTACAAATATATAGTAGTTATATTTTACTTTTTTAACATGCACATCTATCTATCTATCTATCTATCTATCTATCTATCTATCTATCTATCTATCTATCTATTCATATCAATCTATCTATCGATCTATCTGTCTATTCATATCTATCTATCTATCTATCTATCTATCTATCTATCTATCTATAAGTGTACATATTATCTTACATCTGTGGCACGATTCGGAGTGTCATTCATTATGCAATAATATATATAATACAGCTCTGTTCATACATTGAGCACTGTTTTATTAACACCTAAATAATACTATATATATATGTGCACCTTCATATGTACACACACACACACACGCATATATATATATATATATATATATATATATATATATATATATAGTCTATCCAGGCAGGAGATAATTTTCTAAGCATATATTGCTAAATATAACAGACAATGAATGTCTATTATGTCTAATCATGAGCCGTTCTAAGCATCATTCCTGTTTGGCTATGTTTATTTGTCGTTTAATGAGATTCCATTGAAATTTAGTTTACATGATGCCGCAACATTAAATGATCCGAATACCAAGAAATTTATATATATATATCTATATATATAATTTGTAGAAAATAAATTCAAATAAACTTTTTTACTTTTTCTCATCGTTACTATATATGAATAAGTACTAGCAGTATTATATTTACTTTTACTGCTATTCTTTTAGGAGACGTAACTTTTCAGGACATAGACCACCATGGCTCTTTCAAAGCTCCCATCTGGTTAACTCTAATTTACGTTGAGGCTTATGGCCACATCACGCTATAACACCGGTTCCCGTAAGATCACCGATTTTAAGCAACGTTGAGTCTTGTCAATATCTTCTCGTTGCTAACGTGTTTAGTGCACGGTAGTCCCATTATTCTTTGGTAGACTAACATCTTTTTCAGTTGTATCACCGATGTGGATACGATACACAGAGAAAGTGAGCTGCGGTATTATTCAGCACAGTGTCCGGTGTTAAATGGATATACACAGAACAGTACATTGGTTACAATAACAGACAGGACAGAACATACAACACAAAGAAAAGGGGCGAGATCGCAATAGTCACTGAAGTAATCAGTCCGAATATTACTCAAATGTCACTTGAATATTACTTCTCGAATACTATTAATCTTTACTCAAAAAGACTGTTTAAGAGCATGGGCCATTCCATCATTAAGATTGATGCAGAGGTGTCAGCCACTCTACAACACAATTAAACACTGAGCAGCCTTGACTAAAATTCGAAACCAGTACCCCGAACTGTTTTCTATAACCGTTTCGATACCACGCACCTTCAATTTCGTCATCATTACTAGCATCATCATTATCAATTCCATGACAACGTGCGTTTGTAGGTGATTGGACTGTTGATGAGAATTGATCTATCGCTGAGGTGGATAAGATACACAGAGAAAGTGAGCTGCACAATATCCGGTGCTAAACGAATATACACATAACAGTAAGTTAGTTACAATAACAGAGAAGGCAGAACTTACAACACAGAGAGAAGGAGTTTACATCGCAATAGCCACCGGAGTAATCATTCCGAATATTACTCGAAAGACACTCAAATATTACGCTTCGAATGCTACTATTCTTTATCTGAATAAACCATTTCAGCCTTTCAACCATAGGTTATTCCATTACTGCGAGTGCTGCATGGGTGCTATTCACTCTTCAAGATTATTATTATTATTATTATTATTATTATTATTATTATTATTATTATTATTATTATTATTATTCTGAAATGAAAATCATTGTAAAATTATTACTGTTATTATTAAGAAACAAAATGATTGACTTAACTTTTCTAATAGCTTGCAAAACTTACGGATGAGTGCAATTTAAGAAAAGAAGACACAGTGTTTAACAATTTTTAACAATATTTAGACAATATATCTGTCTTCATCAAGTCATGTTTAAAAACTGCTAAAAACCTAACTGAAGAGAAGCGACTTTTGTACAAAGACAGTAGTTTTATATTTTTCATACTTGTATAAAATTTTAAACATAAGGGGAAGGTTGAGTCACTGTAGATCCAGGATGTTTTTTCCGCCTGAATCCATCCTGCATATTTACAATCGACCGTGCATGAATTACTGCTGCCAATAATGGTCAGGCGCCCCTGCCGTTCACCTCAGTGTTCTCAACAGGCTCCAAAGGAGAGTCAGTAACGTGATAGGTGCTGACTTGGCGGCTCGATTTCAGCCACTTCCCTACCGACGAAATGTGGCCTCCCTTTGTCTGTTCTATAAGTACTTTCATGGCTTCTGCTCAGACGAACTCAAGTCACTGGTGCCTCCTCAACAGGTGTTTACTCGTGCAACCAGATTGGCAACTGGGTCCCACCTATTCACAGTTAGGTTAGCCAAATGCAGACGACAATTCTACTCCTGCAGCTTCATCTCTCGCACTTCCCGCCAGAAGTTTAAATGCAATGTCAATACTCACCTACTTGATACAGGCGTAAATGGGAGTTTCATCTGCATAAATACATAGTTAGGAACTGATGACATTCGCGAGGTGATTGTTGAAGATCAGAAATAGCGTAGGACCTAGAATAGAGCCTTGAAAGATAACAGCATTTGTATAAAATTATCTGGAACCAGGCCCATTTTCCTATAATCCAGCTATATTAACAGATCTCTGAATCTTGAGAAAACACGTTCAGTGAGTGGTAATTTTCTTTTCTTTCGCTAAATCTCATAGAGCACGACGGATATACAATTCCATATTCCGAGTTTTATGTAGATCGATAGTTAAACATGAAATGATTTTTGTTGTCTAAGAATTGCTGTGTGAAACTCGGAGTAGTGATTAGGATCTGCTCTCTGTGCTATTTCATTCTTGCTCTATCTGCTAACGGCATTGAGCACTTTTGGTTATTGCCTAGTTTGGTGTGACAGTTCCCTTTTTATGCTTACTGTTCCTTCTTTTATTAATTTTTGCTTGGGTGTAGTGCAGTGGATTTCGGCTCAGAACGAGGAATCGATGAACCGAGGACGAATTCCAGTAGAATTCCTTGCATTCACTTACACGCAAATACCCTTGGGAAAGGTACTAATCCTTCTCTTCTCTCTACAGCTATAGATTAAAAAAGCAGGACAGATTGAGTTCTCTAGCCTGGGGTGGTAACCAGTCTTCTTGCGAAAATAATGGCGACCTACTGTGAGAAAATCTTCTGCTCAGTCAGTTATATCCTTTTTGAGACATGATCTCCCAAGCGTGTATTCATTCATGTGTGACTAATCTTGATTTCTTTATTTGTGTCGTTTTATTTTGTTTTTCACCTATCAAACCTAGCATTGGTAGAGTTGTAATTGAAAACTTGGAAAGAAGAACGAGGGCATGACGTCCTTTTCGCTGGAGATGATGCCAAGGACAATGACGGAGGAGGGAATCTTCGTCTGCCTCACGACGGGAATCTCCACGATGTCTTTGCAGAGCAACCTGTCGTACTGCCTGTTGCTCGTCTGGTTTTGGATGAAATTCTTTTCATCAGAGAAGAACCTCGGCATTCTTTTAAAAAGGCCTGAGAGTCACCGCTGAGATCTACTAGGAGATGCTGGGGAGCGTGGTTAATTCCTGGATAAACGAGATCGCCGATGGACGACCCTACATATTCCATCAGGACTCCGCTCCTTCACACAAGGCCAAGACGACTCAGGCGTGGCTGCTCAACAATGTTCCACACCACTAGTCGCCAGACTTGTAGACGCCCTCCTCACCCGACTGGAAACCCTTAAGTATTTCTTCTGAGGCTTGATCGAGACCAAGACCAACAAGCACGGTCAACTCTCTGAAAGATGACATCGTGGAGGCGCTCGCATTTATGGACAACGGCATGGTCACCAAAACGTGTGACTCATTTCGCACCCGCCGTGAGATGGTCGTCGCCGCCGCCTGCGAGTTCATTGAAAAATAATGTAGTATGTAACTCTAACTGTGGCTAAATAAACTGTCGGGTCTCTGCATATATAAGTTTTGTTTTTATTGCCTGTTTCGTATTCTTTTTATAAAGTGTCGGATTTTGCTGCAACACCTTGTATATAATGTAGACAATAAGCAGTTGTTCCCAATAAAAATAATTTCTCTTACGAATTCCGTAGCTTAACCAGATACCAAAATAAAAACTGAAGCTAATACATTCCATATTAGACTATCACATTTGGCTTACGGCCTATCACGTTGAATAATTCTCGATCACCGAAGTTAAGCAACGTTGAGCCTGGTCAGTACTTAGATTGGTGACTGCTTGGGAATACCAGGTGCTGTAAGCGTTTAGTGACGGATGTGCGTTGTGGTGCAGTGGATACCGGCTCGGAAAGAGAAATCGGTGAGCCGAGTTCGAATTCCAGTTGAATACCCTGTATTTACTTAAGCACTGGTACTCTTGAGAAAGGTATTAATCCGTCCCTACCCTCAAGTTATGGGTTAAATAACAAGAGTATGACTTGGGGACCCTTAAAAACCAATCTCAACGAATCTTGATACTTGAAAAGAAAAAAGTATTACTAGACACAAAAACTTATATAAAAACAACAATAAATTGTTGAAAGATAAAGGTATTACCAGCAATAAATAAATAAAATTTAGTTGGCAATAAATGACCCGCCGAGGTTGATTTGCCATAAAAACAAACCAACCAAAAACTATCACGTTTGTATTAGACAGATGTGTTTTTATACAAATAAATTCAGTTTTGTACATATTATCAAAGATAATAAAAATTATATTTACTTCGATAATTCAAAATTGAGAAAAGACAATGAGGTCTCCCGTATCTCAGTATTGACTTTTGGAATGCAATGGTAATCTTTAAGAAATGTCTTCAGTGTGGTATCAGTTTTATTTTCTGTCACTTACAAGCGAATCAGCACAGAGAAACTAGATTCAAATTGTTACTGCGAACTTCTTGCAGAACATTCATAAAACATGAAATGGTTTTCGTCGGCTGATTTTTCTGAACTCAAATTAGAAATTTGTTAGATATATTAAGCTTTCTAAGCGAATCAGGTCTTTTTTCTCTGTCATGAACTGCATCCAGCATAGATTTACATTTTTACGATTTCACAATAGCCGGACAAGTGAAAAGCAGAGTAAACTAAATTCTGCTCCCTATTATCGAATTCTCTCATTAAGAATCTTCGTTTTCCATAATGTGATAGGTACTGATCTGGCGACTCGTCTGCAGCCACTTTCCCATCGTCGAAATGTGGCCTCCCTCTGTCTCTTCTATAAATACTTTCATGACTTCTGCTCGGATGAGCTTAAGTCATTGATGCCTCCTCAACAGGTGTTTACCCGTTCAACCAGACTGGCAACTGGGTCCCACCCATTCACAGTCAGGTTAGCCAAACGCAGACGACAATTCTACTCCTGCAGCTTCCTCTCTCGCACTTCCCGCCCGTGGAACTCACTCCCGTATTCTTGCTTTCCTGACGGCTACGACCTCCAGAAATTTAAAAGCAAAGTTAATACTCACCTACTAACCACTGGCCTCTAGCTCTCTCCCCTCCCCTGTATAACCTTCCCTTTCTCTCCGCCCATGTACCTGTCATTGCACCTGCTTTCTCAGCTTTCTATTGTTCCTTTCTAACTAGCTTGTACTCCTCACTCTTTTCTAATTAATCTCTTTACATTTATGTAACCCCCTGCACATCAGTGGCGTTTCTGCCTTGCTCGGGGTGAAATGATTAAAAAAAAAAAAAAAATATAAAATAATTAAGAACTATAGAACAAAAGAACAGAAGAGGCCAAAGCAACGAACTGCGTTTCTATTGCATATGATTTCTGATATAATTCAGGATCGTACTGGTTCTTTTTGAAGACTCCTGAAAGTTATGACATTCATGAGAATAATTCTCACCTGTTAATGACCTCCGTAAAATCCAGTACCATAAGATTTATAATACAAATTGTAGATTTCTAAAAACACCCATTATTAATTACAAGTTTCGAAAGAAATCTTTTAAAGAATCAGCTATTATAGACTTATAAAGAATCCAGTATTAGTGGATTATAAAAAATCCGATATTAATAGATTATAAAAAATTAGGTATTAGTGGATTATATAAATCCAGTATAAATGAGTTATAAAGAATCCGATGATAATAGAGTATAAAAAATCCGATATTAATTCTTCATAACAAATTGGGTATTGGTAGCTTGTAAGGAATTCGGTATTAGAGATTTATAAAGAATCCGGGATTTACGGGTTTCTACCGTCCCGCAAATGGTCAGTCATTTAAATGACATACGTGATACACGCTTGGACCAACATGTCTAAAAAAGACATGACTGATTGAGCAGAAGATTTTTGCAGTAGGTTGCTATTACTTTCTGTGGTAGACTGATTACCAACCAAGGTTATAGAACCCAATTTGTTATTTAACCTATAGCTAAAAAGAGGAGCGACGAATTAAAACTTTTTCTAGTGTTACTGGAGCGTAAGTGAATTCAACGAATTCAATTGCTCTCCAATTTCTTGTTCCGAGCCGCTATCCTCTGCACTCCGGAAATGGTACATTGGTTTAAATAAATATTAAAAACTAACACTTGATTTTTTTTTCAAGTAAAATAAATGGCTACATCTTAAAGACACATGTCGATAACGTTTATAACGTAAAAACATAACATTTGTATGGATAATGTAGCTGAGTATTGCCTATTACAGTAGCATACACATATCACTAATACTAAAATTCGCTGAAGCCTATTTCAATAAGATGCAACATTCCAAGCTTAAGAAATAAGGATAAACCTAATGGATGTTTACTTGTGACAAGCAAGTTCAATATCTTTTCAATGATATATAAGGTCAGACAAAGCTTCACCAATAAGATCGCAATAAGTTTGTGCACAGAAATCGTTTTCTCTTTCGTCTTTCCTCTTTTTCTTTCTTACATAAGTCGATGACTGCTAATTGGCATACAAATTTATAATGATATATTATCTTTTGATATAACTTTATATCGATACCCGTTCCTATAATATACACATGTTCGTTTAGCAAACGAACACTTACTTTTAAATGCCTTGGTATATGCTTAATATGCATTGCGCGCATAAAGGTTTGCATTCCTGTCCTACATCGCATTTTCCCTCTTTTCTTTATTCTGTTGTGAAACTATTTCCCTGATATGCATCTCCATGTGGTACAGCGTGTCTTTTTCGAACTTTTTCTTGCTCTAATATATATATATATATATATATATATATATATATATATATATATATATATATTATACAGTTATTGGTCAAAGTCACCCTAACCCAAAATGCCAAATACAGGTAGGGGATACTAAAATCAAACAGGTACAAAAATTTAAATACCTGGGAAGTGTTCGAACAGAAGAAGGAAAATGTGACACAGAGATCTGAAGGCAAATTGGCCTGACAAAGGACGCGTTCCAGAAGTTGAGTAGAGTATTAAGAGACAGGAAAATTTTGCTAGAAACAAAGAAAAGAGAACTGGATTGCGATGTGATATCAGTTCTTCAATATGGCAATGAATGCTGGACAATATCCACAAAGATGAAGGAGAAAAACTTGAAGCAATTGAAATGTGGTTCTACAGAAGGATGCTGCGAATATCATGGATTGAACATGTGATCAACGATGAGGTTTTGGAAAGAATTTTAACGAAAAGGAAATTAATACTGAGCATCAGGAACAGACAACTCAAGTTCCTGGGACATGCAATGAGGAAGAAGAGTTTCGAGAACAAGATACTAACAGGCCAGATAGAGGGAAAAAGAGACAGAGGAAAGCATCGGATAACATATTTGAAAAACCTGATCAGGTGGATGACAGAACAAAAATTTTATGGTGCAACAGGAGAAAGCGTACTAAGAGCCACCAGGGATAGGAAAACATGGAAAGCCATGATCGCCTACGTCCTGAAAGAACAGCGCACATGGAAAAAGAAGAAACATAACATGAATTTTAAAATAATGGGAGGTGTGAGTCAAGACTAGTGAAATCGTATTATATATACTTTCATCCGGGTTTGTACGAACCCAAAATTTATTTTCGAATGTGTCTACACGCGGAATTTATTTCGAACTTTTCATTTCATAACCTTCATCACTTTGGAAATAATACTATAGCCAACATGTTCTCTTTGCACAATCTGCAGGCATGACTATTGCTGTAACGTTTGACTTTTCTCTGTATACTCAAGCTTACATTAGGATTTTTGTTATTTTTTTATTTTCACGTATAGTTGGTTAGTCTGGTACAATTCCTAAAGCTTTCGAGCTTGAATGAAAATTTGTGCTTGTACCAACTTTTTTTTGTATATATCGCTGTAATAATTTCTATAGTCTGACCCCTTACTCGCGAATGACATTGAGAAAAGTATGGATCCATTTTTTCTCTGCAGTTATGAATTAAACAAGAACGGTGCCAGAAAAATTCATTGTTACCCACCACAAAAAAAAAAGAATGCAATATTCACTTAAAAATCTATATATTCTTACAATTCGGAAATGTTATCGCTTTACATAACACAGAAAAAGGTTGCTTGATAAGTATAAAAACGAAAACGTCAAAACCGTTGACTGACATAGTTATTAGCTGAAACATTCAATCTGTGTTAGTAATATTCTTTTAAAAGGATTGGTATTTACCATTAAATTTCTAAACTTGACAAGAAAGTATTAAGGATATAAATCTAAATTTATTTATAAACAGAACTTTGTCTCTGTGTGTCTGTCTGTGTGTCCGTTATCTATAGACTCTGAAATGGCTGAACCGATTTTCTTGAAAATTTACACAGTTGTACTAAAAGCGTCTGCTAGTGTTCGTAGCTAGGTTTTATGTCGAGGTACCCCCGATATATATAGAAAATCGATAATCGAAAACATCGGATTATAGAAGGAATGGTAAGATTTTAATCAGATTTGATACACTCATAGACAAAGACATAAGAAACGATATTCAGAAGTTTCAAGATTGCAGCTCTTACAATAGTGCAGAAAATCGATAATATATATATATATATATATATATATATATGATGATGGACTCTCCCGTCGATTACAACGTATGAAGTCTAGACAACCGTTTAATTCGATGTAGCATGCCTGCACTTACTCAATCGTAAATGGCATTTGAGTCCTGCAAGAGATTTACAAACAAGTCCACAATGGAGGCAAGTAGGGAGATTGCACGAATGATTGGCTGGGACACTTGCAGATGCTTTGGTTCTCTCACGTCTTATGCGCAGTTGGTCAATCTCAGTCTCAGAGAACTGCTTGATGCCCCTCTGGCAGGCAGATCTACGTTCAATTCGTTGAGAGGCAATTCGTTCAGAATCAGAGTGAGGAATATTTGTACATGTCAAATTCATTTTCAGCTTATACTTAAAGCGAAGCAGAGGTCTACCCACATTCCGCCGTCCATTGCTAAGCTCGCCGTACAACACTTGCTTTGGTATCCGGTCATCTACCATACGTAAGACATGTCCTTCCCAACGCAGCTGTGATTGCATCAAAAAGCACTCAATTCCGCTAATACAGCAGCGGTGAATAGGTCCGCATTAGACATCCGATTGTTTAGGGTGAAACCACAAATGGTTCTAAGGCAATTTTTGTGGAAGACATCAAGCTTCTGGATGTGATTATGATAGACTGTCCATATATATATATATATATATATATATATATATATATATATATATATATAAAAGGCAAGATGATTGTGTGTGTGTGTGTCTGGTTATCTGCCTGTATGTCTATTTTTTTCAGCCCTTTTATTTTAGATTTTGCTTCGGATTTGGCTCCAAGTATGTATAATTGTAGTTCTTAGTCTCAGTCATGATACCATTTACTCAGAGAACTCATTCAGCCTTCAAAATTCAGTTTACGACGAAAAAACCTATTTGATATCGATACCATGAAATCAAAATTTGACTTACATCCATTCATTTTTCTTTCAATCTACGGTTTCGCTTTAACTGGAAACAACTATTGCTTTTTAGTCTTTCGTGCCAACGTCCAAAATGTCTGAGCTCCAGGACCATGGATTAGTTTAAATCTTTCATTACACTCGAGCAACGCCGGTCTATACTGCTAGTATAAAAATATGTAAAGATTTACTCATCCCATCTGCAAGATATGAACTTATTGCTCAGGTATTTTTAAGCAAGACACATCTTCGTTACATGTTATAATATTTAGAAGTCTCTTCGGCTTATAGCTACGTACTTTTTCACACACACATATTTGAGCGTTGACGATATAAAATTCTTGTGAATCTTTCTCTTTTTCTTTGGTATATTTCTTTCAGGATGATGGCGAATATGTTTCTCTAGTTTCCTTTCTCGTAACGGTGTTTCGTATTTTGAATGCGTTTTTTTTTTTCGTATTTATTTATCCATCGAGTTGCTGAAACTTAAATTACCCGCTGTTCTTCTGTTTATCATGGCCTCGAAACGATGCGCGCCCCGTGTGTTAAATGTTTCTATTATATCCCTCATTATATGCCCTCAACGTTTAGCTAATTGTAAACAGGCTTTATTGAATGCCAGCTTTTTCAAGGCCACCGCTGAGGTTTACATCAGTTTCAGACCTAGATGAATTTTTCTTAATGAGGTATATATATTTACTTTAAAAGCGCAGTAGGATGTGGAAAATGGAATTGCAGACAATAAAATTTTACGTTATATTTGAATTCTTGTAGTGCAATGGATATCGGCTCGGAATGAGAAACCAGAGAGCCGATTTCGGATCCCAGTTGATATTCGTGCATTCACTTTCGTGCAAATACTTTTGGGAAAGGTTATTTATCTATCGCTTCTCCCTCCAACTATGAGCTGAATAGCAGGGCAGATTGGGTTCTATATCTTTTTTTGGCAACTCGTCTACTGCAGCAAGATTTAGTAACCATCTGCGGGAAAATCTTCTGCCTAAATTGTTTCTACATTTTCTTAATGAAGAAACTAGTAGGAATCTGGACGAAGACTCGAGATTTTGCTATTAATTAATGAAGTTCTTAAAGTAAACAACGTAACCTATTTATCAAGCGGTTATAGAAATTACCATTGCATAGTGAGTGTCAGTTCGACGCTATAACGTGATCTTCAGACCAAATCTCATTGAGCAAGCAGTATCCATGTAGCGCTGATTCCTATGTCGCTATGGATACTTATACTGTTCACTCTTAAAAAAGGGGTGCGATGAGTGAATTGTCGCCCGGTTATATTTTTGACTTTGCACATGTGCGCTGTTTCATTTTTATTTTGTATAATACTAGGGTCAGTTGGGCTCTATACTCAGTGAGTCTTTGGGTGTCAATCTGAGGATATTTCAGGGAATTCTGAAATAGGTGGGCGTGTCTAATGGTGATTACGAAGATACGGCAAGTGAGAAAACTCCCTGTGATCGTTCTGATAAGAAAATAACACTTGGAGTTGCTGTTGAGGGCCTCCGACTAAACACGGAGGCCTACATCAGGTCCCTTGAAGAAGTAGTTCTGCCTTGGGTCAAGAAGACGAACGTTGGAACATCCTATGTCTAGCAACCGGACTCTGTACTATGCCATGTAATCAGGAGGCCTCAAAAGCGCTCAGATTTTATAAACGCAATTTCTCAAACTGTTGTTCATCGTAATTCACACATCTTTGAAGTCTCTTCCCCAAGTTTCGTCAAGATTCTTTTGTACAGTTTACTTTGGCTATTATTTCTTGAAATGTGTCTCATATGTAATTTTTCAAATCACCAACCATTCTTGGTTTTCGACTATAAAATTTGTACTTTAGTGCAGTGACAAAGAAGAAACCCATTCGGGTCAAGTCAATTGTGAACATCTTGGTCAATCAATTAGAACTTTTCGGTCAATCTATTTCTTAGGAAATGTTTCATCAAGATATTCAAAGACTACTCTTGAATAATGTAAAGGAGCCCCATCTTGTTGGAAACAATGAACACAATTATGATAGGATAACGATACACAAAGATATTTCTGCTATCTACCTACGTTTTGGACACCCCATGCATATATATATATATATATATATATATATATATATATATATATAGTCATCCGCAGACAGATCTGTTTCGCTGTATCACAGCTCATCAGTACGGTTTGACAGCCGATTGCATTTTACCAAGGATTGAAACCCGACCGAATTGGCATCAGTCGGCGATTCTACCTCTGAGCTACGGGCTCTCACTCTCTCTCTTTCTCTCTCTCTCTCTCACCCTCTCTCTCTCTCTCTCTCTCTCTATATATATATATATATATATATATATATATATATATATATGAAAAGTGTATGTATATAATTATAAATATCAATATATATATATATATATATGCAATTTGTTATGTATATTATATTATTTATATATTATATATGCGCGGTACTTATTTGAAAGCGCTCAATATCAGTGATAGAGCTGACATATTCATATAGATAGGTGTGAGTTTGTAACCCTAGGTTTGACGCTCTTGCGTTCGTCAGACAAACTGGTTAATTTTTAAAAATAATTGGCTATATGTAGGGTTGCGTATATTCGTGTAATTTTGTGGAAGTGGGGGAAAGTCTGTCGCCATGATAGACGCAGACATATATATATATATATATATATATATATATATATATATACATTTGTACACCCACTGACGTGCGCAAAGACGCACATACACACGTGCGTCTGCCCACTGGGTCTTGCATAAACATATATATGCGAATCGTGCGGGGCTCGTCATATATATATATGTATATGTGTGCGTATGAAATCATTTTTTTAAAACACTGAGGTGGCCTAATAATTATAGCCCGTAGTGTGTATTTATATATATATATTAAAAACAGAAATAGGGGTTGTTCCCTATAATTAAAAGCAAACAACAACTCAAAAATTTAATAACCGTTGCAAAAAATACAAAAATAAAAAAACAACAAAAAGAACTAGATAACCATTAGAGTAGAACTGAATTAAAATCGCTGGAAAGAATTTTGAAGTATAAGGATGAAATCAAATTTCACAAGTCAGTGTAAACAAATTGTGGTCAGCGAAAGGTGACGGAAGAGATTTAACGTGCGAATGTAAAAAAAAAAAAGAAAGAAAAAAAACAAACACGCACGCCTCTGAACTTTCTGACCTACTCACCACTTATCTGAATATACATGATATTTTGGCCATTAGAATAAGAAAAAAGATCTAGATGTGTAACATTACAAGTTTATTTACCTGAAGAGAGTCAACGTTACACTTGAAACACGTGTAGCGGCACAAATGCCATTATGGATACTTAATATATCATACAAAAAGTAAGTAATATTAATAATAGCAATAAGTTATTAAATAATAAAATATTACAGAAATACTATAGAAAACCATTAACATCAAAAAATTGCATCTGGTCGGGTACCCCTGCTATCCGCCTAGGGGTCCTCGACAAAATCCAACTGAGAATCTGTAATGTGAACGATCCTGACTTGGCAGCTCAGAAAGTCAATTTGTTACCGGCGCAGTCTGGCTTCCCCGTGTCTTTTCTACAAATACTTTCACGGTTTCTGCTCCGATGAACTTAGCTCTCCGGTGCCCAAAATGTATGAATTTACTCGAGGTACAAGATTAGCAATTAGGTCCCAACATCTCCTACCTCACTAACTTGCAGCCTCTCATGCTTCTTTCTCCGTCCACTTTACTCCCATCAGTATTCTCATCCTTTTCTTAACCAATTCCTGACACCCCTATAACCTGTCACTCTTTCTTGTAACTTTCCTCCTATGTAACCACCTGCACAACAATGGCAGTAAACTGCTTTGCTTAGAGCGATATGATTATTAAAAAAAATCTTTTTCATTCATATGCATTGCCTTTTAAGAACGCAGGCGATCAATAACTCAACTTAATCTCATTCCTTGTCGGTTTTAACAGTTTGTCTTTTGGTATCTCTCCAAGCTTGGCTCACCTCTTATTTGCTCAATGACCTTCAATTAAGTGACGCGTTGCTTTCCCTGTCTCTCTTTCCTTCTACCTGTGCCGTGAGAATTAGATTCTCCAAGACCTCCTTCTTCATTACGTATTCCAGGAATTTCAGCTGTTTCTTCCTGATGGATAATTTTCCTTTTCGTGAACATCTTCTTTGTTTCTATTGAGATTTTCCTGTGTGTTAGTATTTTGCTCATCTTCTGGAACGCGTCCTAGAAACGAAGAAAAGAGTGCCAGACTGCTACGTGATGTCAGTTCTTCAATACGGCTGTGAATGCTGGACAATATCATCAAAAATGAGGACAAAACTGGAAGCGGCCGAAATGTGGTTCTACAGAAGGATGCTACGGATATCGTGGACTGAGCATACAAGCAACGACGAGGTGTTACAAAGAATGGCAACAAAAAGGAAATTCATGCTGAGCATCAGAAAGAGACAACTGAAGTTCCTGGGACACGCAATGAGGACGGAGAGCCTAGAGAACCTGATACTGACTGGACAGATAGAAGGAAGGAGAGACAGAGGAAGGCAGCGGATAACATATTTGCAGGGCCTGATCAGGTGGATGACGGAACGGGGATTGCCAGGAGCAACAGGAGCAAACATACTAAGAGCCACAAGGGATAGGGAGACGTGGAGATCCATGATCGCCTACGTCCGGAAGGGACAGGGCACATAGAAGAAGAAGAAGAACATCTTCTCCATAAATATTTGTTGGTCACATGTTCGGTTCTTAGTATCCTTTGCATCCTTCTGTAGAAAAACATTTCTGCTGTTTCGAGTCTTCCCTTCCTGTTTGACGAGATCGTTCCGCATTCGCTGCCATAGAAGAGGACATATATCACATGACAATTTAGTATTCTTTTCTTTGTTTCCAACGAACTATTCGTGTCTTTAATACTCTGCTTATCTTTTGAAACCATCCTCCGCCATGCCGATACGCTTTCGGATATCAGTATCGCATTTTCCGTCCTCTGTACCTTAAAACTTTATATTTTATCATATGTGTCTGTAGGTGTTTGTGCGTTTGAATCTATAAATAAAAAAATAAAACTTTGGTAATTAAAAATGTATAAATATAAATTTTAGTGTAAGTTTTATCAAAATTTAGCGTTTTAATTTTAAATTTGTTTATTTTTATTTTTACCGTTTAATTGGCAAAACCCCAAAAGAACAAGTCCGTGGAAAAGAGTAGCACTCGCTTAACCATAATTTGTTATTTTTATAGCCAAGATTTGCATAACTGCTTCGGAGTGTTTCACAAATAATTAGAAATAAAAATTGGAATAGGATTTGTAAAAAAAATATTCAAATTAATTCCGTAATATTTTGAATTATTAACCGATTTTTGATGCGGGCAAAGCGACATTCGTTTTGGCCCCCAATATATTTAAATAAACAATCATGCGTACACACACACACACACACACACACACACACACACATATATATATATATATATATATATATATATATATATATATGAGATTTTCCGATATCTATGCCGGTAGATGCAAATATATAAATATACTCTTTAATAAATAAATAAAAACAGTAACTTCTTGCTAAATGAGTACCCATTAAACGTTTAAACAAATAAATTATATATATATATATATATATATATGTAATTTTGTTTTTTTTTAAATGTTTTTAATGGGTGTTTTATTTGACTAAATGCTATATATAGATATATTTTTTTTTATTTAAGAGTATTTTTATTTATCTACTGAATATCTGAGAAACCTTGTTAGAAAAATATGCCCCCTTTTCTATCAAGAATTTTAGAAATAATACTCTGCTTAGCTTTTAAAACGCATCCTTAGATATGCCAATACGCTTTCGGATGTCAGTGCCGCACTTTCCATCCTCTGTACCTTAAAACTTTATATTTTATCTTATGTGTTGGTAGATGTAAATAAATAAATATACTGTTTAATAATAAAAACAGAGCATCTACTCAAATATGAGTATTCCATTGAAAATAATGCTTAAAATTAAATTAAAATTTGTGGGATTTAATCCATTTCCTAATACATATAATAAGAAATATTGTTATCCGAGGTACTAATAATAAACTGTAGATAAAAGGTAATTTGAGTGCACTGGGAAAATTATGTATTCTCTTAGACTTCCTGGGAAATTCTTATTTCCTCCTTGGTGCAATCACCAATCCATTTCAACTTAAGCGATTTTTCTGATCAGTTTTTTAGTATGAAAATGATTAAAAAAATAATCGAAAAAGTTCGAAACCGTTTTGAAGGCTCCGTTCACGAAATTCTATCCATTATTTTTTACTCTATGAACAGTTCGAATATTGACATTCGACTGTAATAGTAAATTAGAAAATTGAATGAATAAATGTACATATTTTCGAATGATTTTCTTATGTTTCTAATCTATGTATCGGTTTTAAAAATATTTTTCCATTTCTTGATTAAAATTACTTTTTCCTTCTTCAATGAATAACTTTTCATAAATTTCTAAAATATCCTAACACACTAAGAAGCTCCCATTCTATCAAACACTCTTCCCATCTGCCCAACCCTCATCCTCGGTATCCTTACTCATCTGTCACCTTCCTCCTGACATTCCCTATGTCAAACCACTCCTTCTCTTTACCTTCCCCTCTATAGCCCCATGCGCAATAGTGGCAGTGGAATGCCTTGCTTGGGGTGAGATGATTAAAAAAAATATATATAAAAAATTCCTTCAAATAATAAAAATGCTCTAATTATTTTTATCGCAAATGGAACCTAAAATTTCCTTTTAACTTTCTTTTCATTTATACAATATCGAAAAAAAAAAAGATAAAACTTTGTGAAATAATTAATCTGTAAGTTTATTGAAAAACAAGAGTAACAAATGTGGACACGTAATTGTGAATTTATTAAGCGCTGCTCAGATGTGGTACAAAACAAGAATTATAGAATATCCAGTGAGAATCGAACTCACTACTCGATTGTAATGATCCTAGCGACACGAGCTTGCTAACCATTGCACCATTTCGAGGTGCCCATTTTAGTGGGTACTGTTTCAAAAACAAATATCAGACATTCGTCATCCGTAAATGATAATGATTTTACATGTTTCCATTTGAGTTCATTTGTATTTTTCCTCTGCTCACGATTCTATTGTTTTAATGCTGTCTCTGTTCAGCAAATAATCGATCAGGATTCTCCACATATTCCTTCATTTAATATCTCTCAGTATCCACGTCTTTTTGGGAAAGGTATTGGAGTTATTTCTCGTTACTTCTCCATGGTTTGGAATTCAAACTTGTTTTTAACTAATTGCCACTCAGGGATAGAGAACTTAGACTACCCTGCTTTTTTAAGGTTAACTGTGGAATGAAAACGCAATACAGGACCAACCCATGGCAAAGACACAGTAAGCCTCTAACTCTTCGCCATGTTGCAAAAATCAGTTTAATATCAAAATTCCCATACAGATATTTATCTAAGAACAGATACTACACTTAAGATTTACCCTACTCCCTCAATGGAGCGAGTTGTGACACAAGGTCAGTTTTTGACGTGGGAAACCTGAGCACGTACGTTCAGGCCACAGGTTGAAGAGTACCCAGCCCTCGCTTACACGGTAACTGGGTATAATGCTGGCCTTAGTTGGTCATTGATTCTCAAAGCTGGTCAAAATTTAGTCTTAACTGGTCATTGTTTCCACGCCGGCAAGCAAGAAGTGAGCATCTGAGAAACAGATACTACACTTTGATTTTATCGAAAACGAACGAGGGAGTAAATGTTGTTTATACTCTTCCAGTCTTTTGATTTTAATTCGCATTAATGTCATTCGGAGAATCATGTTTCTCACCTCTTCACCCACTAGCAATTCCGATGTTTTAATATTTTAGTTGGCAAATCTATATTTTAAGATGGCGATGCAAAAGAGGAAAAAAAGAAAGACTAAATCATTAATAAGTTTTTTAAAATTATATTTTATTGTTAAATTTATATCCTAGTGTCTTATACTGAAACAACAGTTAGAGTTTTTATTTCTGTATTTATGTCGATCATTGCAGGCACATTTTTTATAAACCTTGTTCAATCCCAACAATGGTGACTGTATTGTAGTGAAGGCCGGATGCTGAATTCGTTGGTTGGCAAGGTGTTCTATATTTGAAGCATATTTGAAGATATCATCACTAGGCTGGTTAGTTACAAAAGAACGGATTTAATCTTTTTTGTTTAATAATCATAAGGCTCAAGACGTTTACTGGATTTTTCTTTTCCATAATTATCATAGCTAAAATCCTGTCAAAGAAGCCACTGCAGTCGGTATGTTTCACTATTGATACTGATATTCAATTGCGTTATTTCGACTGAGAGAACAAATAAAGGTACGTAAGTTGCTGAAAATATTAGTCCCTCTACATTTACAAGAATCAAATTAAGGCAAACATAGAATACAGCAGATATATATGTAAAAATGCTGTCCGGCCTTCATTTTCCATTCTCGGCACAGTTTAAAAGCGTCTACGTGGCCTTTTAGTTGATGGATTTTTTCTGTTTTTTTTTTTTCATGCAGTTGAAAGGTTTTACATGAACCATTCACATTCCATTCGTATATTATTAATGATATGTAAATTCCACTCGAACAGCACCTTTCTACAAACCGCTACTATATGGAGCCTGCTCCTATGATTATGCTTTCCCGCACTCACTGCCTCGAATTTGGTTGCGGTGTGTACCTGGACTCATTGGAAAGGAGGTGAACGTTTTTGAATTAGAAATAGAAGACGTTTCACAATACTTGGGAGAAAAATCTATTTCCCTAGAGTAAATAAATTATTGAGTTCGAATTTTCTTGTATGTTATCCAAATCAGCATACACCATTTTTTTTTAATCATGTCACCCCAAGCAAGGCATTCCACTGCCACTATAGCGCAGGGGGTTACACAGGGCGATAGATGAGTTAGGATGTACATAGGTGGAGAGTTGGAGAGAATGGGAGGGTTAGGGTGTTAGGAGGTGTCTATTGACCTTACATTTAAACTCCTGGAGGTTATAGCCGTCGGGGAAGCAAGCATGCGGAAGGGAATTGCGGTTACATTTCATCGGTTTCACTGTAAAAGGGTGGGACCTAGTTGCCAATCTAGTATCTCGTGCAAACTCACACCTAGGGGGCACCAGTGATTTAAGTTCATTAGAGCAGAAGCTATGAAAGTATTTATAGAAGAGGCACAGGGAAGCCACGTTACGCCGGTGGGAGAGTGACTGCAGGCGGTTAGCTAAGTCGGTATCAATCACGTTACAGATTCTTCGCTGTATTTTGTCAAGAAGCCCGAGGAAAATAGCAGGGGCACCCGACCAGATGTGGCAACAGTATTCAAAACACGGGCGGATGGTAGATTTGTATAAGTGCAGGATAGATTCAGGCGGAAAGAATTTCCGGGTCCTACACAGAGAGCCAACTTTCATAGCAGCGGATTTAGCAATGGATTCGACGTAGTCATTCCACTTGAGGCGTAGTGTTTTACTCTCTTGGAGGCATTCCTGTTCCATGCTAATGGGAGGGAGGTGCAGTCGTCTGTGGCGGTTAATTGACAGCAGCTTCGTTTTGGAAGAATTGAATTTTACGAGCCATTTCGTACCCCAATCCACCACGGATTGGAAGTCCTTTTCAAGCTCAGCCGCGAGGTTCGCCTTATCATCAACACCAGATTTTTGATAGAGACGAGCGTATACTGTGGTATCATCGGCGTACATGCCTACTTGTGATCTTATGGCATCGGGGAGATCATTGATGTAGATTAGAAAGAGCGTAGGACCTAGGATAGAGCCTTATGGGACACCCGCGTTTGTAGGGTAGTTCTGGGAGGCATGTACCTAGTAAATGCTTAGGGATACAACGTTACGTAAACAACAACCCAGGTGAAAATAAAAGACCGCAAGTAAATAATTATAGATCCGAGGGATTATGGCCACGTCACGTTTAAACAGCGGGTTCCATACAGTTACCGAAGTTAAGCAACATCTAGCTTGGTCAATATGTATAAAGGCTGACCGTTTGGAAGTATAAACTTGGATGTGCAGGTGGTGTAATCGATAAAGTCTAGGAATTGTTATTCGGTGAGCTGAGTTTCACTTCCAGTATGTTTTGTTATATTCATTTAACCTTGAGAAAGGTATGAATTTGAAACACTAGGGAGATTGTTAATGTTTTTTTAAATTACAAACAACATTAAGTTAAGGGTAGAGTTCGTGTTCGATGATAAATTTATGGGTATCAAGAGTTGTAGAAAATGTTCATAGTAGTAATTGTTGAAAGAGTATATGCGTACGTATGTATGTATGTGTTTGTTTGGAGGAATGTCTTTGGATGGAGAAGAAGTAAAAGAAATCAGCACACGAGAAGGAAAGAGAAAGAGGACGAATGAAGCTTTTCCGGTTACATTTTAACTTGTTCTTTTTGCTGCTTCCATCTGTGACTGTCTGTCGCTGATCAAATCCTTTTATTGTAATCTATACTTTTCACACTTACACGCGAAGTCCTTTTTGGTCTTTCAAGACACTGCCATTGGTCAAAAATCAATTTAGCACCTACTAGCGAAATCTGGTTTCAACTTTTTCTTTAAACACATGGTTAATTCTTTTTCTATTTGAGAAAACCAGGATTTCACACGTCATTGTGAATCTTTGTAAAAGTGAAGAAGAAGGTTGATTTTAATACTTAATTTCTTATTCACTACTAATTCTCCTCTTTTTACCTCCAGATATGAGTAAGCCGTGTATCACTAAACCATTGTTTACTTAAAAAGAAAAAAAATCTGACTTTAAACAACCCGCAAATGGTTTATAAACCTTAGAAAACCAATCAATCAATCAATAAAACGGACTGCCTGGAAGTCGTGGGAAGTAATAATCCCTTACGTTCTGACACCGAAGTTAAGCAACGTTGACCCTCGTCAGTACTTAGATGGGTGACCGCTTAGGAATACCATGTGCTGTAAGCGTATAGTGACGGATGTGCGTTGTGGTGCAGTGGATATCGGCTCGGAAGAAGAAAGCCGAGTTCGAATTCCAGTTGAATACCTTGCATTCACTTAAGCACTGGTACCCTTGGGAAAGGTATTAATCAGTCCCTTCGCTCCTGTTATGGGTTAAATAACAAGGGTAGGACTTGAGAACCCTGCCCTTAAAAACAATTTCCAATGAATTTTGATAATCGAAAAGAAAAATATATTACTAAACACAAAGCTTATATAAAAAACAACAATAAACTGTTGAAAGAAAAACTATTACCAGCAATAAATAAAGTTTAGTTAGCAATAAATGACCCGCCGAGGTTGATTTGCCATAAAAACAAAACAAACAACCAACCAACCTACGTTCTGAAACGCACAGCAAATATATGATAGTGATGACGATGGTACGGTGTCCAGGCCTAGTTAAAAGCCACCTCTTCACATATTCGCTAATGATCGCAAGTCTTCGTCACTGAATTTTCTTTTTCTTTTCAGTATTGTGCGCTGTGGAACAGTGAATATCGGCTTGGAACGAGAAATCTGAGAGCCAAGTTCGAATTCTAGTTGAATTTGTTGCATTCACTTACGCGGAAATACATTTGGAATGATATCAAACCGTCACTTTCCTCTCCAGTTATGAGTTAAATAGCAGAGCAGATTGAGTTCTGTAGCCTTGGTTGGCAACCAGTCTACCGTAGAAATGAATGACAACCTACTGCGGGGAAACTCTTCTGCTCAATTAGTCATGTCTCCTTCGAGACATGATCGCCTTAGCGTGTATCACGTATGGCACGTAAATGACTGACTGAATTTAATAAGACTTGAACAACATTTACGGTAAGAGAATTAACAGGATTCATTCTTAACAAGATAATATACAAAGATGGCACACTGTTGACAGTAGACATAAGAAGAAGGCAATAAAACCTCCCACAGAAGGTAGTGAAGGAAAGTGAGAAGAAAGGACTAAACATCAACTGAAAGACGACAGAATGTAAAAAAGATGGTTGCAAAGTGCGAATTGCAAATCCAAGGTACCAAAATAAAAAAAAGCGGAAAGTTGAATATATAGAAAGTGTTTTAACAGAGCCCAAAATATGTGACACTGAAACCCAAAGGCCTATTGGTTTAACCAAAGATGCATATCAAAAGCTGAGTAGAGTAATAAGAAATAGAAAAATTTGGCTAGATAAAAGAAAATGAATAATAAACTGCTATGTGATATTTGTCGTCCTGTGTGGTTCTAAAGAAGGATGCTGCGGATATCGTGGACTGAGCATGCAAGCAACGATGAGGTGTTGGAAAGAATGGCAACAAAGAGGAAATTGATGCTGAGCATCAGGAAGAGACAACTGAAGTTCCTGTGACACGCAATGAGGAAGGAGAGCCTGGAGAACCTGATACTGACTGGCCAGATAGAAGGAAAGAGAGACAGAGGAAGGCAGCGGATAACATATTTGAAGGGCCTGATCAGGTGGATGACGGAACGGGGGTTGCGAGATGTAACAGGAGAAAACATGGTAAGAACCACAAGGGATAGGGAGACGTGGAGATCCATGATCGCCTACGTCCTGAAGGGACAGGGCACATAGAAGAAGAAGATGGTAGTGATTACGGAAAAATCTCATCAGCCATCAAGAACAGGCAACAAATGTGGTTTTACTGAACCTCTTCCTGTTCATAGTAACTCTTTTATCCTTTGTCTTGGCACTTCTCCCAAACCCTGTTCTGCTATCCATTTGCGTAAACAAATCAAATATGTCTCACATTGTTTCCCTTGTCTCTCTTTCCTTCTTCAGGTGCCTCTTCCTGATCGCAAATAGAAGTTTCCTTTTCGTTCCCATTCTCTCTAAAACCTCGTCGTTTCTCGCATGTTCAGACCATGGTATCCTCAGCATCTTTCTGTGGAACCACATTTTGGTTGCTTCGAGTTTTTCCTTCATCTTTGATGAAAATGTCCAGAATTCGCTGCCATAGACATTCATTTTTTCAGACCATAAACTATCACACAATGTTTCCCCCTCTTTCTTTCTCTCTATGAGCGTATCAGATTTTCTAGGCCCTCTTTCCTCATCGCGTATCCCAGAAACCTCAACTGTCTCTTCCTGATGTTAAGTATAGGTTTTCCATTCTCTCCAAAACCTCGTCCTTGCTCACATGTTCGGTCCATGTTATCCATAACAACGTTCTGTAGAACCGCATTTATATTTTTTCGGGTTTCTCTTTTAACTCTGGATGTGCGTTGTGGTAGAGTGGATATCGGCTCGAAATGAGAAGCTGGGGAGCCGAGTTCAAATTCCAGTTGAATCCATTGTATTCACTTACGCGCAAATACTCTTGGGAAAGGTATTAATCCGTCTCTTCCTTCCAGTTATGGGTTAAATAGCAGGACAGATTGGGTTCTATAGCCTTGGTCGGCAACCAGTCTACCGCAGAAAGCAATGGCAACCTACTGCGGGAGAATCTTCTGCCCAGTCAGTCATGTCTCTTTCGAGATATGATCGTCCAAGCGTGTATTATGTATGGCGCTTAACTGACTGACTGACTTTTAACTCTGACGAGATTGTCCGGCATTTACTGTCATAATGAAGGACAGATATGACGTAGTAGTACTCTTTTCATTGTTTCTAATGATATTTTATTTTCTCTCAGTACACCCATCAGCTTTTGAAATCCGAATACGCCTTCGAATACGCATTGGCGCACTTTCATAGTTTTAGATTTACGGATGTATTAACCTAGGATTATTCAATATTGAAAAGAGGTTAACTTGAAAAATAAACTCTGATTAAGATATGACGAAAGAATTTCATAAATAAAAAAAAGAAGAGAGGGACAAATGGATAAAAGGAAGGAAGGGAGGCATAAATAAATGAAAGAAAGAATTGACGAAATAAAGGCAAACTGGAAGTGAGAAAAGAAAGAAAATGAAAAAAACACGAAAAAATAAAGCGGTGATGAAAATGGTTAAAAGGAGGAAACAAAGGCTGTGAAGGAAAAGAAAATAAAAAAAAGGAAAAAAAAAAGAACGAAAAAATGAAAGAAAGATTGCGTATTAATCGAAGAAAGTATTTATACATCCTGTTGATTATTTCATTGACTAGTGACAATTGGTTGGTCCTGACGACTTCTGAATTCCTGAGTGGCTATTTCAAAAGAAAGCAACGCATAGATTTTTATTGATGGATCAGTATTCACTTGACTATATCAGATTCCTTTACAGCTGACGATTCTTACGTCTATTAATCCTATTGTGTTCTATGAACTCAATCTGTCCGACCCTAAATCCAATGCACACTATTATTTCCTTTTGTGGTACTCATTCTGTGAAAGGTTTACGACGAAAATCGTGACACTTGCATTGATGACAACAGTTTTTATCTAAACTTATTTAACAATGGAACTTGTCTCTGTGTGTGTCTGTCCGTTACCTATAGACTCCGAAACGGCTGAACCGATTTTCTTAAAAATTAACACAGTTGTACTATAAGCGTCTGCGAGTGTTCTTAGCTAGGATTTGTGTCGAGGTACCCCCGATAAATATCGAAAATCGAAAAAAATCGGGTAATAGAAGGAGTGGTCCGATTTTAATCGCATTTGATACACTCATAGACAAAGACATAAGAAACGATATTCAGAAGCTTCAAGGTTGCAGTTCTTACAATAGTGCAAAACATCGATAATATATATATATGTATATATAAAAGGAAAGATGTTTGTGTGTGTGTCTCTTTATCTGCATGTATGTCTGTATTTTTTTAGCCCTTTTATTTTAGTTTTTGCTTCGTGTTTGGCTCTAAGTAGGTATATTTGTAGTTGTTAGTCTCAGCCATGATACCATTTATTCAGAGGACTTATTTATTCAGTTTAGGACGAAAAAAACTTAGTTGATATCGATACCAGGAAATGAAAATTTGACTTACTTCCATTCAATTTGTTTCCCTCTACCGTTTCGCTTTAACTGGAAACATCTATTGCTTTTTAGTCTTTCGTGCCAACGTCCAATGAGTCTGAGCTCCAGGACCATCGATTAGTTTTAAAGCTTTCATTACCCCCGAGCAACGCCGGGTTATACTGCTAGTACGAAATAACAGTAAGAGGTTGCCTTACAAGTGATTGGAATTCAGTCCAATCCAATCTGCCAGCAAAAGAGAGTTATGTTTTTCTGTCAATTTACGTTCACGGGATGATTTAATTATTTAATATAATACGCGAATTATTTTCATTTTCAATTATTTAACAACTTGATATCAGTTAACTGCCATACACGCTTGGGCAATCATCTCTGAAAAGAGACATGACTGATTGGACACAAGATTTTGCCGCAGTAGTTTGCCATTATTTTCTGTAGTAGACTGGTTACCAATCAAACTATAGATCCAAATCTGTTCTGATATTTAACCCATATCTGGAGAAAGAAGTAACGTATTAATACTTTTCTCAAGATTATTTGCACGTAAGTGAATGCAACGAAATCTACTGGAGTTCGAACTCTGCACTCCAGTTTCTTTTTCCAGGCCGATATCCACAGCACTATAACATAGAATATTTCAGAAATTATATATATATATATATATATATATATATATATTCGATTATTACTATGGATAATACATGTTTCACCACAAAGCTGTGAAATATGTATTATCCATAGTTATAATCGAATACATTTTATAAAATATATTACTCTGTTAAATTAAATAAATTAATTTTACATTAGGTCCTATTGAGTTCGTCTCTTTTGGAATTTACCTGGATTACATACCAAGTGTACTATGTTATATATATATATATATATATATATATATATTATATGCAATAAATGTATATATATATATATATATATATATATGTGATATATATATATATATATCTATCTATATATATATATATTAAATCAACTTATATTTAATATATATATATATATATATATATATATATATAAATCTGCCTACCAAACTGTAGAGATAGAGTGATTTAATAAGTATAGCTTACAAGTTCTATCAAGCCAAACGGATGGAGCGCACAGTGTGGGATTGAACTCACTTTTCGCTTTTAACTGATCAAGCCATAAAACCTTGCTGACCATGATACCACGTCGAAGTAAAAATTTGGGGCGATACATAAAACAATTTAAAATAGATTTTATGTTATGCTAATGATGCTGTGTCATAGGGAAAATAATTGCATTTAGCAATGAAAAGGCGTGTATTAAAAATCTACCATTCGTCCGTTCATTGAATATTGCTGCCCTATCTGGTCTGGTGCTCCTACATTTCAGCTCGCAGCTTGACCTCAGCCATTTTGTCATTGATGTGATGAAGCTTCCCTGTCTTTTCTACAAATATTATCAAGGTGTCTTCTCTAACGATCTTCTTTTATTCGTGCTACTAGATTAGTCAGTCATGTCTCGAAAGAGACATGATCGCCCAAGCGTGTATTACGAATGACAGACTAGATTAGCAACTAGTCCCCGCCATTTTACCATCAAAATAGTCAAATAAACCGCCATTTCTACTCTAACAGTTTCTTCTCTCACGCTTCCCGCCTGTGGAACTCTTTTCCATATACTTGCTTCCCTAGCAACAATCTCCAAAAGTTTAAATGCAATGTCAATTGCCATTTTCTCTCTTCTTGATATCCAACTTTCTGTTATTCTTTCTTCTACATACCCGTCACCGTGATTCCTCTTTCTTTTTCATTTACTGTTCCCACGTTGTAACCCCCTACGCAACAGTTGCGGAGTAGCCTTGCTTGGGGTGAAATGATTATAACAAAAAACAAAACAAAACAAAAAAAACAGGATGAAAAATAATTCACTTGAATCAGTTGTTCGCTTAATTTTAACTTTAACTACGTTTCATCGCGGTAAATGTCGATTTTGTTTCGTCTCGGTAAATGTCGACCACGTTGCATCTTGGTAAATGTCGATTTTGTTTCGTCTCGGTAAATGTCGACCATGTTGCATCTTGGGAAATGTCGATTTTGTTTCGTCTCGGTAAATGTCGACCATGTTGCATCTTGGTAAATGTCGATTTTGTTTCGTCTCGGTAAATGTCGACCATGTTGCATCTTGGGAAATGTCGATTTTGTTTCGTCTCGGTAAATGTCGACCATGTTGCATCTTGGGAAATGTCGATTTTGTTTCGTCTCGGTAAATGTCGACCATGTTGCATCTTGGGAAATGTCGATTTTGTTTCGTCTCGGTAAATGTCGACCATGTTGCATCTTGGGAAATGTCGATTTTGTTTCGTCTCGGTAAATGTCGACCATGTTGCATCTTGGTAAATGTCGATTTTGTTTCGTCTCGGTAAATGTCGACCATGTTGCATCTTGGGAAATGTCGATTTTGTTTCGTCTCGGTAAATGTCGACCATATTGCATCTTGGGAAATGTCGATTTTGTTTCGTCTCGGTAAATGTCGACCATGTTGCATCTTGGTAAATGTCGATTTTGTTTCGTCTCGGTAAATGTCGACCATGTTGCATCTTGGTAAATGTCGATTTTGTTTCGTCTCGATAAATGTCGACCATGTTGCATCTTGGGAAATGTCGATTTTGTTTCGTCTCGGTAAATGTCGACCATATTGCATCTTGAGAAATGTCGATTTTGTTTCGCCTAGCTACCTGATAAGACACGTGAGGTTTACTTGACCAATGAAAAACATGCAAAATCAAAACCATTTCTTTTCTCCTACAGATTCTATTTCTGATGAACGGTTAATAAAAGTGAAACATGCTAAATTCATAAATGGTTTATATGTTATCCTTATCCTATCGTTGTCGGGTTCTATGGATATTTTCTCCAAGTTCATCTGTGTGATTTAGATGTAGTAGATGCCTGATTAAATATCTGAAAGAAACGTGATTGTTTTTGTGTCAATGCAGGATTGTGTGAACGTCTGAGTTGCCAATGTAAATGGTAGGAAGTATGTATATGTGGTGTCTATATGAGACAGCATGGGTCGCGTATAAATCTCATATTTCGGCTTACCTTATCATCATTGATTGGATCCAATTAATTTATCGATTCGCATATAGTTCGATTGTCTCATCGTATTAGTGAAATAGATATTCGAAGTTACGGTTTGGATTCTGAGTGTTTCACGATTCGTTAATTCATAAGCTGTTTAATTCCCTCGCAAAATTAATAATTAATAAGTCAGTCTGTTAAGTGTCATACGTGATACAGTCAGTCATGTCTCGAAAGAGACATGATTGACTGGGCAGAAGATTATCCCGCAGTAGGTTGTCATTGCTTTCTGCGATAGTCTTGTTGCCAGCCAAGGCTATAGAACCCAATCTGTCCTATTATTTAACACATAACTGGAGGAAACAAATGGATTAATACTTTTCCTAAGGGTATTTGTGCGTAAGTGAATGCAAGGAATTCAACTGGAATTCGAAATCGGCTCCCCGGTTTTTCGTTCCGAGTTGATATCCACTGCACCACAACGCACTACGCTTATTCTCTCGCTAAATTAGGATGCTCGTATAAATGGGATTATCGAAGATTAAGGATTAGCAATGTCAGTTAAGTGCCATACGTGATACAGTCAGTCATGTCTCGAAAGAGACATGACTGATTGGGCAGAAGATTATCCCGCAGTAGGTTGCCATTGCTTTCTGTGGTAGACTGGTTGTCAGCCAAGGCTATAAAACCCAATCTGTCCTATTATTTAACCCATAACGGGAGGGAAGGTTAATTGTGCGTAAGTGAATGCAAGGAATTCAGGTGGAATTCGAACTCGGCACCCCAAATTGTCGTTCCGAGTCGATATCCGCTGTATCACAACAATTAACAATCACGTCTCCGAAAAAATCTCTGTTTCTATTCTTACTTTTCATTAACTACTGCAGCCCTATATAATGAGAATTGTAATGCTAATATTAGACGTTTCCCTACAAGAAAACATTTACTATTCATTGATCTACTAATCGGCATTGCCTTCGGTTAAAATTTATTAAATGTTTCTCTTAAAACACTATAAGGAAACAGGTTTCTCAGAACCAGTAGCTATTATTGCCTCTTCCAGTACTGATACGCTTTCTTTCCTAACCTTATATTTGTAGTGCTGTGGAATATCAAACATCTTATGTCATTATTTTTTTCTATCTATCTTAGTTTTTGTTGCTGTTGATACCCCTCAAGTGAGGTGATTTCTGTCATTTGGTACAGTTCTTTGTTGGTTTGTTGTTTTGTTATCAAGCTCGGCGGGTCATTTAAAGTCAACTAAATTTTATTTATTTATTGCTGGTAATACCTTTATCTTTTCAATAATTTATTGTCGTCTTTATATAAGTTTTGTGTCTAGTAATACTTTTTCTTTTCGAGTATCAAGATTCATTGGCATTTGTTTTTTTTAAAGGCTGGGTCCCCAATCCTACCCTTGTTATTTAACCCATAACTGGGGCTAAGGGACGGATTAGTACCTTTCCCAAGGGTACCAGTGCTTAAGGGAATGCAGGGTATTCAACTAGAATTCGAACTCGGCTCACCGATTTGTTTTTCCGAGCCGATATCCACTGCACCACAACGCACATCCGTCACTAAACGCTTACAGCACCTGGTATTCCCAAGCGGTCACCCATCTAAATACTGAGCAGGCTCAACGTAGCTTAACTTCGGTAATCGAGCGAGAACCGGTGTATTCAACGTGATATGGCCGTAAGCTACAGTACTTTGTATTTCTGTAACGCGAGTCCACAATGTTCAAAAAAAGATGGCCTTTGACAAAACTCTAAGGCTTTAATTGCTCAAAGATTTTTTTCAACATTGATTTCAGGAAGTGCTTGTATACAGCTGTCAGTTAAGATATATCTAAGCGTTTTCAGTATTATGTCATCAATAAATATTATACGGCTACTGCAAAGCAAAATTCGTACCGCAAATTCAATTCTCATAAAATTCTTCAGATAAATTCTTTGATGTTATCCATATCCTGATGATAACGATACCTGCCAAAGATCGATTTTTCTGACTAAATCTAGTGATATTTTTCTATGTGCTTATCAACTTCCGCTTCCTGTTAGAACTTAGCGCCAGACTAGCTCATGTGCATATTGGTCGGATGTAAGCAATTCCTCGTGGGTTCAACGCTGCTCTGTAAATATACAACATTATCGTCCAGACTTGGCTAACTGAACTGTCAGCAAAAGTGAGTTGTAGATAAATGCTCTTTGTTACATCGTATTCGAGGGATCCTTTTGTTAATTCTTAAACGCTGTTTACGATTTGTTGGCTTCTAGGTTTTATTGTTGAAGCATTGATTTCACAAACTTTGTCTGGTAAATATAGCTTGCTAAGCCATCATGTTTTTCTATAGTCATCTTTTTTTTCTGGATATCTAGAAATTTATTGATTTGACGCACTCATAAATAATCGAAGCATGCTGAAGACAAACTAAATTGGACATGTCGTTTAGCAAATAGGCATGACAATTACCAAATATTCAGAGAACTATTTAAGTTACTTTACAATCGGTTGTCAGTCAGTCAAGTGATAAACGCTTGGGCGATCAGGTCTCGAAAGAGACATGACTAACTGGGCAGATTATCCCACAGTAGGTTGCCATTATTTTTTCTCGGGTAAATTAATTGCCAACCAAGGCTATAGAACCCAGTCTGTCCTATTATTTAACCCATAACTGGAAGGAAGTGACGGATTAATACCTTTTCCAAGGGTATTTGCACGTAAGTGAATGCAAGGAATTCAACCGGAATTTGAACTCGGATCCCGGATTTGTCGTTCCAATTCGATACGCACTGTACCACAACGCACATTTTACATCAATCAGTTAAATGCTATACGTGATACACTCTTGGATGATCATGTCTCGAAAGAGACATGACTGACTGGGCAGAATGTTATCCCACAGTAATTTGCCATCACATTCTGCAGTAAACTGGTTGCCAGCCAAGGCTATAGAAACCAATATGTTCTGTTATTTAACTACTAAATGGAGAGAAGTGACGGATTAATACATTTTTCAAAAGGTATTTGTGTGTAAGTGAATGCTAGGAATTCAAATGGAATCGATTGTACGTGGAAAAAAAAGGAAATTTTGATATTTCAGTTCAGTAAAATTTTTATTACATTTGCAGTGTAACATAGAACAAGATGGTTATTTTTTTTTATTTTAATCATATCACCCCGGGCAAGGCGGTAAGGCCACTGGTGTGTAGGGGGCTACGTAAGAGTGAAAAGATTGGAAAAAAGAAAGCCGGAAACCACATCATAAACAGGGAACAAGGGACGAGCCTCTACACCTGTTCAATAGACGTGGGTGGAATGTGAACCGGGCGATAGTTTAGTCTATCTACTCCAATTGAAAAAAAAAAGAAAAGTGAAAAAGATTGGAAAAAAGAAAGCCGGAAACCACACCCTAAACAGGGAACAAGGGACGAGCCTCTACACCTGTTCAATAGACGTGGGTGGAATGTGAACCGGGCGATAGTTTAGTCTATCTACTCCAATTGAAAAAAAAAAAGAAAAGTGAAAAAGATTGGAAAAAAGAAAGCCGGAAACCACACCATAAACAGGGAACAAGGGACGAGCCTCTACACCTGTTCAATAGACGTGGGTGGAATGTGAACCGGGCGATAGTTTAGTCTATCTACTCCAATTGAAAAAAAAAAGAAAAGTGAAAAAGATTGGAAAAAAGAAAGCCGGAAACCACATCCTAAACAGGGAACACGGGACGAGCCTCTACACCTGTTCAATAGACGTGGGTGGAATGTGAACCGGGCGATAGTTTAGTCTATCTACTCCAATTGAAAAAAAAAAAGAAAAGTGAAAAAGATTGGAAAAAAGAAAGCCGGAAACCACACCCTAAACAGGGAACAAGGGACGAGCCTCTACACCTGTTCAATAGACGTGGGTGGAATGTGAACCGGGCGATAGTTTAGTCTATCTACTCCAATTGAAAAAAAAAAAGAAAAGTGAAAAAGATTGGAAAAAAGAAAGCCGGAAACCACACCCTAAACAGGGAACAAGGGACGAGCCTCTACACCTGTTCAATAGACGTGGGTGGAATGTGAACCGGACGATAGTTTAGTCTATCTACTCCAATTGAAAAAAAAAAAAGAAAAGTGAAAAGATTGGAAAAAAGAAAGCCGGAAACCACATCCTAAACAGGGAACAAGGGACGACCCTCTACACCTGTTCAATAGACGTGGGTGGAGTGTGATGTTATGTCGCAGATGTTACATTTTATCTTTAAGTTTTTTAATAATTTCATTTCAAGTATGAAGATAATGTTCCTAGATGGAAGAAGTTACTGGGGGAGAATGAGAAAACCTTTTTTCAGGACAAAGAACAATAAAAATAGGTTTAAGAAAATACAGAAGATGGCGACCGACGTTGCGTTTGAATTTTTGAACATTATAGGTATCTGAGAAGCATTAAATCGGAATACTTTAACAGGCAAGAAGTGTGTGAAAAGAAACTATTAGAATAGGAGTTGCGGTTACATTGAGCTATTTTCAGAGTCACACAATGAACCATAGTTGACAATTTACTACCATCCTACTAATTCATGTGGTTAAGTTACCAAGGAGAAGAGTTCATTAGTACAACTGTCATGAAAATATTTATAAAATATATAGAGAAGCGACGTCACGAAGGTGGAAAAGTCGAGATGCCAGGTGAGAACAAATATCATAGCAGTAACATCATTGGATTCCGGTTGAGAATCTCAAAATATATGATCGGAGCACCAGACCAGATATGACAGCAATATTCAATGCATCGTTAGATTTATAAATTTAAATTAACGTGAAAATTATAAGTTGATTGCTAAAGCCGACTAGATTATTTCTTCATTGACAAATGCTTCTAAAAAACGAAAACTTTCAAAGGTAGCAACTAAAACATTAAAAAAACCTCCTTGCATTTTCCAAATTATTTATTATTTAAATCTTTTTTTTAATGTTAATATCAGATCGGAAAAAATAATATAAGATGTATCTCATCCCAAATGATGCCAGGATATATTTTGCACGCATTGCACCTCCAACGAATCCAGGTATATTGGCAGATTGACTAGACAGTTTAAAATTTTATTTGCTAACTTAATCTTGACATTACAGATTCAGCTGTTTATTTTTCCTGTTACCTTCCCTTTCTTACGTTAATACAACTCTAGTAACCCTCTACCTTGATAAGCAATTGCGTCTTATATTAGTTGAGAATTAGTAAAAACAAAAATAGTGTTAGATCGAGCTATTTCAACAGCAAAAAAATGTAGTACTCAATCTACGACTACGCTTCCATTCATGAGCATGAGGCACCAAGAAAAAGGGTCTTCAGAACAACTGCAATGAAAATATTTATAGAAAACTAGGAGTATAGCCCGGCGTTTCACGGGTGTAATGAAAGCTTTAAAACTAATCCATGGTCCTGGAGCTCTTTGGGCGTTGGTAAGAAATACTAAAAAGCAATAGTTGTTTTCAGTTAATGCGAAACCGTAGACTGAAAGAAAAATGAATGGATGTAAGTCAAATTTTGATTTCCTGGTGTCGATATCAAATAAGTTTTTTCGTCGTAAACTGAAGTTTGAAGGCTAAATAAGTCCTCTGAGTAAATGGTATCATGGCTGAGATTAAGAACTACAATTATACCTATTTAGAGCCAAACCGAAACAAAAACTAAAATAAAAGGGCTGAAAAACTGATTTTGATCTTGCCTTTTATATATATATATATATATATATATATATATATATATATATATATATATATAATGGTGGACTCATGAGCGTTCGATTGGTAAAATATATGCTGCGTTACAGTAAACAGTAAAATAAAGCAAATCAAGGGTTCAGAGTCTCTTAGGCCGAACGATGCCATTTCGAAAAAAATGAATAAAGGAAACAGATACACATTCAGTCAGTTAAGTGCCATATGTGATACACGCGTGGGCGATCATGTCTCGAAAGAGACATGATTGACTGCGCAGAAGAATATTCCGCGGTAGGTTGCCATGGCTTTCTGCGGTAAACTGGTTGCTCTGTTATTTAACCCATAGGTTAAGGAATAGATAGATTAATACCTTTCCCAAGGGTATTTGCGCTTAAGTGAATGCAGTGAATTCAGCTGGAATTCGAACTCGGCTCCCCGATTTCCCGTTCCGAGCCGATATCCAATGCACCACAATGCACATCCAGATACACACTCCATTGTGTAAAAATTGCTTATCAGCAGGTAATCGTTTCTTGTCCACTGTTAACCCTTGTGAAAGAGTAAAGCAATGTTCGTGTTGTTTGGTCAGAAGAATGGAATCACGTTCTGGTGTTCAAATTCGGTTTGATCTTGTTGATGTCCACATGCGATTATTTCTTCGCGAAAAACAGAATCCATTATCTCGTTATTCAGTCCTACTCACTAGTTATCACGGAAATAAACTTAACACCGACAGGAAAATATAGGTGACATGAACAGAGATATAGGTTGCAACACATGACGAAATATACGCGTTTGAAAGCCGGGACAAAAATCGATAAATGCGTCGATTCTCATAAATTTTTTTTTTTTTGTAATTTGGGGAAGTAAGTGATACTAAATTCATATTCACACATATACGCACTCGAGTGTTTATATATATATATATATATATATATATATATATATTGTTAAACAGTAGCTATTCTGGCATGTACGCATCGCTCATTCAGTGAAATGAATTAGAGCGATCTAGCTATTGGGCACGTATAATGATATGCGCTAAAAAGTCTGCCTACTTCCACCGAACGCCCACAGCCCAGACTGACGCCATTTCGGTCGGGTTTCAATCCCGGGTAAGAAAGCAATCGGAGCCTAACTGATGAGCTGTGATACGGCGAAACAGATCTGTCTGTATATATATATATATATATATATATATATATATATATATATATATATATATATATATATATATATATATATATATATATATATATATATATATATATATATATTGAAGTAGTACGAAGATTTTAATTCGTTATCTCAGTGTCAGCATTGCCAGTGGTACAGCTGGTATGACATCAGCTTAATAACCAGAATGTCTGGGTTTCGATTCCTGACAGTGGATGGCCACTGCTGTAAGCATACCAAATATAGGACGAAACGGCCGTCCAGTGCATTCTACTGAGGTCGAATATGAAGCTCGATGAATTATTTGATATATATATATGTATACATATATAAATGAATAAGAAAGAAATTAATTGTATGTTAATTTTAAAACAGTTCTCAAAAAAATTAAACAAATGAATATTAATTATTACTTCAGAACATGTACAATCTACAACAAAATTGTACATCTTGTTTTGACATTGAAAGAATAATGTTTAATTAGGAAGTGAATCATGATGGCAAATATATATGTATATTACTTATATATATATATATATATATATATATATATATATATATATATATATATAAACTTGTTTATAAATGGAACTTTGTCTGTGTGTCTGTGTGTCCGTTACCTGTAGACTCCGAAACGGCTGAACCCACTTTCTTTACGTTTCAATTCTACGGGTGTGCAATCCAATTGTCAGATTGAATGTATCTTCGAACATTTGTTGACATCCGCCGCTACGCGTGTCTCCTGATTATATGTTGCGTATATATATGCTTATGTATAAATATAGGTGTGTGTTCGCCGTACTGATGTATTTTTTCTTAATTTTTTTTATTTTAAGGGAGCGATCGTTATTTTTATTCGTTTGTTTAGGTCTTTGTGAATCTCATTCATGTAAAATTCTTTGTAAAAGAAAGACGGAAGCTGATGGTGGTTCGCCTGAAATGTGCCATATACTCGATTTACCATGAAATAACGTGTCTGCCTTAATTTGTGTGTGTGCATGTGTGTGTGCATGTGTGTGTGCATGTGTGTGTGTGTGTGTCTGTGTGTCTGTGTGTGTTTTTCTATCCGAATGATTATTTTTGAAAGTTCTGTATGCTAAATATTTAGGCTATATTTTTCTTAAATCTATATTGATAACTTATCTGTTTAATGGTTAAATTGACACTGACGAAGAAGTGTTTAGTAATTATATCAATATATATATACGTGCAAATATATATATATATATATATGTATATATATATATGTATAATTTTGATAAAATATATATACATTGAAATTATATCTATATCATATATATATGAAAATATGTATATATTTTAAATTTATATAACACACATCGTTTATATACATATACATAAATATACACATGAATAAAGTATATATAAATAATATATATATATATATATATATATATATATATATATATATATATGAAATATATACAGAGCGAGAGAATATATATACAATTGAATATATATACAACGCATATATAAAATATATGCATATATAAAATATACAATATATATTGATATAAAATATATATACTTATAAATATAAACATTATATCTATCTATATATATATATATATATATATATATATATATATATATTATCGATTTTCTGCACTATTGTAAGAACTGCAACCTTGAAACTTCTCAATATCATTTCTTATGTCTTTGTCTATGAGTGTATCAAATTTGATTAAAATCGGACCAATTCTTCTATAACCCGATTTTTTCGATTATGGATTTTCGATATTTATCGGGGGTACCTCGACACAAACCCTAGCTAAGAACACTGGCAGACGCTTATAGTAAAACTGTAAATTTTCAACAAAATCGGTTCAGCTGTTTCGGAGTCTATAGATAACGGGGACACACACACACACAGACAAAGTTTCATTCATAAATAAACTTATATATATATATATATATATATATATATATATATATATATATGTATGTATTTTTTTATTTGATATATACTTTGATTGCATATATATATATATATATATATATATATAAGAGACAATGAATGTCTACTATGTTTAATCATGAGCCGTTCTAAACGTCGTATTTTGGCTTTAATTTCAATTGAAAATAAAGACTAAAATTCTACAACATTTGGATAATTTTTTATTATCCAAATGTTGGAGAATTTCTGTCTGTATTTTCAACTGAAATTAAAGCCAAAATACGACGTTTAGAACGGCTCATGATTAAACATAGTAGACATTCATTGTCTCTTATATTTAACTGTATATGTTTAAAAAATTATTTGCTGCCTCGATACACTATATATATATATATATATATGTGTGTGTGTGTGTGTGTGTGTGTGTATTTTGGCAGCATTTTTTCATTAATGCAGGTTTTATTGAATAATATAGACAAGTTTTGCCTATTAATTTTGTGTACGATTCGTTCGTACCGTCTGATATACTTGATGGTGGTATCGTTGAAAGACAACAAAAAATCACAATAATTGTTGATTTTTTTATCGGGTCTAAATTTTCGGCTCACACAAGCCATTATCAAAGAATAAATATTAACACACATTAAACATAGAACATTCGTGCAAAAGTCAATTCATCTACAAATCAGATCTTCCACAGTGAACTAAAAAACATAAAACAGACACTCATCAACAATAATTTTCCCAACTACATAGTTGATGAACAAATACGATATTTTCTTAAAAAGCTTAACATGGAAAAACCCACACATAATACTAGCCCAACCAATCCCAAACATATCACTCTCTTATACCGTAGCCAGATGCACTCCAATTACAACTAGATGAAAATATCTTAAAAAACTCATAAATACTAATATTTCTCCGACAGACACTAACAAAAGAATTAAGTTTATTATATATTCCACTAAATCCACTACATCTAATTCATTCGTCCGCAACGACTCTTCCCCCACCGTTAGTGATTTGCAAAAAACCAATGTAGTTTATAAATTCATATGACCATTTAGAGAATATATCTCTAACAACCTAAATAATATCTACATTAGCCACACTACAAATTCGCTCTCACGGCGTCCGACGTTGCACTTAAATGAAAATTCAAATATATTCCGACATTTAAAATAACACGGTTATCAACGCACACTTCTGAGAAAAACGCTCGTTGATAACAGGTACATACTTAAAAAAGAAAATAATAAACAGAAACTAAAAATCCTAGAAGCAATCTACATTAAACAATTTAAACCTGGTTTGAATACGATCAATTTTGATATTTCCAATAACGTACTCAAATGCCTGTAATCAGATCAGGGACCACAACACCACTATTTTGTCACTGTCTTCGGCCATCCGCCACGGTAGGGATGGACTTGTATTTTCAATGTAATTCTCTTTATTGTTAATAACTTAAATGTTCTATGTTTACTGTGTGTTAATATTTATTCTTTCATAATGGCTTATGTTAGCCGAAAGCTTAGACCCGATAAAAAAATCAACAATTACTGTAATTTTTTGTTGTCTTTCAACGATATCACCATCAAGTATATCAGACGGTACGAACGGATCCTACACAAAATTAATAGACAAAACTTGTCTATATTATTCAATGAAACCTGCATTAATATATATATATATATATATATATTTATATATATATATATATATATATATATATATATTATCCTACGCCTATGACACCACTCGTTATGCAATCAAATTATTTGTTATAGAGCTCGAATTCATTCGGATGATAATGTTGTTCAGTTTTATTTTGGAGGTACTTCTAACAGGTTGAAGATAAGATTTAACAACTACATGTTAAAATACTCTAAAACATAAATGCAATAAAAACCAATGCGTTATCCATAAATTAGTTGAAATTAAGAACATCAACAATTAGAACACAATTATTACCTGGAATATCGTAGCTAAATCCAAATATTACTATGGAACATAAGATAAATGTAATCTATGCATGTTAGAATAACTTGCCATCTTAAACTATATCAATAATCCGAATTTGATTAATAAAACAGTGATTTAATGACCACATGCTGTCATAGAAAAATACTTACTTAAATTCTTAGATCCAGATTGATATAAATCCCTCTTCATGTGTGCGTATTTCTTTCTTTCTTTCTTTCTTTCTTTCTTTCCAGCAACTCGTCTATCGCCCTGTGTAACCCCCTGCGCTATAGTGGCAGTGGAATGCTTTGCTTGGGGTGACATGATTAAAAAAAAGAGCTGGAGAGCGTTATCTTGCGTGAACAAGTCTTAGCGAGGCCAGGACGCTCATACCCTCGGTCACGATAAGTTGTTACTTCGAGCTATCACAACCAACGACGACTCCTCAAAGAGAGCCGTCTACTCAGTTTCACTCACATGGCTTGGTACTTGGGTCTGTGGTTTTCAGGCACTTTCCAAAGGAGCTGCACGCTAGAATCGCTTCCTCCAGACCGATAACATCCAGAAGTCATCTTCCTGACAAGTCGAGGATGGTGAGATTGGAACCCGGGCTACATGGTCAGAAAGCGAACGTTCTCGCCTCTCGACCATGCGCTTATAAGTAATTACATAATATAAAAAATATAAAAATAATAAAAATGTACATAAACATGTTGGTTGTTTTGTTTTTATGGCATATCAACCTCGACGGTTCATTTATTGCCAACTAAATTTTGTTTATTTATTGCTGGTAATACCTTTTTCTTTCAAAAATATATAGTTGTTTTTATATAAGTTTTGTGTCTAGTAATACTTTCAATACTGGATGTGCGTTGTATTGCGTTGGATATCGGCTCGGAACGAGAAATCGGGGCACCGAGTTCGAATTCCAGTCGAATTCATTGCATTCACTTACGCGCAAATGCCCTTGGGAAAGGTATCAATCCGTCTCTTCCTTCCAGTTATGGGTTAAATAACAGGACAGATTGGGTTCTATAGCCTTGGTCGGCAACCAGTCTACCGCAGAAAGCAATGGCAACCTACTGCGGGATAATCTTCTGTCCAGTCAGTCATGTCTCTTTCGAGACATAATCGCCCATCGTGTATCACGTATGGCACTTAACTGATTGACTGAATACTTTTTCTTTTCGAGTATCAAGATTCATTGGGATTTGTTTTTAAGGGTATGGTCCCCAAGTCTTACCCTGTTATTTAACCCATAACTGGAGGGAAGGGACGGTTTACTACTTTTCCCAAGGATAGCAATGATTAAGTGAATGCAGGGTATTCAACTGGAATTCGAACTCGGCTCACCGATATCTCTTTTCGGGCCGATATCTACTGCACCACAACGCACATCCTTCACTAAACGCTCACAGCACCTGGTATTCCCAAGCGGTCACCCTTCTAAGTACTGACCAGGCTCAACGATGCTTAACTTCGGTAAGCGTGCGAGAACGTTATAGGCCGTAAACCCACATGAACATGTCATAGCATTTGCTTAGTTTATTCGGTTTATTCGCACAAAGATCAGACAAAACGTTGTTCATACTTTCAACCGCTCGACCCGTTCCTGCTGGATCCAACGTGCCTAGATTTAATAAGAAACTGGAATGCTCCCTTGAACCCCAAGCTAGACAGGGGTTGGAGAGGTGGCATGACTGTAGCTTGGTTGATCTGATCGTTTGAAGTTTGGTCTCGTCGATAGATACCGGGTAAATCACCGCTGGCAAGAGGTTCTGAGGCGGATTCTTAATTAGAACTCTGCCCAGGTGGTTATCTTCATGGATTGAATAGTTGTTGAAAAATTCAATCTAGATTGTCCCACTGTCCACCAGTTAGAATATTTGGATTACAATTTCGTTTTTGCTCAGACGTCTTTAGACGCTGAGTTTACATTGGTTAGACACTGGAAAATCAAACTGTCCTACTAGACTAGTAGGACTTCCGGCGACAACTAATTAGATTAAATTAGCGGGAAATAATGAGGTTGGTAGTTGGGAATATATTGTCGATAAGGATAGAGTTAGGAATTTCACTTCCGAATATAGCTATCGACTCTCCTTCGATAAGGCTAAGAAGATGAAGATATTAAAGAACAGTTTGGCCCGAGCCGTGACTGAAGGGATCCCCCTTGAGATAGGCGTAACCAGAAAGGCCTTCGAGCATTCGGCTAGCGAATACTGTCAGGGCAAGTAGTTAGACATAAGTTAAATAAAATATCTGACGAAGCCGTTAACATGGGTGAAGAACTGCGCAAGAGAAAACACGAGGATACCCCGGATAGATGTAGCTTGCAGTCGACTACCGACATGTGCAATACGTTACGGCAGAATTTTTATAACCAATTTACCAAGGACACTGGCCTCTCTGAGAAAGATTTTCGCAATTCTTTCACTGAATTTCCTCGACTCTAATTGACTGAAGCTGTTGGCTGCGAGGGTGAGATAACGGAGAGCGAATTTCACGTGGCATTGAAAGGTGTCAGCAGTGACAAGTCTCTGGGACGTGATAGTCTGCCTTAAGAACTGCTGTACGTTTGTTTCGATTTTGGAAGTGGTGTTCAATAACTGGTTTCGGCAGTGATCCGTCCTAGACTGAATCTCCAGGGTGGTGATCATGCTGTTGAAAAAGAAAAAGTATGGTGGGCGTAATTTAGACGATTGCAGGTTCATAACTTTGCTAAACACAGAGTTAAAGATTTTCGTCAAGATTCTGAAAAACGTCTGGAGTCCATTGCCGAGATTCTATCAGGAGCGGAGCAGTACAGTGCTGTGAAGGACAAAATAATTCACAGCAATCTGCTTTTGATCCTCACGATCACAGAGGGCGTAGAAGCCACGTTGATCAATTTGGATCGGTCCAGAGAATTCGATAGGGTTGACGATCAATTCGAGGCGGCTCTCCTGCAGGATTCCAACCGACTTCTGCAAGTGGATTAGCCCGTTGCATTGCTCACCCTAAGCGGTTGAAAGAGAAGCGGTCCAGGGCTTTTGTGTGGTTACGATCAGTTCGTCAGGATTGTCTGCTATTGCCCTACTTTACGCTGGGGTCTCTCCAGTGCCGGTAGAAGGACAAGATTTGCAATCCGGATCTACACGAAGACAGTCTCCTTGGATGGGAAGAGCCAGATTTTATCCAGTTGACCAGCAATATTGCAGAAGGCCCTTGAACTGAGTTGAAGATTAATCTCAACAAGTGTTTCAGCTAGTTGCTTGGAAGGTCGTTGCACTTTCGGAGTCATTCGTCTTAGACTGACGGCACCGTCTCTGTTCTTGGGGCTTGGTTCGGGCCGGATCTTGAGCTGGAGAAAAATTGGTCGAAGTTATAGTCAAATTTTAAAAGGTATGCATGTGACCTCTTTATTCCTTATATTTTACTGAATATCTGTACTCCTTATCTGCAAGGATTATTTGAAGGCACGAGAGCGCTTGCTGTTCTCTTTCTTGTAGGGGAGAGTCAATGATCTAGAGAGCTGTCCGTGTCCAGCGTCCGTTTCATGGTGTACCGGGAATGCTGTACTTAGGGAGTAACCGATACACCTCGAGTTTGTTTTTTTATTTACCTAAGCCTCGCTTTGGAAGACGAATTACTCTCAGAGAGGAGTATTAGGTGTACCTTCCCTATCGCTACTCGCATTTCTGAGCTTTTTAAGGCATTTTATAGGTATAATATATATTTCTATACATAAGGTCATATCTAATGAATACCGATGCATTGTCTCGCTAGATCAATTACGAATGAATAGTGAGTTTGTTCCTCACTAAGTTCTCTATACTTTCGGCATTGTACCACATCTAGACTACTTAGAAACTCATCATAAACGCATACTTAAATAAAGTTTAATTTTAAACAGTTCTCAGACACTTAAGAAACATTAGTAACGATTGTGCAGTTTGAAGACACCTGTCATAGATTTAATATTTAGCAAACCAGTCTCACACATCACTACCTCTGAATAGTGTGTATCTGATGGGCTGGTATTAAAGTTAATCTATAGTTTACGATTCAGTGGTGATAGAAGCTAATATTAATTAATTGAAACCTGGTGTCCGGAACTCGTCCTCATGACTGCGTTCCATATTGCTCTGTAGGCTAACAGCCCGGCCAACTGGACACATTCTGGATGAATCATCACGCGACATCGTGTAGTGTTTGGCTACTACACAAATGCAATCTGTAGTGATTGCTTGTCTTGGAAATTTATGAATTAACTCACGGATATCTGAATACACACAATCTTTTATTTTTACGTTATTTTTCTCTGCAACACCTCTCTCCAGGATGTGAGTGATCACAGCTCTCCTCGACGGTGAATTCCTTGCAGCAGTTAATAAGAGTTGTCTTTTTGGCATCAATCACAACCTCTCTGATTACAAGCATTTATATTAATCTAATAAATAAGTTACTCAGTGTTTCTATCTCATCTTCTTTTCTTCAAAATATTTTGAGTATCACATTCTCGAAGCCCTCTTTCTTCATTATGCGTTCTAGAAATTTTAATTAGATATTTCTGTCATCTTGAGTGTGACGACTAAGTACAACTTGCAGCAAATCCTCTGATCTAGAGATTGGATATATATTGTAGTAGCACCTGTTAGGAGCTCAGCTATTAGCAAATAGAGGATCATAGACAAAAATCAGTAGTACATTTTTTCTAATAAAATATGCAGTACTACCTGTATATAAAATAAAGGCAGATTTATGCAAAATTAGAATATATATATATATATATATACACTATAAGCCATAATTATTAGGACACCCCAGGATTTTTAAAAGAAAATGGTGTTTTTCATATATTTTTAGTATTTATGACAAGTGGAAAATCCTAAATGAAAATAGAATGGTTTTTCTGTTGTTATTACTTTTCAAACTTTTATAAAGCAGCCAGGACACCATTGCTTCGACCAGCCAATAAGAAGAAGAGACTAGCATGGGGAAGAGAGCACAAAAACTGGACACCAGCACAGTTCATTTGATGCACATGTTATTGTGCAGTATTCACAAAAGGTCCATTCTATTTTCATTTAGGATTATCTACTTGGTAATAAATACTAATAATAGTATGAAAAACATCACTTTGTTAAAAAACTTGGATGGCCTAATAATTATGGCAGGTAGTATATATATATATATATATATATATATATATATATATATAACAAAATAACCAACAATACAATTTGTAATCTACAAACTATATATTTATAAGAACATACCTTTACTCTGAAAGTATAAAATGATGTCTAAAATATCTGTAGTTGAAAGCAAGCATTAAATTAGGGTCGGAATATTTACATTTCGGCATTAAATAACTCATAGAGGTGTTGATATGCCGCTAATCAAAATCAAACAACAGCCACTTTGTGATATGAAATACAACGTCGTTTTTGTATCTATTTTATTTAAAACTGCCTCGTTACTCACATGTTCAGTTCATTGTATTCTCAAAATCCTTCTGTAGAACCACATTTCTGTTGTTTTAACTTTCTTCCTCTTTTGTGAGAAGTTACTACAACCAGTAATGGCAGTAATACACACAGACACACACACACACATATATACACACACATGTATATATATATAAAATGGTCACTATTGAAAGTACATTTCAAAGTTAGATATTCACTTATAAAAAATGCTCAGTACAAAAGCTGAGCTTAAATATATGGTAATTATAATTATTATTATTACTATATCATATTGCAACTCAATAGCTAGAAATTTTTTGTATACGGTGTTTTAAGACTAAAACTTTATAGCTGTTGTGTTACAGAATACTATAATAATAACTATATATACATGAAGAATACCTAGAGAGCCAGACAACCTACCTAGAATTTACCTAAACGGATTGTCAGGGAAAGCTTTCCCTAACGATCCGTTTAGATGAAACCTAGGTAGGTTGTCTGGGTTTTTTTCTTTGGGATACGTGCTGACACGGTCTGTGCTCTTTGGACTGATGTTCATGTACTTAGCTTTTTCTTTCTAAAAAAAACATTTTTCCCTTGTTCGTAGACACGTGGAAGGTTTTTCGACAAGAGTATAGTTATTATCTCTTATATATATATATATATATATATATATAGATAGATAGATAGATAGATAGATAGATAGATAGAGAGAGAGAAATTACATTTCGTTAAATAGCTATTTCAGCGAAAGAAATTATTAATTCAATTATGTTACAAAAATTCATATACCGGAAGACGTCCCAAAACATATCCATACGCAGAAAGTTAAAAAAAAAATTGCGGGGGAATTAAGAAAGAAAAAAAAAATTACTTAAAATTTATCATCCAGGCATAAAAAAGGGGTAGAGACAGGGATTCATGACTTGATACTAGAAAAAGACTCTTTGATTAAGTCTGTATTAAAGAATAAGAAGTGCTGGAGCAAGCAAAAAAGAAAGGACAAATGGGGTAGATAGGGGAAATTTAACGTTGAAAAAATGTTCAGTAGCCGAAATGACAGGGTTTCAGAAAAAGAAATGAAGGGGAAACTTAAATATATTTTGAAAAAATGAAAAGGAAACAGGAAGAAAGAATAGAGACCACATATTATATATCTCTGTTGAAAATTCTGGAAAAAATTAGTTTAAAATAAAACATGCTCAATTAGCCTAGACCCTGCTGTAACAATAAAAGAATTGAAACCAGAAGAAGCTTATAAATACCTAGGTGTAAATGAGAGCGAAAACATTCACCATAAAAAAATGAAAGAAATAGTGCGTAAAGAGTACTATAGAAGGCTACGAATGATATTAAAAACTGAATTAAATTCACAGAACAGAGATATGGCCATTAATAGCCTTGCAATCCCAGTTGTCCAATATAGCTTTAACATCTTAAACTGGACTCTAAACGACATCAGGCGAATGGATGCTAAAACAAGAAAGCTTCTTTCTAAGCATAAGATGCATCATCCAAAGGCTGATGTAGACCGTCTATACATACCCCGTAAAGAAGGTGGAAGGGGTCTTATTCAGCTGGAATTGTCATACAAGACAACAACTATTGGCTTACTAACATACATAGAAACAACAAAGGATTGGATGATACAATTAGTAAGGCAACATGAAGAAAGAAAGAAAAAATATTCAATAATAAAAGAAGGCAGTAAATTCAAACAAGATTTACAGTTAGTAGATTCTGTAGAAAAGCAGAACGGAAGCCAAGAGCCGACTATTGCGGCAAAGAATATGAAAATGAAAGCCAAAGATAAAGCTCTTGAACAGATGAAACAGCGCTGGCAAGACAAACCTCTGCATGGCCAATATCCAGTACGTGCCAATAAATCCAATGTTGACAAAGTTAATACTCATCGATGGTTACGTGCATCTGGATTAAAGTCCGAAACTGAAGGCTTTATTCTTGCAGCACAAGACCAAAGTCTTTTCACGAGAAACTTTCAGGTAAATATTATGCATAATAATATGGATCCAAAATGCAGGTTTTGTGATAAACACCAAGAAACAATAGACCACCTAATCTCAGGCTGTTCTGTGCTTGCCCCGAGTGAGTGTGGGGATCGCCACGATAGAGTTGGGCAATATTTACATTGGGCAATATGCAAACATTATGGAAAAGCTGTAGGCAAACACTGGTATGAACATCACCCAGCACCGGTTACAGAAATAGAAGATGTAACCATTCTATGGGATTACACCATCTACACAGACAGAAAAATTGAAGCAAACAGGCCAGACATTATTGTTAAAAACCAGAAGGAGAAAACTTGTCTATTAATTGATATGGCTTGTCCAGCGGATTGTAACATAGCAATCAAGGAATTTGAAAAACTGTCAAAATATAAAGACCTGGAAATTGAAATAGAAAAAATGTGGAAATTGAAAACAAGAGTTGTGCCAGTAATAGTAGGTGCACTTGGAATGATAAAAAATGGAACAAAACAACACATTGAAAGAATCCCTGGAAACCCCAGCTTAAGAGACATACAAAAAAATTGTCTTATTAAGTACAGCCCACACACTAAGGAAAACTTTATCTATGTAATGCTGGAGATGATAGGGAAGATAGAAAAACATGAAATGGAGCCATAACAACACGACACTACCTGCATTAGGTCTCCCCGCAGACTTGGTTGGTAGTGAGACCAAAGCAGAAATCGAAATATGATGAAAAATGACATAATAATAATATGTTTAAACTATTGCAGAAGGTTTAAAATTTACTAATGAAAATTTACTAATAAAAGTAAAATAAAACTAAAAATAAATTTAAAAAATTCGGATAATATTATAAGACAAAATGAGAAATGGGTAATTAATATACATTAACAATAAAAGTATAAATACACACGCATATACAAACACATATATATATTCATATATTCATACACACACACATATATATATATATATATATATATATATATATATATATATATATATATAGATATGCACGCTTACAAATACATATACACTTACACATAATACAAACATAACCACTCAAACACACACATATACATATATACACATATATATGTATATACTTTTATATACACAATCCAACATATATATATATATATATATATATAATATGCATACACATGCACACCAACTAATACACACACATGCATAAGCACACCAACTAATACACACAAACATACATATAAATATATAAACATATATGAAAGCCTATATCACACAGTTTTCGATTTATCGCAATAAATATATCTGCTCTGAAATGTATCGTAATGTCAGCAAATGTAAACGCGCTACGTGAATTAACGAAGATTAACAAAACTTGATTATAAACAACCGACAATAGGAAAGGATTTGTTTGAACATTATTTTTTATTCAATTTCTTTTATCGATACCCGTATTTCAGTAGATATTCTGTTTTTAATTCAACAGTATTATATATTTATATCTACTTACCTGATTATTTACGATAAATTTTTATTACGAAAATGTGTGTCATTCGGCAGGTTTGAAAAAAGAAAACGAGAGTTTTCTCGATGAAATAGCTATTTAACCAAATGTAATTTTTAGAACTTTTGATATAATATACTGTTTGGTTTTGTAAAATAGAAAATAGTATTTACATCGATCCCTCCATCTGGATAATTTTTAATATTGATAAAATTAATATTAATAGGATCTGGTTATTGGGAGTTTGCATATATACACCTTTTTGGGGGATTTAAGAAATATATATATATATATATATATATAAATAAATTAGAGAAAATTTTCAAAATTCAAAGGTGTCGGATGTACATTTCGACATAGGATCTCTAATTGAGACTCTACGTCACGTCAGCGACAATGTTTTTCTCAATGGCGAAGGCCCTGGGGTAGAGTGTGGATGTGGTTTTAGGTTAACAACGGTCACAAAGTAGAAAAGGACAGAGCTGGTAGTCGCGGGGTTACAGGGTGTTGAAAGGGTATATTTATAAAGGGGAGGAATAGGAGTTCATATTTTATAAAGATAGACAACTAAATGAGTTAAATTACTTTTTAAGGTTAAGATTTTGGGCTGTTTGAAGAGGTGTATTTAGGCGAGAAGGAATGGGTTTCTATATAAGATTTTAAAAATTTTTATTTAAGTTTATTTGATTAAACCTTTTAGGTAGAAGCGAGCTAAATGCCAATTACAGGAAGTTATCAGTTTAAAATTTATTAGAAAAAAAATATTAGAGAAAAAAATATTAGAGAATAAAAAATATATATATACATATATGTGTTAACCAAGGAAAAAGGGGTTTAGTAAAAGAATCCATATTTTCTAAAAATAGGCAATTAGAGGAACTTGGGAGAGGAAGGTAGGGGGTAAAATGCATTTTAAGGTTAACGTTAGGGTAAAATTAAGATTAAAACTTAAATTGAATCCTTTTAATTTATATTCTAACATCTAGTCAACGGGGATTTAAATTCGAAAAATGTGCCTTGTGGCGGCACTTACTGATGAATTCCCTCCTAAGATTCAGTAGCCGGTGTTGGTGGGGGTATTTTAATATTGACATTTTTTAAATTTTTTGTAATATTGAATTTTTTTCCAGTAAACATGACTACCAGCTCTGTCCTTTTCTACTTTGTGACCGTTGTTAGCCTAAAACCACATCCACACTTTATATATATATATATATATATATATATATATATATATATTCATTCCATATTTAAACGAGTTATTTCGCTACCTAGTTTTCCAGCATGAGTAGTGTCTTCAGGCAATTTTAAAAATCGCCTGAAGACACCACTCATGGTTGAAACCTGGGTAGCGAAATAACACGTTTAAAATTGGAAAATATTCATTAAAGTTCTACAATATAATTGTATTGAACACTTTTTAATAGAAATGTGTATTGATCTGACCCAAAACTAAGTATTAAACAATCAATCTATCAATCAATCAATATATATATATATATATATATATATATATACATACATACTGGAATTTTACTATAAGAATGTATTTTTATACTTTCATAGTAAAATACTATGAAAGTATAAAAATACATTCTTATAGTAAAATTCCAGTAATGCATGTATGTATATATATATATATATATATATATATATATATATATATATATATATATAGATTGATTGATTGATTGATTGATTGTTTAATACTTAGTTTAATACTTACTTTAGTTTGCGTTTAACTATATTTCCATAGCTGAGACCCTAACAGTTGATATTACACCGGATCACGGTGAACTTGGGAATAACAGCAATTAAGAAGTGATTCCAGGCTTGTCAAAACTGCCAGTCTTTTGTTATCGGATATAGTTAACTGTTATAGCCAATCCTAATAATTATTTAGAAACAAGTACATTAAAGAAGGAAAACAAAAAATATTGTAGTGTTATATAATACCGGTTCGCCTGTATCGCAGTCTATGTTGTAGAAACTTCACACAAGGGAGTATGTAACAGAAATGTTGAACATGTGGGTAATGACGAAATTGTAAATAAAAAAGATACAAAAACGACGATTATATTTCATGTCAGAAAAAGGTTGGTTGTTTGATTTTGTTTAAGCATACGGTTACAGTCAAAATATAATTAGTTGTTGCATTAAAGTTGTTCCGAAATATTTTGATTTCAGCATTAAATAACCCATGAGGAGTTGATATACCACTGAACGCAGCAAATCAACCAACTTTATAAATTCCTTAGCTTTGTTCAGCATATTTTGTTCGTTCGGATTTTCGGATCATGTTTTTTGTTGTTTATTAAAACGCTTTTTAAAAAATTAAATCTTCTTATTTTATGTATCCACTCACCGCAGATGTGCGTTCTGGTGCAGTGAATGTCGGCTCGGAACGAGAACTCGGGGAGCCGAGTTCGAATTCCAGTTGAATTCATTGCATTTACTTACGCGCAGATACCCCTGGGAAAAGTATTAATCCGTCTCTTCCTTCCAGTTATGGGTTAAATAACAGGACAAATTGGGTTATATAGCCTTGGCTGGCAACCAGTCTACCGCAGAAAGCAATGGCAACCTACTGCTGGATAATCTTCTGCCCAGTCAGTCATGTCTCTTTCGAGACATGATTGCCCAAGCGTGTTTCACGTATGGCACTTAACTGACTGATCCACTCACCGGAAATTTTCAAGCTTTACAGTGAAGCAATTATAATCTCAACAATATCCTATACCCGGAGGACATGATGCTGATAGCAACCACAGAAAGGAAAATACAGAATCTCCTACAGCAAATGAAAGTGAAAAGAAATGGTTGAGCATAAACCTCAAGAAAACTGAATGCATGGTCATCAGCAAAAGGAGGAGACCAATATGCTAACTGCAATTTGAAGAATTCAAAACAAAACAAGTAAAAAAATTCAAATACCTGGGAAGTGCTTTGGCAGACGATGGAAAATGCGACAGGGAGATCCAAAGACGTATTGGCATGGCCAGAGACGCATTTCAGAACCTAACCAGATTACTGAAAGACTGGAAAATCTTATTAGAAACAAAGAAATGAGTACTGGATTGCTACGTGATATCTGTCCTTCTGTATGGAAGCGAATGCTGGACGATCTTAGCAAAGATGAAGGAGAGGCTTGAGGCAGCAGAAATGTGGTTTTACAGAAGGATGCTGAGGATACCATGGTCAGAACAACGATGAAGTGTTGGAAAGGATGCAAACGAGACGAAAACTGTTAGCAAATATCAGTAAGAGATAGATGAGGTTCCTAGGACACGTATTGAGGAAGGAAGGCCTGGAGAACTTGATACTCACAGGTCGGATAAATGGATGAAAAGACAGGGGAAAGCAACGCAAGACGTACTTGATATGTCTGAGCAAATGTTTGACGAAGAGGGGCTTAGAAGAGATTCCAAGAGAAAAATTATTAAGAGCGACATGAGACGGAGCCAAGTTGAAGTCCATGATCGTCTGCACCCTGAAGGCACACGGCATATAAAGAAAGAGAAATTCAGTGATCATGATTTTGGTTTTGCTTTTAACTGCTAACCATACATACTGTCGGTATAAAGTTAATCCTTAGTCTTCTTTTGGCCATCCTTTACTAAATTCTGTTGGAATTCCTGCAGTTTCCTATTCTTGTTTGTTTTTAACGCTTTAATCTGCATATCTAATGTAAATGTTGTGCTCGCCTTTAATAAATATCTGTACGACTTCTATCTTCTCAGTAACTACTCTTTAAATGTCGAATAAATCCGGTGAGAAGACGTATCGTTATCTTACGGCACATTCTATTTTTGTGCAGTACTGTATTAAATATCTACCCATATGTAGTCCATCGTCACTCACTATAAATTCTTGATTATTTTAATATCTGTGTAACACCCCAATGGTCGTATCCTAACAATTTTCTCCGGCGGCCGTTCTCCACGCTGTGATGTTGCCGGGAGTTTGTTGAAAATGTCGGACGAACAGCTGGGGGTACAAGATTGACTATAAGGAACGAACTTCCACAACTTGGATGAGTTGAAAGGATGCTTTATTCGTTTAGAGTTAGCCTTTTCGGTTGGGGCAGGCGAATGTGACACACAGCTCTAACTCTAATTAATAGAGATCAACAAACCCAAACTGAACGAAACAAGACGAACGGAGATCCTTACTTCAAGCTCGCACCCGGCTGACTCCTTTCACTTTACTCGTCTTAACTTTCTTAACTTTTCTGACTTCTATTTATTTAAATGAAAATCCGGAAATCCGGAAATGCTTTAGACCACCGGTGACAAACACCGGCGACTGTAAGTCTGAAATTTCAGTTATCTTTTTTTTTATTATCTTAATAAGGCTTCCGCCAGAAAAGGCTTAATGTGTGGTCAAGATACAGTAAAGGACAGCCTTTGACCGGGTCATCGAAAACCTACCTGCTGAACTTTATCACTGAGTCAAATATTTAACGGAGGACAATTTTCCTCATAAAAGAAAAAGCGTTTATTTATTTATTTTTTCCTCTTCTTTTTCACTTTTGTTAAATATGTTTTTAAACTATTTTCTATTCTAATCTATTTTCTATTTTAATCTATTATAATAAAATACATATATGTCTAGTTATCGTGTCACATCTGTCTTAAATATATAAACCCGTCTTAGCCGTTTGAAGAATTTATCTTATGAAACGTTTTTTGCATATTCTACAAAAACATTGGTAATCATTCTCCTGCATTTGTATTGCTCTTTTTGATGTAATTATGATCATCAATATCAGATTCCTTGCTTCAGCGTCTTAATGAAACAACACAGTCTTATTTCTGCTATGATTCTCTTTCATCTGAATTAGAATATGTTTACTTATGCGGCTCGGTAGGAATAAATGTTCCGCCATATTTCTCGTTCGGCTGTTCCTGCATTCATCTGTGCATGGCTTCTTATTCTGCCATATGAAAATAGATCTTTCAGGATGACATCATTGTTCTATATTCAATTTATTATTTATGTCATTTTATCAATGCAGAAAATCTTTTACGGTTATTCTCTTTATCTATTACAACTGAGTTTTAATTCTGTTTACCTTGCCCAATGTTGATGTCACTTCAAAGTTTAATATCTTACAACTGCGGTATCGTGACATCAATAAAAAGCAATATGAAATCTTTGGGCATCGACATTGAGTCATGGAAGAGCGTAGCAGTCAACTGGCTCAAATGGAGAGGAACCCTGGTCCAACAACTTCAATCAAAGGAGGAGCAACCTATACAATTCGCCATGGACAGGAGGGTTCGTAAAAAGCAAAAAGACAGCTTCGACAGAGCAGAAACAAAACATAAACGCAACCTTTTCAACAGAGCCTGTCACTCCCGCATCGGTTTCTACAGTCACAGACGCTGATGCTCCAGTCAAGCAGATAAGAAGGATGCTAGCCATGGTCACCCCTGACCGACGGAGGTCTAAACTTCTATATATTTTTGTGTATTACAGGTGTCAATTCTTTCATGGCTAATGAGAAACCTGTTTTATTTGTTGAATTATCAGTGGAGTATCTTTTTTCTTTATTTACCAGCATTCCCTCATTTGATTTTATGCATCTCACCGATGAGCACACCATTTCTCCTGTTATTTCTCATACACTTATAACTATCCCCTTTATATGCGATACACGTTCTTTCATTTTATCTGCGCTTTTCTTGGTTTTTTTTGTTTGTTTTTTTTGCATGTCTGCCTTTGACTATAACATATTTTTGTAATATTCTGTACCACACTATAGCCTTGTTTGTTGCATTTTTTTCATCATGTTGATATTTTCATCTGGCATCCACTCAATGTTTCCTTTAGTTTTTCTTTTGGGATGATATCATTTGCTGATGTTATTAAAGCTTCAGTTGATGATGTCACAAACAATTCCCCTGGCATCCCACTTTGACATTTGGTTCTCATTTGCTTTATTGTACAGAGTACAGCAGAAATACCTCCTGTATTTATCTCACATTGGCTTACCCTACGTAATTTTGTCACACACCTGTATTCATTTTTAACGCTGTCTTTATATATCTCTTAGGCTTTCATCTGAAGTTGTTTCTATTAGAACCTGAGTAAATTATTCATTGTTATCTACAAATTTCATTTTTGAACATGTTTTCGAATTCCGTAACTACAATCATGAAAAGTGTAAAGGAAAACGAGTTTAAAAGACATGCCTTAACATGGGGTGTATTTTGAAAGTGACCCCAAATTAGCAATAACCAGATAAGCAAATCTTGCTTTCACAAAATAGAAATGGGTCCTTCGTACATTGATTTTTGAGAACGCATTTCTTACTAAAAACGATGTGACTTATAGAAAACCAGAAAATAGAACAAAAAAAAAAAAAAAAGAAATTGGCTAAAGTCTAATTTTGAAAACGATAATAGCTTTTTTAAAATAAAACTTTTAGATGCTTAACATAAACCACGTTTCGTTTCAGTAATGTAGGTTTTTTTTTTAAATATTTTCTTTTAGTAATGACATTGGACTACTGTCGGAAAATGTCAAATTAAAATTGTTTTTCATAAAATTGTAATTGCTTCTCGTTCATCCATACTTATCCTATATATTTGTCATATGAATTTCTCATTTTGTCGGATCTCATTTAATTTTACTCATATATATATATATATATATATATATATATATACTACCGGCCATAATTATTTGGCAAACCCAGTTTTAAAGGATATGATGTATTTCATAATATTTTTAGTATTTATTGCCAAGTGGATAACACTAAATGAAAATAAAATTGTTCTTTGGTTAATGCTGCATAAAAACATGTGCATCAAATGAACAGTTCTGATGTCAAGTTTTTGTGCTCTCTTCCCCATGCTAGTCTCTTCATATTATAGCTGGCCAAAGCAAAGGCTTCCTGGCTGCCTTATAAAATTTTGCACAGTAATAATGCCAAAAGAACCATTCTATTTTCATTTAATTATCTTCTTGGCAATAAATACTAAAAATAGTATTAAATATATAATTTTCTTTTATAATTATGGTCGATAGTATATATATATATATATATATATATATATAGTGTGTGTGTGTGTGTGTGTGTAAGATTATATTGATTATTATCAATATAATCTTACACACACACACACACTATATATATACTATCGACCATAATTATAAAAGAAAATTATACATAACTCATCTAGAGAGATTGTTATCTCTTTAGATTAGTTATGTGGCAGTGTATAAAATCTTTGTCGTTTAGAGGTGCGATTCTCTGTCTTCTTTTGTAACCGATCCGTATTCAGGAAGTGGGTGATCAGGATGCTCCACAATGTCCGCCTTTTTACTGTTTCTGTTTGTACTTACTTTTATACGCCAGGTCGTTTCATACAAAGAAATTAATGGCGCTCTACAACTTTCGCTTTGTTGTAACTCTGCTTTTACTATTTCTATATCCCATGTTCTCTCGGGACGCGTGCATCTTTGATTCTTTTGGGGTTACAAATCGTGCTTATATCCCTTTGCTCGAGATAAGGTCACGTGGGTACATGACAACCGCTCATGACGTCACTACTGATAGTGACACAAACGCCTAATCCCACTCTTTCGGCTTACAGCAACCGAGGAAGAAGTTTGTTCTGCCCGTTCGCTGAAGCATAAAAACTCCATAAAAGCTATGAATCCTGCTATATACATTTGGGACACTGCTGAATTCGGCCCCTCCAAATCTGAACTCGTGACAATGACTGAACAGAGTTATCTTCAAATTAAATGTAAGACCTTTCCTTCTTGTTCCTTCTGATATTTTGGGTTGCGTTGGACATAATGGAAATATATTTCTCCACATGTGGACACCTGTATATATATATATATATTAGCAGTATAGCCCGGCGTTGATCGGGTGTAATGAAAGCTTTAAAACTAAGCCATGGTCCTAGAGCTCCCGGTTGGGCGTCGGCACGAAAGACTAAAAAGCAATAGTTGTTTCCAGTTAAAGCAAAACCGCAGACTGAAAGAAAATTGAATGGATGTAAGTCAAATTTTGATTTCCTGCTATCGATATCAAATAAGTTTTTTTCATCGTAAACTGAATTTTGAAGGATAAATAGGTCTTCTGAGTAAATGGTATCATGGCTGAGACTAAGAACTACAATTATACCTACTTAGAGCCAAACCCGAAGCAAAAACTAAAATAAAAGGGCTGAAAAATACAGACATACAGGCAGATAAACAGACACACACACAAACATCTTGCCTTATATATATATATATATATATATATATATATATATATATATTATCGATGTCTTGCACTATTTTAAGAACTGCAACCTTGAAACTTCTGAATATCGTTTCTTATTTCTTTGTCTATGACTGTATCAAATTTGATTAAAATCGGACCACTCCTTCTATAACCCGATTTTTTCGATTATCGATAATTATCGTGGGTACCTCGACACCAAATCTAGCTAAGAACACTCGCAGACGATTATTGTACAACTGTGTAAATTTTCAAGAAAATCGGTTTAACCGTTTCGGAGTCTATAGGTAACAGAGAGAGAGAGAGAGAGAGAGAGAGAGAGAGAGTTCCATTTATAAATTAGTTTAGTTTTACTAACCTACATGAAAATAGGAATAAGATATATTCCTTTTATTTAGAAATTATGACATATCCTTTCGCTGGTAACCTAACACTGGTAACCTTACAGTGTGTATTTATTCTATTTCTTTTATATGCCATGACTTTTCAGGAAGTAGGTGATCATCTTCCTCCACATATTCCCCTCATTTTATTCAGCGAAAATATAGGCTGACACAAACGTCAAAGCATATTTTTTCAATGCAGATGCACATCAATGCATATATATATATATATATATATATATATATATATATATATAGGCATTCAAACACACGAACATAAAATCCTCGCTGCAAAAGACGCGTGGCGTCTTCTCGTATCCGACAATTGATCAATAAGTTTTCAGACGGACGTAATTATTGGTTGAATGTTGATATTAGATTTCTTTCCTTTTTGATCAATAGAATTAATGAGAAAGAGTTGGATTAAGTGCATTGACAATAAAGTATATTATGTTGAAATTGTTGCATTTTTTGTTAAAAGTTAAATGATTCATATGAATTTATCCACGTCCGAAAAAGTTCTGGAATACGTCTGTCTTTGCATAGCGTGTACGCTTAAATTTATTTAATTTTTTTGTCATAATGTTTACCCAATTTAAGGCCTGAGTGCCATTCAAGTTAGAGGGTTGCTGAAGACTGTCGTAAAAATAAAATTTAAAGGAAGATCCGCATTATAATCGATCCTTACTTGGCAGCCGACCTTCAGTCAATTTCTAATCGATGTATTGCGGCTTCCCTCTGTCTTTTCTATTAGTATTTGCATGACATTTGTTCTGACAAGATTTTTTTTTCTGGTTCCCCGCCCACACGTATTTACACGTGCTACTAGATTGGCATCAAGACTCCACCCTTTTACAGTCGAAATAGTTAAATGCAACTGCCTCTTCTACTCTAATAGTTTCTTGTCGCGCACTTCCCGTTTGTGGAGCTCCCTTCTGTTTGTTAGCTTCTCTGATAATTGCAATCACAAAAATTATAAATGCAACATCAATTGCCATTTTCTATCACCTTGGTTCCAATCCATCTCTTATCCTTTTTTCGACATCCCCTGTATCTTGGTTTTTTTTTCTCACTCTAAGGTCCTGCGTACCATTGGCGGTTCTGCCTTGTTTGAGAAGAAATGATTACAGGTACAGGGGATCTAAAAGAAAGGATAAGAGATAGATTGGAATCAAGGAAACAAAAGATGGCAGTTGATGGCTTATTGACTTATTTTCTCCTTGTTAGACTTTACCCTTCGTCCGGGTTTCTCTCTGCCCGAAGACTGAGTGTCCAACAAAGTCAGATCTTTGATTACCTCTTAGTTTAGAAGAAAGCTACAAGTGGCTAGTTCCCTAAATCGCACTTCCTGTAGTAGGTGTTATCCGCGAGCCTAAATTACTGACCATAACTTTTGAGGTAACACTTAAAACTGATTATCCAGGTATGAATATATACTGTGCTACTTTTACAGAATTTACAGGTAATGAGAAAAAGGTTATGATTCTAAAGTAGGAGGATGCAGAGTGAGTAGAAACAGGCAAACTTCGTATGAAACAAAGAAAAATTCGGATGAAATTCTCAACGCATGTCGGCTGAAGGCCGGGGCGTAGATCGACCGAAACATCGTTGATATGACATTAAAGATAAGGACAATACACCTAACAATGTAAATAGTGTAAATACTTACAATACCTCATCTCAGAAATATAGGCAGACAAAGAAAAGAGTACGTGCAGAACTGCTGTGTAATACTTGTTCTTCTATATATCAATATTTCATGGCTTCTGCTCCAACGAACTTAAATCACTGGTGCCTCTGCAACAGGTGTTTACTCGTGCAACCAGATTGGCAACTGTTAGATTAACCATATGCAGACGACAATTCTACTCCTGCAGCTTCTTCTCTCGCACTTCCCGCCTGCGGAACTCGATTCCATATTCTTGCTTTTCTGGCGGCTAAACCGCCAGGAATTTAAATGCAATGTCAATACTCATCTATTACCCACTTGATTCTAGTTCTTTCACCACCCCGTATATCCTTTCCTTTCTCTCCATCTTTGCAACTGTCATCACACCTGTATTCCCATCCTTCTGTTGCTCCTTTCTAACTGGTTCGTCTTCCTCTTCACTCTCTTCTAATTAATCTTTTTACTCTTATGTAGCCCCCTGCACATCAGTGGCATTACCGCCTTGCTATTGGTGATACGACTAAAAAAAAAAACTTAATCGCATTCAAAATATATGGAAATTTTCATGTCACTTTAATAAATGTACTGGTTCGGCTCATATTACCGGAAGATATTTGGAATTATACCAAACATGCCCTACTCTGTAACCGCAGTTTTTATAATTTCACCCCAAGCAAGGCGAAACCTCTACTAGTGCGAAGCTGGCTGCAGTGAGAGAAAACAAACTAGGTACAATGGGTGTTGAGGAAGGGATAAAAAATAGACGGAATTCAATACGATAGAAGATGGCAATATTTTTGTGCGATTCTGTATGTAATTTTTTGGAGTATTTATTTAATAAATCCTACTTTTTCTTAAAAAATTTCTCGGGGTGATACGATTAAAAAAGATCAATTAATGCCGGAAAGTTTCATCACAAATGAAGAGAATACAAGAGACAATAAATGTGCTTGTACAAAAGAACGCTGAAGATAAAATGAAAGAGAATGTAAGTAGCGAGGAAGCTTTAAAAAATGGAAACAAAAAAGACATCTACGCTCTTGTGCAAATTAATTGAAACAAACTGAATATTGGCTTCCTCGGAACTTTCAAACTTTCTCTGATCACGTATACGTCGTCTCTGGGCGTTGATTTTTTCTCTCTTCCGACCGCATTTTCTTTTAGGTTTTGTCCTGATGTATCCAGTTTGTTTCTTCACCTTGATGATACAACTTACAATTGAAAGGCTGGCACCAACCATATCCGCGACTTCTCTGTAAGGCTTGTCAGTGTGTTCTTGCAGCGTTACAATTTTCATACGCTTCCTTAGAGTAACGTCGATTGTAGATACTAACCGTAGAACAACTAATCGTCATTAGTATCTGGACGTGATAAAAATTCGATGCAATCACGGATGACGCAATATTTTTCAAGGCCAAACAAATTTTATCAGTCACTCAGTCAGCTGAGTGCCATACATGATACACGCTTAGGCGATCATGTCTCGAAAGACACATAACTGACTGAGAAAATCATCTTCCTGCAGTATTTTTCAATTACTTTCTGCGGTAGACTGGTTGTTAACCAAGGCTATAGAGACGAATCTGTTCTGTTATTTAATCCATAACTGGACTGAAGAGACGGATTAATACCTTTTGGAAGAGTATTTGCGCTTAAGTTAAGGCAATGAATTCAACTAGAATTCGCACTACGCTCTCCCGAGCCGATATCTACTGCAACACGACATACATGCGCATACTTCGAAAATTGATTCATATTACTGCACCCATCTGCAGATGACCTAATCTGAGGAAAAATATAAGTTGATTACACCCTGTGACTCCAGTGGGTCTAAAACTGATCGTATGGTAAAGGAAAAGAAACTAAAGCAGTTGTTTCAATTAATTTGCATGTGGTTGTGTATGTAGAATCAGAAAACACAACTGAAATTCGTTGGACACATAATGAGCAAAACGCTTGGAAAATATGACAATCATAGGACATAGGAAAAGCAATGATGCATGTGATGTGATTTGATTGGAAAAGGAAAGCATAGTAAAAAAAAAAAGATAAAATTAACCTAGACCTACAAGGAAGGGGTAGATGTAGAGAGATATCATTTCTCGCTTTCTTAATAGACATAGTCCAAAGGAGATTGGGTAAAGGACTTTCCGGGAGAACAGTTAACGTTTACTGCTCAAATGGAGAATAAATACACTACCGGCCATAATTATTACCCCACCCCAGTTTTTTTAAAAGAGGATGCATTTAATACTATTTTTTTAGTATTTATTGCCAAGTGGATAAATGAAAATAGAATGGAGCTTTTGTTAATACTGCACAATAACGTACATCAAATGAACTGTTCTGGTGTCCAGTTTTTGTGCTCTCTTCCCTATGCTAGCCTCTTCTTATTATTGGCTGACCGAAACAAAGGCTTCCTGGCTGGCTTGTAAAATTTTACAATGTAATAATTATGGCCGGTTGTGTATATATATATATGTTAGTCAGTTAAGTGCCATACGTGATACACACTTGGGCGATCAAGTCTTTTTCAATTCACTACTGACTAGTCAGATGATTACCCCGCAGTAGGTAATTTTTTCTGTGTAGACTGGTTACCAACCAAGTTAATAGAACCAAATCTTTCCTGCTTATTCAACCCATAGCTGAAGAGAGAAAAGATAGGTTAACACCTTTCACAAGAGTATACACTACCGGCCATAATTATTAGGCCACACTAGATTTAAAAAAAAAAATGATGTATTTCATAATATTTTTAGTATTTATTGCCAAGTAAATAATTATAAATGAAAATAGAATAGTTCTTTTGTTATTATTACATTACAAAATTTTACAAGGCAAACAGCAACAATTTACCCATCGCACAATGTAGATTTGCTATATATATATATATATATATATATATATATATATATATACTACCGGCCATAATTATTAGGCCACCTCAGTTTTTAAAAAAAATTATGTATTTCATACTAATTTTAGTATTTATTGTCAAGTGGATAATTCTAAATGAAAATAAAATGGTTCTTTTGTTATTATTACATTGTAAAATTTTACAAGCCAGCCAGGAAGCCTTTGTTTCGGTCAGCCAATAATAAGAAGAGGCTAGCATAGGGAAGAGAGCACAAAAACTGGACACCAGAACAGTTCATTTGATGTACGTTATTGTGCAGTATTAACAAAAGCTCCATTCTATTTTCATTTATCCACTTGGCAATAAATACTAAAAAAATAGTATGAAATGCATCCTCTTTTAAAAAAACTGGGGTGGGGTAATAATTATGGCCGGTAGTGTATATATATGTTAGTCAGTTAAGTGCCATACGTGATACACGCTTGGGCGATCAAGTCTTTTTCAATCCACTACTGACTAGGCAGATGATTACCCGCAGTAGGTAATTTTTTCTGTGTAGACTGGTTACCAACCAAGGTTATAGAACCAAATCTTTCCTACTTATGCAACCCATAGCTGAGGAGAGAAAAGATAGGTTAACACCTTTCACAAGAGTATTTGCGCATTTATTAAAGGCAACATTATCCACGGAGAAATATCTACATGATTAACAGTTGAGACAGATTTTAGGTAAACAAGTGGGCGAAAAGAAAGAAAGAAAAAAACAATAGAAGTAAAATGAAACAACCGGAAAGTGACGAGTTCAATCAAGAACTACAAAAAATGGTGCAGAATGGGGAAGAAAAAAATAAACAAGAAACTACTAGAGAAAAAATCCTTTCACGACTAAGTTAAAATGACGAAAAAAAAAAAATAAACTAACGGAAGCTGCAGTGGTGTTTTCGTTTTCTTCTTTTGAGAGAAGCACCCGGATTTATTGATGTCTTCTTGAAGACGAGGCGGACAGAAAAAGAAATAAACAAAAAAAAATCAGTTTGAAATAAAGAACAAAAAAGAAATAAAATAAAAAGACATCATTTGGTTGCAGCAGTCAGTTTAGAGATAAGAGATAGAAAATGGCGCCGAGGAAATGGCCACAACAACAAAAACAAGCCAACAAGTGGTTTCAATGCATCTTCTCACATGATGCAAAAGATATTCCCAGGGTTGTTCTCTGTTGTAAACTGGTCTCTCTTCTTTGTGATATCTACCTTTCGACTAGGTTTGCTTCTTTTCTTCACTTTGGTTACCTCAATATACATCGGATGGACAGGTTACCAAAAGAATGTATACTGCATCATGCGACGGTACATTAACTTATTTAGTTGAGGGTTAACTTTTACTAATGGTCAGAAAAGGCTTGACACGTGTCGTATAATTTTCTATGTTCTTTTTGGCTCGCTATCCCTCCCCTCCTCTCTCTGTATTTCACACTCTTTATACTTTCTCACACTCTCTCTCTAGCCAGCCTTCCCTCTATATACCCAATCTCTCTATCCAACATCCCTCCCTCTCTCTCTATCCTACATCCTTCCCTATCTTATAATGTTCTTTTTCCCTCCTCTCTCTATTTTCCTAAAATATTATTTGTCGATTTTTTAAAATTTAGGAATTTGTACACAACATTTGCACACTTTTAAACGCGTTACACTCCAGTTATTTATTCAACTGTTTTGTTAGAATTTAACAGGAATGTTTACCCACTCCCCCACTAGAGTAAGTTGTGATACAGGGACAGTTTTTAAAATGGGGAACATAAGATCGAACGCTCGGTTCAAATTTCAAATATTACCCAGCAACTGGGTACAAAACAGTGTGTGTCATATATATATATATATATATATATATATATATATATATATATATATATATATATATATATATATGAGTTGACAATATTGAGCGGAACCCGGCAAGATGAATGATGTCGTTCGCCGATGTCACTAGAGCCAATCCGATTTGGAGCTTCGGTTTCAAATTTGACTTTCGTATTTCTTTTTCACACTGTCCATATACATTTCTTGCAGGTTCGGGTCATTCATGAGTTTATTGTTCGGCAGTATTAGGGCTGTTAGGTTTCTTTAATCGCCCTAGTTTTATCCTTAGTTTGAATAAACCTGGTATAGTCATTTCCGCTGTCAACACCTGGGTAGGCTTTGCAGTGAAGGGCTACGTTTTTAAATCTCTTGTTCATAGTAACATAATCAATTCGGTTCTTACATTCTTCTGAATTTTTCTCTGTCCATAGTCTTCTTGTGTGCTCTTGGAACCAGGTGTTAGTTATGACCTGTTCATTCGCTGTGCACAACTGGACCTATTTCTCACTACGGCCATTGCAGTGTCTTTGTCCGAAATCACCGACCGTTTCACCTTCTCTTCCTTGACCGACACCGTATGTTTTGTGCATTGTTGGTTACTCTATCTGTAGCAGTTGAGGAGATCATACATACATAAATATATAACATATTATTTTAGATATTAGAGTTGCTAAATGTTATGTCGATAAAATATTAATTTAAAGTAAAATTAGTTAGGTTTTTACCAAAACATTAAAAAGGGATTGAAAACAAAAATCGTTGAAAGAAAAAAATGTAGGGGGTGGGTATATTGTTTAGTCAGGATTTAAGTATTTAAGTAAGAAGCTTTATTTTATGTCTGCATGTTGTCATTAATTTACTTTCTTTGTTCAATTATTTACGGTTATTTATGTCTTTTAGGGTTACAAAGGTTTTTTTTTGAAAGATTTGGGTTTCGCGGTGATTTCCCACGTAATACTTGGGTTTTTAATGTTATTTTTTAAAAACCAAAAATATTTGGGTTTCGCGGTGATTTCCCACGTAATACTTGGGTTTTTAATATTATTTTTTAAAAACCAAAAATATTTGAAGAAGGCTGTACTATTTTCGTATTCAATATAGTTCAAAGTCAGTTCATGATTATTGAATCTAAATTTTAAAAAAAAACCGTCTGTTGATATCAAGTAGAACTTGGTATCGCCGTCAAAATGTATACTAGCTTTATAGATTATATAATTAGACATAAACTGATCGTTAACTTGGCAGATTGTGTTTTTTCGCCAGTTATAATTATTCTCGGTAGTGATATTGTAATTGCTGGTGGATATGTTTTTAATCATTTCACCCCAAGCAAGGCATCCCACTGCCACTATTGCGCATGGGGCTACATAGGGGAAGGTAAAGAGGAGGAGTGGTTAGATGTAGCAAATGTCAAAATGAAGGTGATAGATGGGTAAGGATACCGAGCATGATGTTTGGGTAGATGGGAAGAGTGTTTGAAAGAATGGGAGCTAGTTAGTGTGTTAGGAGGTGTCTACTGACCTTACATTTAAGCTCCTGGAGATTGTAGCCGTCGGGGAAGCAATCATGTGGAAAGGAATTCCACAGTCGGGGAGTGCGAGAAAAGAAAATCTTGGAGGAGAAGTTGCGGTTGAATTTTATCGGTTTCACTGTAAAAAGGTGTGATCTAGTTGCTAATCTAGTTTCTCGTGCAAATTCTTTTCTAGCGGGCAGCAATGATCTAAGTTCATTGGAGCAGAAGCCGTGAAAGTATTTATAGAACAGACACAGGGAAGTCACGTCACGTCGCGCCGGTGAGAGAAAGACTGCAGGCGGTCTGCCAAGTTGGTATCGATCACATTACAGACCCTCCGATGTGCCTTGTCGAGAAGCCCGAGGAGAATAGCAAGCGCACCCGACCAGATATGGCAGCAGTATCCAATGCACGGGCGGATGGTAGATTTATATATGTGCCGGATAGATTCTGACGGAAAAAACTTCCAGGCCCTGCACAGAGAACCGACTTTCATAGCCCCGAATTTAACAATGGATTCGATATAGTCATTCCATTTGAGGTCCGCTGTAAGTGTGAGACCAAGGAGGCGTAGTGTTTTACTCTATGGGAGGCAAGCCTGGTCCATACTAATGGGAGGGATATAATATTATTTTATAGTTTTGGCATGTTTTTATTTCATAGCTTATGGTTATTTAGCCAGATATATTTATCAAAGCTTTTTACGCAAATATAACTAATCTTGACATTATTTCTATAGACTTTTAGTGAAGGGAAATGATTGAAATATTTGACGTTATTACTAAAAGTTAGATTGAACCGTATAATGTTATCTTTGCGCGATTTTCATATATGTCTGGTATAATATTTTTATTAGACTATTCTAGACTAACATTGTGGTTACTTTTAGTTAAGGCCTTAATATTTTTTTTAATCATTTCACCCCGAGCAAGGCAGAAATGCCACTGATGAGCGGGGGGCTACATAACTGTAAAAAGATTAATTAGAAAAGAGTGAGGAGTACAAATTAGTTAGAAAGGAGCAATAGAAAGCTGAGAATGCAGGTGCGATGACAGATACATAGGTGGAGAGAAAGGAAAGGATATACGGAGGTGGGGAGAGAGCTAGAGTCCAGTGTTTAATAGATGAGTATTGACATTGCATTTAAATTTCTGGGGGTTGTAGCCGTCAGGAAAGTAAGAATATGGGAGCGAGTTCCACAGGCGGGAAGTGCGAGAGAAGAAACTGAAGGAGTAGAATTGTCGTCTGCATTTGGCTAACCTGACTGTGAATGGGTGGGACCCAGTTGCCAGTCTGGTTGCACGAGTAAACACCTGTTGAGGAGGCACCAGTGACTTAAGTTCGTCCGAGCAGAAGCCATGAAAGTATTTATAGAACAGACAAAGGGAGGCCACATTTCGACGGTGGGGAAGTGGCTGCAGTCGAGCCGCCAGATCAGTACCTATCACATTACCGACTCTCCTTTGGAGCCTGTCGAGAACACTGAGGAGAACGGCAGGGGCGCCTGACCATAAATGGCAGCAGTACTCCATGCACGGACGGATGGTTGAATTGTATATATGCAGGATGGATTCAGGCGGAAAAAACATCCTGGATCGACATAGTGACCCAACCTACTTAGCAGTAGAATTTTACTGTTATCAAAATAGCATTATTACTAATGTTAGAAAATCATCTAAATTGGATAGATTTTTAGATATTGTTCAGCATTCTATGGTGGTGGTTAGAATCTTTGTGGATGTATTTGTGGCTGTAAGAATCTTTAGTATATGGTTTACATTTTTCTTAAGTTGAAAGTTATGTCAATGAAGTTGAAAACTTTAGCGTTAGTGACGTTAGTGATTTAGTAATGACTAGCAGTATATCCCGGCGTTGCTCGGGTGTAATGGAAGTTTTAAAACTAATCCATGGTGCAGGAGCTCAGAATCAGTCTAAAGAATATTTGTATGAAGTTTGGTGAGAATCGGATAAAAAATTGTGGATTTGTATAAAGGACATACAGACAGATAAACAGACACACACACAAACATCTTGCCTTATATATATATATATATATTCTGCACCGTTGTAAGAACTGCAACCTTGAAACGTCTCAATATCGTTTCTTATGTCTTTGTCTATGAGTGTATCAAATTTGATTAAAATCGGACCACTCCTTCTATAACCCGATTTTTTTGATTATCGATTTTCCATATTTATCGGGGGTACCTCGAAACAAAACCTAGCTAAGAACACTCGCAGACGCTTATAATACAGCTGTGTAAATTTTCAAGAAAATCGGTTCAGCCGTTTCGGAGTCTATAGATAACCGACACACACACACACACACTGACACATATGCACACACAGAGACAAAGTTCCATTTATAAATATGTTTAGATTTTAGTGGTAGTTTCTAAGTTTTAAAGAACTTGATGGGCTCATTTCTTAGTTGGTCAGTTTGCCGTCGGCTTTTATTTCTTTAAAGGATTAATCCATTCTTTCCGTACAATGAGGTGTTTTTTATTTCGAAAAGATACCTTAATCTTCACAATAACAAAATGGCATAGGAATTCCCGGACCTCTACCGAATAGTACCCACAAATAACATTGCAGAAATCTGGAAGGAATCTTTTTAGTCATATATATATATATATATATATATATATATATATATATATATATATATAACCGTAGTGATGAGCTGTGATACAGCGAAACAGATCTATCTGTGGGTGACTATTTACGCTCTCACACCCCGATTGACCACTATGGAGGAATGGTAGATTTTGAAAAAATTGTAGCTATCACGCATCTATGCATCGTTCATTCAGTAATGATTTTGAACACTCTCGGCTACTTGCATGTGTTTACGTTGTATATAAAACGCTAAAGTCAGTCTTCCTCTAAGGAGCACCTATAGCTCAGAGATGGAATCGCCGACTGATGTGAATTCGGTCGAGTTTCAATCCTGCCGAGAAGCAATCGGTTGTCTAGCCGTACTGATGAGCTGTAATACATACAACTAAACAGATCTGTCTGCCGATGACATATCTATCTATTTTTATATATATATATATATATATATATATATATATATATATATATATTTGTCATCTTACACCAAGAAAACAACAAATGTAAACTACATATTCTCGAGGCAATATTCTTCAAAACGCTTAAGCCGTCAATTAATAGAACCAACTATGAATAATGTAGTAATGTTTGTAAAAAACATTTTTTTAAATTCTTTAACACGTGCATGATCATGACATTACAATATATAAAAATATTCTATTCTGAATAATTTTCCCGTTCTAACGAACGCTAGCAATTTCTCAAACGTTATATTTGAAGTAGGAAAAAATTAAAGTAATTTTTCGCAACACAGTTTTCCGGTTACATTTCTTACCATAACCCACACCCTTGAAGATGATCTCGGAAAGAGGTTTAAGTACTAGGGAATAAACGAAAATAAATCTGTCAACGTTATAGCTCATTTCTGACAACTTTTGATTATAAAGATTATCCGTGAGTTTGAACAGATTTTATTAAAAATAAGCAGACACAGTATTTGCGATCTATTTAATCTGAAATATATATATATATATATATATATATATATATATATATATATAAGAAAAATTAAGACAGACGTGTTATTTCATGGTAATTCGCGTCTGTCTTAATTTTTCTTATATTTTCCTCTATATGTATTTATATGCATATATGTTTAAAGCTCTCATAGAGAGTTATACTATCCATTATATGTAAACAATACTCCTTTCGATTTCTTCTATGTTCACAGGGCATGTTAATATATATATATATATATATATATATATATATATATATATATCATAAAAGATTTTAGATTATTACTGTGGGTAATACATATTTCATCGCGTGCTGATGTTATTATTGCGGCTCGTCAGACGCAAATTGTAGAACAGTTGGTCCTCAAAATATCCCCCCACCAGAAAAATTTCTTATCTTATATTTAATTTTACATAGACGCTCACATGTCCATGTTAGATAGACATTTGTAACGGTTATTTACGAAAATGTCTCGCTCATTCGAAAAAAAGAAAACCAAAGAAAGAGGAAAGTAAGTATCAAGAAATGATAGACGATTGATTAATGTAAACAGAAAAAAAGGGGAAAAAAGAAAAAAGAGAAAAAAGAAAAAAGGGGAAACAGAAAAAAGCAAGAAGAGAAAAAGAAAGGACAAAGAGATGCAAGAAAAAGAAATACAGTATCACGAGTATTAAATGATGACACCATTTCTCGTAATAGCAGCGTCTCAAACCACCTAACTGTTCTCTTAGAAAAACATGGAAAAATTTAACTATGAAATTTAATTTCAAATATACTGAGATATATTTACGGCACAAAAAATTGTACATCATAATTTTTATATATATAATTGTACATCATAATTATACATACATAATTGTACATCATAATATATATTAAACTTCTGTTATATATATAACATATGTATATAATTTAATATATATGTATATGTAAAATACATAGACAGTACTTTCAGTGACATGTTTCTTACTAATTTTTAAAATAAAACATTAATTTTCATGAAAAATCAGCGAGAACCTATTTAAAGTTATATATATATATATATATATATATATATATTATTAATTATAGTTTAGAACATGTACAAATTATCATATACTACAAAGTTTACATTTTGTTTCGACATTGAAAGAAAATGCCTCATCAGATAGTGTGAAGGGAGATGGAAAACTCTTTTCCTTATATCGGTAAATTTTGTGTGAGAGGTAAGTGGGGTAGAGAAAATGAGAAATCAGAATTGGAAGTTGTAAATTATAATTTGAACAAAAATAGGAAAATGGGGAGAAGGATGAGGTAGACGATTGATGTTGAAAATTTTAGACAGGTATAACGGTAGAAGATAACGTTTGGTCCTTTGCAGCCTGTTATGATTAGGATTTTGGGTTTAATGAAAAGAAAGAAGGAAGAAAATGCATATGGGATTAAAGGGAGTAAGAGAGGATGGGCTAAGAACAGAGAGGAGTTGGCAGTGGATAAACACATCTGTATTAGTAAAATAAAAGGCTAAAAATATTTTTAGGCGTTTCTTGGAATGACGGTGAAATGCTATACATAGGCTTAGAAGTTGTTAACAGAGTTCTTTTGATATTTAAACTTAATTCTAAAATTTAAGGAAATTTTCTTTTATAGAAAACCTTAATTAGATCGCAATTTGTAGTATGAAATAAAAGTAATTATATATATATATATATATATATATATATATACAAGTGAGATTATAAAAATATACTCGTGTCGAAAAACTTTCAAATGTTTTGTTTGTTTTGTTTTGCTTTTTTCAATTGGAGTAGATAGATCTATCTATCGCCCGGTTCACACTCCACCCATGTCTATTGAACAGGTTAAGAGGCTCATCCCTTGTTCCCTGTTTAGGATGTGGTTTCTGGCTTTCTCTTTTCCAATCTTTTCACTATTACGTAGCCCCCTGCACACCAGTGGCGTTACCGCCTTGCTCGGGGTGATACGATTAAAAAAAAAAAAAAACTATCGAAAGAAGGAAAAATGGTTTTAAAAAAAGAAAGAGCTTAGTACATGAACATCAGTCAAAAGAGTTCGGACCGAGATCAACACGAAGCCCAAAGAAAAAAAAACCCGATACGAGCAATCAATTAACAGAAAGTGCTCAATACAAAGGTAGAGTGAAATAAATAAATAAATACCGAATGAGCCAGATGAACTTATATAGGTTTCACCTAAACGGATCGTCAGGAAAAGCTGGCTAACGAGGAAACGAAAAAATGTCATATATGGGGGAAATTAAGACAACCCATGTGACCATGAGCGGTGACATCAAAAAAAAAGGAGAGATAGTAACAACTTTATTTCAAAAAGATATGTTAATTAATTTTTTAGTTTTTAATTATTAATAGAGGGGTGAAACGCAAAGACGAAAACAAAAAGATACAAATCCACAATACAGAGACTTAATCCAACAACCAGAGCTTTCTATGCCTGCATTTATTTAATATTTCAGTCTTGGAATTCAATAGATTATTAATTTGTTTATATAAAGCTATAGCTAGTTTTTCCTCTATACATAGTCTACAAAATTGCTGGTCTGCTTTATATTTAGCGCATCTTTTCAATATCTCTCATTACAGAGTCTTTATTAATTTCTTGTTTAATGGTCCATACGTGAGTGGATAAAGTATACTTTTCATTATTAAAACTACTTATATGATTGTAATATCTTTTTTTAAAATTATCTTGAGTAGCTCCTATGTATACTTTGAGATCAGTGTCCTCAGAGTTCTTATAAATTTGAACTCGATAAACTACGCATTCTTGCTGACATCTACCCTGGAAGAGACAACTATTCTTAATCCTACAGTTAAAACTTCTTGTGTCAGTACGCGTATCATCCCTAACTCTTTCTTATTAAGTCCACTAATGATTTTCTCCAAATTCTGCATACAAGTTCATCGGGTTTATTCGGTATTTATTTATTTATTTCACTCTATCTTTGTATTGAGCAATTCCTGTTAATTGATTACTCGTATCGGTTTTGTTTTCTTTGGGCTTCGTGTTGATCTCGGTCCGAACTCTTTTGACTGATGTTCATGTACTAAGCTCTCTCTTTTTTTAAAACCATTTTTCCTTCTTTCGATAGTTTTTTTTTTTTAATCGTATCACTCCGAGCAAGGCGGTAACGCCACTGGTGTGCAGGGGGCTACGTAATAGTGAAAAGATTGGAAAAGAGAAAGCCGGAAACCACATCCTAAACAGGGAACAAGGGATGAGCCTTTTAAGTTTAACGTTGTTTTGTTAAATATTTTATACAACTTATTATCTTCGCCAAAACTTTTTTACCGCTAAACTAAACGGGGGATTAAACCATAAAATGCTCCTACCTCTATTTTTCCATTTACTTCTCTAAGTGTCGGTATATACTAATGTGGTTAGATTTAGTGTTTACATATTGGGGTTCTTGATTTTCTTTCATGTATGGGGATATGGTACCATTCAGCGTAATATCTAAATAATTAACATCTTTTAAATTAATTTCCACATCCGAATTAGATCCATACTTTTTAAAAAACGAATACAGTTTTTTTGCGTATAGTGTCACACTTTTGGGGATTACTGCTGTCAACTATAATTAATCCGACATCACGGTATAAACCGTGGTTGTTAAAATCTATGTACTCATTAAGCCTATAAAGCAATAAGCACTCTATTAATTCTGATACCTCTGCACCGTCATACGCTCCCATGGGGTTATCAAAACTATTTATAACATCTTTTTTTTTCCATAAAATATTGTTATGGTATAATAACGTTTTCCGACTATGCCTGATAACGTCTATTTCTTGATCTGAAATTTCACTAAATTCATTAGCAAAACTAATAGCCTCGTTAAAGTTTTGTTCAGAGATAGATGGGTAATACACCTTAATATCATATTTCATAAATGAGCAATTCTTATTTTTCTCATAATTTTTAAACCATTCAATAAAATCATTAGTAGATTGCCATTGGTTTATATTACTAAAGATCTTTAACGTTGTGCATACCTTCTGTAAGATAACCTTGCTTATCCTACCTCACTCTGTTTTAGTAGGGTTCAGTAAACTATATTCCGGGTTGTTAGGAAAGTTACTCTGATGATCTTTTACTGTTATAAAACAAGGTCTCAAATTTATTTTTTCGACTCGATTGTATAATTTGGATTAGGTCTCTGTATAGTGGGTTTGTATCTTTTTGTTTTCGTCTTTGCGTTTCACCCCTCCATTAATAATTAAAAAAATTAAAAAATATTTTTGCAATAAAGTTGTTACTACTCCTCTTTGTGTTTGGTGTCTCCTTTTATGGTCACGTGGGTTGTCTTAATTTTCTCCATATATGTTGTTTTTCCGTTTCCTCGTTAGCCTCTGATGTTTCCTCCTCCGAAACCTAGGTAGGTCCGTCTGGAGCATTAGGTGTTTATATATATATATATATATATATATATATATATATATATATATATATATAATTCCAGCCGTGTCGCAATGTACAATTGATACATAACTATATATATATATATATATATATATATATATATATATGTGTGTGTGTATGTATAAATATATATATATATTCCTTTTCTTATTAATTAAATTAAGAAAAGTTTAATTGACTCATCATGCTAGCCAACTTCTTGTCAAAAAGCTAATCAAGACCATCTTCTTGATCTTTTATGTACCATGTTCTTTCAGCACGTTAGCGATCATGACCCTCCACGTCTCCCTATCTCTGGTGGTTCTTAGCACGCTTTCTCCTGTTACCCCACCCAAACCTCGCTCTGCCATCCATTTACTCAGCCCAGTCAAGTATTTGACACGCTGCATATACTTGTCTTTCTTTTCCCTTATCTGGCCTGATGCTCCAAGCCCTTCTTCTTCATTACATGTCCCAGGAACTTTAGCTCTCTTCTACTGATTGTTAAAGACTTACTATATATAAATACTTGCGTAACATTCGGATGCAGTTAACGACAGCTAGTACGCAGTCAAAGCTAGCTGCTAGTCAAACAAAAAGCAGCGTAACTTATTGTTCTGACTTATTTCAATTTACTGATTATTAAACTTACCTTGTACATATATTCTTGTTATACTGATCTACTGTTTTGAAACTACCTTCTGTTTTCCATGTCTTACTTCCGGCCAAACCGGTCACTATAACTTTGCGGCGAAGTTTCGACACAACAACTCCATAACAAATTGGTGACGAAGATCCACAACACTGATGTTCAGTATTAAATTCCTTTTCGTTTCCATTCTTTCCAAAACCTTATCATTTTGAAAAATTAAAAAAGAAAATAAAATGACTTAAGAAACATCTAACCCTGAGGAGCATTTTCATGCAAAACTGTTTAGTCTGTTAACCAGATAAGTTACTTTAGCATTTGTTAGTTTTATTGCTATATTTTTAAAACACATGAATGTACAATTTTTATCTATTAGCTTGTTTTCATGATCAGTGATTTTTCAAAATGTGCGTATTTATTTTTTTTAAATTTTTGAATCTATTGTTTTCGCGTCTTTTAAAAGAAATGTGTCAGCAGGCCGATAGTTCAAATAAATTTCATGCGTTTTTTTATAAAAGTTTTTATGTTGTTATATACTATAATTTTCACTGTAGCCTTCATGCATAGATGGTATGTTTTTCTTTGTTTCTTCTTATAGTTTTTTTTTAATTATATAACATTCTATTACCGGCATTTTCTGTCAGCTCTTGTCAACGTGTATAACATTGAACAAATAGTAGTGTTTGATTATTTTCGCATTTGAATGGAAATAAAATAACATATATCTTTCTTGAAATTATTTTCCAGTTGCTCAGATAAAAGTTTCATTCAAACAGTGTATATATTGAAGTTTGCGCTTGGTCTATATTTAATTCCTTGACAGGCCCTAAATATATTTTTGCAAACTTTTAAATGAAATCTTTATTAAATAATAATTTTTTTACCAAGTAATTTCTTAAATGTTCATAAAAATCTTATAATTATCTGATAATCTTAAAACTGGGACTAAAAACTAATTTGATTAATTTTGATTTTATTGCTAAGGCCAGGGTATGGATTGTTCAAACTGAGTGGGTAGAGAGGTAATTTTTTTAATCGTTTCACCGTAAGCAAGGCTTTACTGCCACTGATGCGCAGAGGGTGGGCACGTAAGTGTAAACGTTTAGGCATGAGGAGAGTGAAGAGAAAGACGGACCAGTTATAGCGGGTGTCAGAGAAAGGGCAAGAGAAGGACGGAAACACAGGTGTGAAGACAGTTGCGAAGGTAGAGAGAAAGGAAAAGATATACAGGGTAATGTAGAAAGAACTGGAGTCAAGTGGATAAGAGATGGGTATTGACATTGCATTTAAATTCCTGAAGGTTGTAGCCGTCAAGAAAGCAAGTTTACGAAAGGGAGTTCCACAGGCAGGAAGTGCGAGAAAAGAAACTGAGGGAGTAGAATTATTGCTGCAATTGGTTGAGCTAACAGTAAAGGGGTGGGAGGTTGTTGCCAGTCTGGTTGCACGAGGAAATTCTTCTGGCGGGGAACAAGTGAAGTTCGTCTGAGCAGAAGCCATATGTGTAGAATAGACAGTGGGAAGCCACATTCCGCCGTTGAGAAAGTGGCTGGAGTTGAGCTTCGGAACCTATCATATTACAGTTTCTTCTTTGGAGCCTGTCGAGAACAATGAAATGAACAGCAGGGGAGCCTGACTATATATGAAAGCAGTATTCCATGCATGATTTGTATATGTGCAAGATGGATTCAGGCGGAAGAAAAGAACTTCTTGGCCCGACACAGTGATCAAACCTTTCTAGCAGTGGGTTTGGCTATTTAAAACTCAGTCAATTTGTATATATATATATATATATATATATGTGTATGTGTGTGTGTGTATGTACATTAAATTCCACAAACACTTTCAAGTAACTCATAAAACACACTTATACATTTCAAATGCTCATTAAAAAGTATATGTAGACAGCGTGTGACGGAAGGAGAAGTCAAACCTCTGTGTTAAATCTTGGATATTTACGAAGGCCTTAACCTCACCCACTTACAGGTATGCCTGCTTTAATGCACACACACACACATATACACACACGCATGCATGTAAAACTAACCTTCTTTCTGATAACGAAATGCAATGAAATAACCCGAAGTTATTCCTCCAGTTCCACAGAGGAAAACTTGGAGACATACAGATGTCCCTGCCTCAGTCAACCGCAAAACTGTCTTTTTTGTCTGCGTCAGTCTTGCTTTTATTCTCTTTCAAAACAGCCAATCAACTTGGTATCGTGATGCAGGAATCTCCTTGGCGTGTCCGGCGCACTATTTTCTGCTTGCGCGCTCATTTGAAAGGACATCGCGTATTAATCTGATGTATCTGGTCGACCATCAGCTTGGCGTCGAAATTGGTCAAATATTCATGCGACTAGCATTAGATGGAAATCTATGTAAATAACCCTGTGTTAACCACATCAGTGTTTTAACATCCAGTCACTCGTGCGATAGTATATGTGGATCTGTGCTTCTCAAACACTGTCTGCATGACGTTATATTTCTATATATTTGTGAGGATGCTTGATTACGTGTCAGGATGAAGATTTTTCCAAGATCCTGCTTTTGACGTGTGCTTGTGTTTGTATTGCTGATTTAAAAAATATTGAAGGTAAGAAACAGGTGGCTTCTGCGCGTAACTTTTTTTTACATATAATCGTTTGACCCCAAGCAAGGCATTTTACTGCCACTATTGTGCAGGGGGTTACATAGGAGGGATGTTATGAGAAAAAGTAACTGTCTACAGAGGTTGTCAGGAAGAGAGTATGAGAACGAAGAGAATACTGATGAGTGGGGTGGACGGAAAAAAAAAGCATGAGTGAGATAGGATATAAGTTAGTGAGACAGGAAGTGACTATTGACTTTACATTTGAATTCTTGAAGATTGTAGCTATCGGGAAAGCAATTATTCGGAAAGGAATTCCACAGGCGGGAAGTGCGAGAAAAGAAGCTGATGGAGTAGAATTTGCGTTTACAATTTATCGGTTTCACAGTAAAAGGGTAGGACCTAGTTGCTAATCTTGTGGCTCGAAGTAATCATACATAGTGGGTACCAGTGAGCTAAGTTCATCGGAGCAGAAGCCAGGAAAGTATTTGTAGAAGAGGCACAGAGAAGCCACATTGCGTCGGTGAGAAAGCGACGGTATCCTAGCAGTCAAGTCGGGATCGATCACATTACAGACTCTCCGTTGGATTTGGTCAAGGACCCCTAGGTAGATAGCAGGAGCACCCGACCAGATATGGCAGTAATATTCAGTGCACTGACGGATGGTAGATTTGTATATGTGCAGGATTGTTTCGAACGGGAAAAACTTCCTGGCCTTACAGAGAGAACCGACTTTCTTAGCAGTGACTGTAGCTATGCCATAGAAGATACCACAATTGATCAACATGTTTTGCAATTTTTCCCGATAACATCTTTGTTAATATTTGCAATTAAATAGCATCTCTTAATTATTTTCTTTCTAATAATCTAAGGAAAAGCTTTTTCATAATTTCTATATTTGTTGTGACATTTGTCTTCATCTGTGTAATGAAAACGTGACAACAAATATATTTCTTTAAAATGTTTTGGGCTCAGTTGCAAATTTCTTCCTTTATTAAATATCTCTGAAATATTTATTTTTAGCATCAACAATAAAACAAGTTTTCATATATTTAATGATGTTGTTACATCTTTATTAGTGTCGTTAAGATTCCAGCAAGAAATAATACAACAACCAAAATAGGATATATATATATATATATATATATATATATATATATATGAAACACAGCAAAATACAAATACTTGGAACTCTGTTAGTAGAAAGATATATACGGGTTAGAAAGTAATACTAGAACTGGGACTCGCAATGGTCGGACGGTAGAAGTCTTGGTTATCTCTGCCTATCGATCTGCTGATCTGCTCTATGCTGAGCTCTTTCTCTCTCCTTCCCTCTGCTTCCACCTCTTGTGAGGGGAAGTATATGTAGTTGTAGGAAGAGTTCAATCCGTTGAAATGTGTGATGCCACCATGACAGTCTTCCGTTAGCAAAAGTGGTGGCAATCGTGCGTATTACCTATAGGACTGCAAAAGCCTGAGCTCTTGAAGTCTCTGATCTGCCACCTATTGTGAGGGGAAGTATATGTAGTTGTAGGAAGAGTTTAATCAGTTGTAATGGGTAATACCATCATGACAATTATTTTTATTATTTTCTTATTTATTGATTCGTTTTTGTTATTGTTATTAAAGTAATAATAATTCAAAGTGGTGCATTTGATAAACTGTTCACTCCGATATCTATTGTAACATATACATGGTGGTTCCTTGTCATGGTAAAAGACTTAATTGCCCCAGTGATCCCAAGTGCAAAGTCGTTTAGAGCTCCGTCTTTTGTAAAGCCAACCAAAGCGGAAAGGTCGAAAAGTAAAGACCAGACTTAAAGCAACCAACTCCTGAATATCCCAACGACGGAATAGGCGAATATCTACACGATCCTAACGACCAAGCCAGCGGAAAAGGGTAGCACCAGTGTGACAGACGTAAACTAGGACAGACCAAACAACTGACAGAGCGTTGCAACCAGGTCTGACAGATCTGTCTTAATCCTCTTTGAGTCGCATTGAGTTGTCGACCAAAATAAAATGCACGCAAATGGTCTCTCTTTGATTCACAGCCATCACTGCCACCGCGACCAGGTTGGAGAAAGAGAATAGGGTAACGAATGCGAGTTGGTGCCTACAGTTTCTTAACTTGGGTCTTGAGAATTCTTTTAGTTATTTTTGCTTTTTGTCTGTTGCATGTATGCGACGTTTCAGGTGTTGCCTTCTTCAGATCTGTTTACTCTAGCATTTAGAATTATTAGAAAGTTTTTTTTACAGGCTGAATAGGAATATAAGAACAGATTTTAAAAAATAATTTTAATTTAAATTAAACTGAATATTTAAATTTAAATTAAATTTAAATTAAATCTAAATTAAATTTAAATTGAATTGAGTATGCCGAGAGAATATATCCAAAAAACCATTCATAATATGGTTTATCTTTTTCACGATCATGAGACCTGTAAACTATGAGGGTCGTAAAAGAAAAACATGTACTGTAGTGGTGTTTCCTGGGCAAGATATCCTGATGGACTCCAATTCTCTCCATGCTGGTTTTGAATTCAGTTTTTCTTTCTCCTATACCTGTTTCCACACTAGGGTATAGGACCCAGTCTGTCCTGCTATTTCCCATAGTCATTTTAGTTATATACCAAATCCGTTTGAAAATGTTAATGTTGTTTTTTCATAATTGTTCACTCTATACAAGCCCCAAGAACCATTTAATGTAGGCGATTACTGAATGAACTTGTATGACTGTAAGAGAAATAAGTAACAATTGCAGTTTATAAGGAAATGTAAGAACAATAACAGTTAATCCTAGATTTGAAGAGGATAAGCTAATAGCAGTCGGAGAAGAATCTTCTGTAATCGTCGAAGTGAAGATGGTCTTGATTTGAAAATTAATATAATATGAAGTGAATGTGCATGATTCGTAACAGTGTACGTGTTATGGTGAGTCATAGCTGAATGTCTGAATTGATGGGATATTTCCTATGGAAACAGCAACAGATGAGCGAGAGGATTTTTGTATTTGAACTTTTTTTTAATCGAATCACCCCAAGCAAGGCATTCCACTGCCACTATAGCGCAGGGGGTTACATAGAGGGATTGGGTATGGGAAATGTCAGAAGGAGGGGGATAGACGACTTAGGATGTACATAGGGAAAGAGTTAGAGAGAGTGGGTGGGAGTTAGTGTGTTAGGTGGTGTCTATTGACCTTACATTTAAACTCCTGGAGGTTGTAGCCGTCGGGGAAGCAAGCATGTGGTAGGGAATTCCACAGGCGGGAAGTGCGAGGAAAGAAGCTGTTGGAGTAAAAATTACGGTTACATTTCATCGGTTTCACTGTAAAAGGGTGGGACCTAGTTGCCAATCTAGTATCTCGTGCAAATTCACATCTAGGGGGCACCAGTGATTTAAGTTCGTCAGAGCAGAAGCCATGAAAGTATTTATAGAACAGGCACAGGGAAGCCACGTCACGCTGGTGAGAGAGATACTGCAGGCGGTCAGCCAAGTCGGTATCAAGCACATTACAGATTCTTCGCTGTATTTTGTCAAGAACCCCGAGGAGAATAGAAGGGGCACCCGACCAGATGTGGCAGCAGTACTCAATACACGGGCGGATGGTGGATTTATATAAGTGCAGGATAGATTCAGGCGGAAAGAATTTCCGGGCCCTGCACAGAGAGCCGACTTTCATAGCTGCGGATTTAGCAATGGATTCGACGTAGTCATTCCACTTGAGGTCCGCTGAGAGTGTCAGGCCAAGCAGGCGTAGTGATTTAGTCTCCGGGAGGCAAGCCTGTTCCATGCTAATGGGAGGGAGGTGCGGTTGTCTGTGGTGGTTAATTGACAGCAGCTTCGTTTTGGAAGAATTGAATTTTAAGAGCCATTTCTTACCCCAAACCACAACGGATTGGAGGTCCTTCTCAATCTCGGCAGCGAGGTTCGCCTTGTCACTAACATCAGATTTTTGATCGAGGCGAGTGTAAACTGTGATATCATCGGCGTACATGCCTATTTGTGATCTTATGGCATCGGGGAGATCATTGATATAGATTAGAAAGAGCGTAGGACCTAAGATAGAGCATTGGGGTACACCCGCATTTTTAGGGTAGTTCTGGGAGGCATGTCCGTTTAATACCACCGTCAGTGTGCGGTTAGAGAGGAATGACCGGATTAAGTCCAACAAAAGTCCAGTTATGCCATAGCTTCGCAGTTTCCGTAGAAGGCCGGCATGCCATACTCTGTCGAATGCTTTACAGATATCCAAGACGACGGTTCGGGCTTCACCATTCTTGTCGGGAGCCTGGTATATATACTCGGTGATGGTCGTTAGCATATCAGCAGTGGACCTGGTGAAGCGGAAGCCATACTGTTTGTCTCGGCATTGATAATGACTTCGAACACTTTGCCGAAGATCGGAAGAAGGCTGATGGAGCGGTAATTTGAGGGATCCGATGGTTCACCAGTGTTCTTGAATATTGGAATCACAGAAGAAGACTTCCAACTGGCAGGGAAGCAGGAGGAAGATAGACAGAGGTTGTAGAGCTTAGAAAGGATAGAGGAGAGTTCAGGGGCACAATTCTTCAAAACTATGATTGGGATCCCATACCCACGATTCGCTTTGTGAGGGTCCAGTTTTGAGATTATACTAGAAATCAGCGAGGGCGTGATATGGACGTCATTCAGTTGGGCCTCAGTTCTAGATGGGAAATCGGGTGTATGGATTCCAGACGAATCCAGAGTCGAATTGGTCGTGAATCTATGGGCAAAGCATTCAGCCTTGTCCGCTGAGGAGGTGAGGATCTCGAACTCGTTTATTAGTCGGGGTATTGAGGACTTACTCTTGCTAAGCACGCGTTTGCAGAAGCGCCAGTAGTCTTTGGTACCAAACTTGGAGGATGCTATGCGCTGCTTCATCCTGGCAGCAAACAGCATCTTAGCTTCGTTAAGTATCTTTTTACACTTATTACGAGCTGAGGCGAAAAGGCGCCTGTTTTGGTCCGACACGTGGTTACGATAAAGCCGGAAGAAGTGATTCCGGTGGGCAATGGCGGCCGAGTAAGAGGGCGAGAACCAGGGAGACGAATGGGATTTAAGCTGAAATTTCCTGGCAGGGATGAAATCATCGATGACAGTCTTAACCCAGGAGGAGACCTCTGATGCACAGTCTTCGATGGGAAGACTAAAAACATTGTTCCAAGGGACGTCTCAAAGGAAGTCACGGAACGAATCCCAGTCTGCTCTTTGATAGCAGTAGGATATTTTGTTGGTCTGGGTTTCTTGCGTAGGGGTGGAGTGGAACGAGATGTTGACAAAAACTACGGCGTGGTCAGAATTTCCGAGAGGGCAGAACTGTCTGGTGGAGCAAGAATTTGGGGTGGAAGTGAAGCGGAGGTCTAGTAGCGAGTCCCTTCCGTTAGAGCTATTGGAGAAACGCGTGGGGAAGTCCACCACTTGAACTCTATTCAAGCTGAAAGTGAGGACTGGGTAGCCCCACTTCAGACATAACAGGAGTAGCCCATTGGATTGTCTGATCAGGCTCTTCTAGAAATAGAGCATGTTAGGAGTCAATGTAATTTTGAAGAGGTACAAGAAAGTATCTATTTTTCTTGCATCTTTAGAGACAGGCCATTTGTACGAGAAACATTTGCGATCTTGGGTAAACTAGTTTCTCAGTGGTTGTTCATAGAAGCCTCCTTGAGAATTCAGCCGTTTATCATGATAGATGATCATTCAGGATCTGCTCGGTAATGATGAAACGATACGATTTTGATAATGGAAGTATTCAATGATACACAATTGTGTTCTTAGAGCCAGGGGAGAGGAGAGATCAGCTACCAGGCATTAGAAAACATTCGGCAATGACACAAACACTGTATTTAATGTATTAAACTTAACATTTCCAATTTAACCTAGGTTATCATATTAGCTTTTAACGCTTTCAGTGCATAACACTTTTTACTTTTTATTATTTTTATTAATTTGTTTTTTTCTTTTTTAGGGCTTATCAACCGTTTGTGGGTTATTTAAAGCCGAAACATTTTCGATCGTAACATTTCTTTTCGATTGAATATCTTGTTGTCTGTTGTATTTCCGTTTAGATTTCGAACAGGTTTTCTCTAATTTCAGGATTTCTAAAATTAATTTTCTTATATCTGAAAGGTGGTCGCTCACACATTCGACACTTTGATAGAGTTTACAGTGTAAATCAGCATGTTTTCTTGGTGGTTACATAGTTTTTTGGGGGGCTTCTTGTGTCTCTCCTTAGGCTTCTCATTGTCTACAAACAACTTAGCTATTCTTTAAAACCAGGCGTTGGTGATTATTTGGCGCCATTCTACACCTTTTTCTTCACGTTCGTTATTACTTTCCCCATAGCTATACTCGTTTTTTTCTTCCCTCATATCACATAAAAATAACAGTTGTAAATTTATTTAGTTTCCTGTTTTTCTGAGAAAGTACTACAAAATAATTAGAACCATCGTGAAATAGATATATTTAAATAAAAGATTACTCATATTCTTCAAAAGATATCATATTCTATCGTCTGTTTGCATGCATATCCAATTCCAGAGATGTTTCTAGTTTGAGAGATAACTATTACATTTTTATAATTAAAGTTATCCATCGAAGGTAAGGAATATTCACAAAGTAATTTCTCCGTTCACATTATTTGTACTTTGAAGTAATCATTAAAACTGGCTCCGCATTAGGAAAAAAAAAAAAAAAAAAAAGAAAGAAAATTTATGCGAAATCATTTCATCAGTGATATTTACTTTAAACACAGGAGAAGCAGAAGAGACACGGCCAGTGAAAAGTAAATAAACGAAAGAACACATTTTATTTTTGAATTATTTTTCTCTTCAGATTAATTTCTTCTGAGTGTTATTTTTTTTTTTAATCGTTTCACCCCAAGCAAGGCATTCTACTCCCACTATTGCGCTTGGGGCTACATAGGGGAAGGTAAATAGAAAGAGTGGTTAGATATAGGAAATGACAGAAGGGGGTGATAGATAGTTGGGAGGATGGGAAGAGTGTTTGAAAGAATGGAAGCGAGTTATTGTGTTAGGAGGTGTCTATTGACCTTACATTTAAACTCCTGGAGATTGTAGCTGTCGGGGAAGCAGTCATGTAGAAGGGAATTCCACAGTCGGGAAGTACGAGAATAGAAACTGTTGGAGTAGAAGTTGCGGTTGCATTTTATCGGTTTCACTGTAAAAGGGTGGGATCTAGTTGCTAATCTAGTATCTCGTGCAAATTCGAACCTAGGGGGCACCAGTGATCTAAGTTCATCGGAGCAGAAGCCATGGAAGTATTTATAGAAGAGACACAGAGAAGCTACGTACAACAGTAGTTAAAGTGACAAACAAAGAAATTTCAAGCAAAATTCTGATGCTCGACTCAAAACACTCTAGCTTTTAACGCGTTTCAATTCTGGGAATTTTTCACAGTCATAAAATAATTAAAATATTTGGTAAGCAAACACAAATGTATTTATTCTAGTTTACTCTTTTATATAGAGTAATAGGAGAATTGTACTTTTGTAGTCATACAGTTAAAGTTTTTTGTAATTAAAACTTGGTATTGGATTTCCAATAAATAGCGTAATGGTAATAAAGACAACAGCCGTTTACATTCGGAAAACAACTGGTATTCATTGTGTTGTATACCTTGCACCATGGCGACGAATGTGTCGTATAACTTGGAAACCAAAACGGCCAACGTGTTGTATAACCTGGAGCCAATGATGACGAAAATTAAACTGCAACCAAAACGACATATATGTTGTATGCACTTCAATGAAACGACGATTATTTAATAAACCACGGGGTCCCAGAACTTGTTATCCTCTCTTATAAAATCGCTTGCTTTTTTCACGACGATAAAATGACGATATTCTCATCTAATAAAATAAAGACCGTAACACGTCTATATAAACAGATGTAGACAGTTTGGGAAGTGTTATAACAGAAGACGGAAAGTGCGACACAGAGATCCAAAGGCGAATTGGCATGGCGAAAGAGGCGTTCCAGAAGTTGAGTAAGGTATTAAGAAAAAGGACAATTTCGCTAGAAACAAGAAAGAGAGTATTGGATTGCTACGTGCTGCCTGTCCTTCAGTATGGACAATATCATCAAAGATGAAGGAAAAACTTGAAGCAACTGAAATGTGGTTCTACAGAAGGATGCTGTGAATATCATGGATCGAGCATGTGAGCAATGATGAGGTCTTAGAAAAGATGGAAACAAAAAAGAAATTTATACTGATCATCAAGAAGAGACAACTGAAGTTCCTAGGACATGCAATGAGGAAGTGAGGCATGGAGAATCTGATACTAACAGGCCAGATAGAGGGAAAAAGAGACAGGGGAAAGCAACGGATAACATATTTGAAGGACTTAATCAGGTGGATGACAGAACGAGCATTGCATGGTGTAACAGGAGAAGACGTGCTCAGAGCCATCAGGGATAGGGAAACGTGGAAAGCCATGATCGCCTACGTCCTGAAGGGACAGGGCACATAGAAGAAGAAGACAGCATATCGTTTATTCGCTCTTCAGGTGACGTGGCGTAGAGTAGAGGAAGGGGTCGGAGTTGTCAGCACACACTCATCAATATGGCCAGAAGTCGCGCTCGTCCGCGATTTTCTCCGTGTCTTTGGGTTCCAATCTCAAATGCTCACCGACTGCCTTTTACTAATAATTTGTTTCTACATCATCTTTCAATTGTTTACATGTGTTTGCATCAATCAAGGTCTATATTATTTGACCTTGGCCATGCTGGTTTCAAAACAATCAAATATCTACTTTATTCTGACATCAATAAAATATTTATCAAAACAATGCCTATTTTCTTTTGCTAACCAGTTTGCATATTTTTGCTGCTTCATAAATATACACTTCTCGGATTATGCACCAGCTCAGATAACCTACAAAAATAGACTAAATAGCTAGCGTTCGTGTCGGCTGAAACTTTATAAAATATTTCCCTTTAAAAATGTTCCAGGAAAACAGATATTAACTTTTATCACTCTTTTTCGTAACAAGGGAAATTTCTATCCTAGTCTTTTGTTTATTGTTGTGTGAAACGTCAGTAGCTTAATGATGTTATTTCCTGTTACATGTGCTCCATATTTTAGTTGTTGCTGTTGTTGAAACTCCTCAAAGATTGAAGTTTTTGTCATTGGGTAAAGTACTTGGTTTCCAAGTCTATAGCGCCAAACCATGTAATTTGATGACGTATTGTTTAAGACCTGGGCTATTCCTTTACTTGGAGTCACGTTTAATCATTGACCCGAGATTTTTAAAGGAAATTTAATGACAAAATGAAAAAAGGAATCGACATATTTCGTCTTTTAGGACATCATCGAACTAAAGCGATGTTTACGTTGATGTAACTACACACGCGCATGAAGAAGAGGGGACCCAGGAATTAGAAACTTTTAAATTAATTTGTTTTTGGATAGATAATTCTGCCAATTTAATTTAGTTACTTTCTGATTATATTTTTATTTCTTTGGTTATTAAGTACCTTGTATTTTTAATCTATACTTTGTCTCAGTGTGTGTGTGTGTGTGTGTATGTGTGTGTGTCTGTGTGTGTGTGTATATCCGTTAATTATAGACTCCGAAACGGCTGAATCGATGTTCTTAAAAATTTACACAGTTGTAATATAAGCGTCTCCGAGTGTTCTTAGCTAGGTTTTGTGTCGAGGTACCCCCAATAAATATTGAAAATCGATAATTGAAAAAAATGGGTTATAGAAGGAGTGGTCCGATTTTAATCAAATTTGATACACTCATAGACAAAAACATAAAAAACGATATTCAGAAGTTTCAAGGTTGCAGTTCTTACAATAGTGCAGAAAATTTGATATCGATACCAGGAAATTTGACTTACATCCATTCATTTTTCTTTCAGTCTACGGTTTCTCTTTAACTGTAAACAACTATTACTTTTTAGTATTTTGATAAGAATGGTGAAATCTAAGTATCTGGATTTACTGTGGAAGATGATATAGTGATTAAAGCTTTTTCTAGACACTCTTGTTTTAGTAACTTGCTTTTTCTTTTTATTAAATAGCATTTTTAAATGGACGTTATAGTTGGTGACTCATTAAGGTGAGTAACTATTGCATTACGTATTTTGTAAAAGACTCTTTTTGTAATCATAATTTTTTTAATTTACTGCAGGTTTAATTTGTCTAACATTGTTCTGATATATAAGAATTTATATATACACATATACACACACGCGCGCACACACACACACAGACATACAGTAGCCAGCTGAACAATCAAAACAATGTTTATAGAAAGTCTAAATATGAAATAACTTTTTATTTTTAAGCTTCAAAGAACATTTTACGAAGGCTATATAATTCTAAAATATGAAGTTCAATAAACTTATTTTGATGAAATTATAAGAATAAATATATAACATTTGAAAAAAATAGATGATCAAAAATATCAGAACGATTAAATAAATCCATAAAATTTAAAAAATATTTTGTATTATCGAAAAATATTTTAGGGTAAGAATATAAAATCGGGAATTTTACTAAAATACACCAGCTTTTTACTGACTCTTGCTTTGCAAACATGGCGAAAAATCTGTGACATCATTAAAATTAGAAAACTGATAATCAAAGTACGTAATGAAGATAAGCTTTCAATTGGGGATATTTCAAAGAGTGTGGGAAAATCTAAATGTGTTATTCATAGGATTTTAAGAAAACTTGAAGAAAACTGGGTCATGTGAAGCCAAGAAACCACCTGGCAGGCTTAAAAAACTATTGGAAGGGAAGACAGATGGATTGGTAAAGAATAAAAAAGAGCTAATGCTAACCTTGGCATTATAATATCAAGGCACACTATTTCCAGAAGATTTAATGAAATAAATCTGAAGTTGAGTAGCCTCTACGAATCCTCACATTTCCAAAAAGAATCAAATAAGCCGACTGAAATTTGCCACGGAACACTTCATATGGACAGAAACACAATGAGATTGTGCTCATTGATGAGTCAAAATTTAACCTGTTCGGTTGTGAAGGGAGAATGCTCGTTAGACGAAGTCCTAAGAAACAATATTTGCCTAAGTGCACTAATAGTAGCGTAAAATCTGGAGGAGGATGTGTGATAGTGTTTGGCGTCATTTCAGCTACTGACACTAGACCTCTTGTTAGGCTACACGAGAAAATTAACGCAACTGTATACAAAGAGATATTGAAGAAATGGCGGACCTGAAGGAGACTACCACCACCTTTAAATTTATTGTTTTTTATTTTTGTTTTTTGTTTTTTTACTTTTTTCGGTGTAGTCTTATCGATTACACCATAAATTTCCGATTGACAAAAAAATTTGGAAAGATTTCAATATTTAAACAATTTTAGGGGGGCTCAGTTTTTCATACAACCTTATAGTAAATTGATCCTGTGCAAATTCTTGGAATTTCCGAGGAAGATACCATCTTATATATATATATATATATATATATATATATATATATATATATATTGTAATTTTGATATTACAATAGTTTATAAAAGCATAATATTACTTAACAAAAGATTTCATGTGTCAGAACAATACTTTTCTTGACACATGAAATATTTTGTTAAGTAATATTATGCTTGATGATCTAAACAATGAGTTTTAACTACGAGTCTGTAACAGAAAAAAAAAATTCATCATATTACAAAAAAAAAAGAATAGAAATGACTCATACATATCGCTGAAAAATAAATGACCGACTTTGGATAGTGATATTTCTGACAATTTGAAAAATTAGTTTGATGCAATATGGTACATAAGGTGAGGAATGAAATATTTGTCTTTTCTTCTAGGATCTTTTCGAAAAAGAATGGTACATGCAGACTCTGCTGTTCGAGCAGAAATATGAACCAGACTGCCTATAGCGCATGATCGGGCTTGCATGATCAATGTCACTAATGCGTTCAGAGGCAGACAGCGACGATTAAAGGTTATTGACTCCGTTGATAAGAAATTTCCGATTCGATATGACATCAACAAATATAGCCTAAGTAGAAAATAGAAAGAGGTTAATGAAAAAAAAGTATTAATTGAGTTATTTGTTTTATCTGGTAGTTTTTCTGCATTATTTACGGGCATCTATCTATCTATCTATCTATCTATCTATCTATCTATCTATCTATCTATCTATATATATATATATAATATATAAGCATTGTCCAGTGCTTTAGCCATTATAATGATTTTTTTTACTTAAAAATAAACATGTGGAAAGTTTAGCCATATAGAGTCTTGTGTATGTCACCTTACAACAACGTAAGCACATTTTTACCGTGCTAATAATTGCTGTTATTAAGTGTACGATTTCTGTTCATTATAATTTATGGCTCTATTATTTTTAATCTTCTTTTGTATGTGGATGATGCTATTATGTATGTATTATCAACGAGGATATCACGAATAGGTCCTGGAAAATCTCGATGTGTTGTTAAATGAGATATATATATATATATATATATATATATGATTTTTTTCTCTCTCTCTCTCTGTATATATATATATATATATATATATATATATATATATATATATAAATGCAAACTTATCGCTATACTCGTTTAGAAAAACCCTCCGCGTATATACGCTGAAAGAAAAAATGGTAGTAAAAAAAGAAAGTGCTAAGCACATAAATATCAGCCAAAGCGATTTGGACCGAGCCAGTACGTATCCCAAAGAAAAAAGCCGAGACGAGTATTCAATAACAAAAAAGTGCTCAATACGTAAGCAGAGCAGAGCCAACCTTCCCTGAAGATCCGTTTAGGTGAAACCTTTGTAGCTTTGTTAGCTCACTAGGTTATATATATATATATATATATATATATATATATATATGTATAAATTTCTCTCTGTGTGTATCTATTTCTATAAATCTCTCTCTATATATATTCATATAAATCTATATGTATCTATATCTAATATATCTATATATATCTATATATATATATATATATATATATATATATATATAGATAGATAGATATTAATAAACACCTGATAAGTATTTTATATATCGGGATGTACAAGCGTGTATAGAAATATTTACATTAATACATATATTCTCTCATTCTCTCTCTCTCTCTCTCTCTCTATATATATATATATATATATATATATATGTGTGTGTGTGTGTGTCTACGTGTGCGGGCGCATGTTTGAAACAACGGGAAACAACAGCATAATATTCAATACATTTTAACTAATATCACTAAAGCTCAAAATGTCTCAATTTTTTGAAAAATGCAGGCTCCAATTTGAATTTCCACATTCGCATATATTAACTATTCGGTGATGTTATTACAAACGCGTCGAAACCTATGAAAGATGAAACAACAATGTTTGTCGTCTGATAAACATTTGAAAATCACTGCAGAAAAGAATCAGCTATGTTTTCCCTCCTAAAAAAACATATATTTGAAAATTGTAAAAAAGATAACGAGTAAATTTCTGAGTGTGGGACCTAAACTGACTGAGATAGCTGGGAGGTGATACACATTACAAATATAGAAGTGAATGTACCAAGAAATAATTTATCTTTGGGGACGAAATAAGAGTCGATGTCGGCATCTAAAGCGAAGTTGCTGTCGAGTATAAAATTTTGAGGTGATCTCGTAACGTATCGGTTATTGCATAAAATAAGACAAGAGTTCAAATTTCAGCTGATAACTTTGAGTTCTTTTTAGCACAAATACTCTTTCTATGGGTTAAAAAGTAATGCAGAACTGGCTTTCTGGACTTAGGTGGCAATCAATCTAGTAGTCAGTCAGTTAAGTGCCATACGTGACACAGGCTTTGGGCGATCATGTCTCAAAAGAGACATGACTGACTGGGCAGAAGATTATCTTGCAGTAGGTTGCCATTGCTTTCTGTGGTAGACTGCTTGCTATCGAAGGCTATAGAATCTAGTCTGTTCTATTATTTAACCCATAACTGGAGGGAAGAGACGGCTTAATACCTTTTCTAAGGATATTTGTGCGTAAGTGAATGCAAGGCGTTCAACTGGAATGCGAACTCGGCTCCCAGATTTGTCGTTCCGAGACGATATTCACTGCACCACAACGCACATCCAGTCTAAAAGTACACCTCTGAATTAACAGCCGTAACAAGCTATACGACATCCCACGCAATGTTTGTGACGGTATTTACTAACGAGAATACCAATATTATTTTAATAGCGAATCTGACAGTCAGGTCAGTCAAGTTGATCAAGGTGTTATTCAATTTAGATTGCCATTACCTTCTCTTGCTGTAGGTTGAAGATAGATTGACTTGCTGTGTTAAGATACGGCATCACTGATTGCACCTCCACATCACATTAGGAGTTGGGTCAATTTTGATGTAGGCGGTAAATGATAAGAAAAGCTGTTTAATATTGCATGAATCTCTATAAAATGTGATTTTGTTTGCAACATCTAAAGAGATAAAGAGAGCTCGGCAGACCAAAATCTGTCTGTGTTTCATAGTATGCTGTGTGTTACCAAATAAAAATCAACTTTACGTTTATATATATATATATATATATATATATATATATATATATATATATATTTACGCTCTCACACCCTGATTGAGCACTCTGGAAGTATAGTAGACTTTGAAAAACAGTAGCTACTTTAGCATATACGCATAGTTCATTCAGCAATGAATTAGAACTCTCTCAGCTATTGGGCGTGTGTAATGATAATATACACGCTAAAAAGTCTGCTTCCTTCTACCGAGCGCCCATAGTTCAGAGGTAGAATCGCCAATCCTGTTTCAATCCTGGGGTAAAAATGCAATCGGAGTCTAACCGTACTGATGAGCTGTGATACAGCGAAACGGTTCTGTCTGCGGATGACTATATATATATATATATATATATATATGTGTGTGTGTGTGTGTGTGTGTGTATTTTAGAAAAAATAATTACATTACTTAACAATAAAATATTGAAATCATACAACAAAAATAACTCTCATGTCACTTTGACCCATAATAATAACTTTTGTAATTGTAAAAACCCGAACCAATGCCCCATACCTAATAAATGCTTAACAATATCCCTGGTACATATGTGTTCGATTTCATCCGTGGAGAATCCTAAGGATGCTAAAATTTATATCGGAAACACCATAGACATTTTTAAAAAGCACTTTTACAAGCACCTCTCATCCTTCAATAACAAGGACAAACAAAATATGACATCACTTTCTAAATATTTTTAGAAGTTCTAAACTATAGCTTATAGTAAATATTCATAGCTCTATTTTTATATTAAGCACTGTTTTAAATGAATGTTTTGAACGCTGTTAATATTTGCTTCGTTCCTTATTCACTTGAACATATATATATATATATATATATATATATATATATATATAAAATTAACTTGTAATACCACAACCCAACTTAAAAAACATATTAATAAACTTATTACTGCAAACAATGCTGAAATAGGATCCTATAAACTTCAAAAGATTATAGGTCATTATCAGCCCGGCTACCTTTATGGAAATGTAAAAATCCATAAAAAAGAACATCCCCTCCGACCTATCATTTCTCAAATACCCACACCAATATATAACCTTTCCAAAACACTTAACAAACTAATTACTCCCTATCTTCCTGGTAAATATAGCATTAACTCCACGGACGAATTTTTACAGATTCTCCATTCCGTAAAACCTAATAATCAAATGATTGCATCTTTGGATGTTCAAAACTTATTCACAAATGTCCCCGTCCAGGAAACAATTGACATCATTATCCGTGATGTATACAACCATGCTACTCTCCCATCAATTAGTATTAAACCCACTATATTAAAAAACCTATTATTAGCATGCACCACACAAGTACCCTTTCACGATCCCTTAGGCAATATTTATACACAAATAGATGGTATTGCGATGGGATCTCCTTTAGGTCCCCTCTTTTCTAATTATTATATGGCAAATCTAGAAAATAAAATAATTAATGACAACAATAAACCCTGTATATATGTAAGATATATAGATGACATCTTTGTTTTAGCTAAGAATATCGATCAAATTAAATATCTTAAAAACAAATTTGAAAGTCACTCCGTCCTCAAATTTACATTAGAACTTAATATTAATAACAAACTCCCATTCCTTGATGTATTCATTGATTCTAGCACACATAAATTTACTACTTCTCTATATAGGAAACCAACTAGCATAAATTCGCACACAAATGATATCTTCTTCCAAATCTATATTTTATAAAGAATTACACAACATTAAGCAAACACTAGTCAATAATGGATTTCCTAACTCCGTTATTGATCAACAAATTAAAATGTATCTCAACAAACTTAACAATAGCTCTAACAATAATGATAATATTAATAATAATGGTTTACATCAAAATAAACATAACACTATTAACTTATACTATTGCAACCAAATACATAATAATTATAAACAAGATGAAAAAACTCTCAAAAACATAATACGTAGAAATGTTAAACCAGTCGAAAGTAATAATCAAATTAAACTCATTATATATTATAAAAAGTTTAAAACAATTGACCTCATAGTTTATAATAACCCAACAGGCACTAAACTAAATTCTTTACAAAAAACCAATGTAGTGTACCAATTTACATGCCCATTCAGAGATTGCATCTCTGATACTACTCAAAAACCTAGTACATATATTGGTTTTACCACAACCACGCTCTCCCGTAGACTTACATGTCATCTTTCTGATCAGAGTACTATTAAACAACATTTCTCTGAAAAACATAAACATGTAGGTAATATCAGACAGATTTTGGTCAACAATACGGTGATCCTTACTCATACACACAGTAAGAGGAACCTGCAGATATTGGAGGCCATGTACATCAAATCAAAACAACCAACACTCAAGAAAATCAACTTTAAAACAGGAAATAACATATTACATTGCATTTGACTAGATGGTTTTGTTGTCATTTCGCGCTATCCCGCGGTGTGACGTCATAAAACCGCATCGCAAACTTAAGAACTGCGTTTATTATTTTTGGTAACTATTGCCGTTGCCAAGCGGAGTTTTATGTCAACACAAAATAAAATCGTCGGTGATGGTGGATTTTATAATATTTCAGTTTAAACTACCTCTCTGAAGATGGCTCATGTGAGCCGAAAGCTTAGAAGAAAACCAATAAATAATTATCCAAATGTTGGAGAATTTTTGTCTTTATTTTCAACTGAAATTAAAGCAAAAATACGACGTTTAGAACGGCTCATGATTAAACATAATAGACATTCATTGTCTCTTATATTTAATAGCATATGTCTAGAAAATTACTTGCTGCCTCGATATACTAAATATATATATATATATATATATATATATATACATATATAAGCTAATATAACTTTTAAGAAATTACCCAATGAACATCGCACTAGCATTCCTACGCATGCTGCATGCTGGTACTTATCATGAATGTGGAAATTTGTGTGGGGGGTCTCAAGCTTGTTTTAAATCAGCGATGGTCCAAACACTAATGGGGTATCAAGTGCAGCATTTAAAACACAATGAGTCGAAATCGATGGTACTATATATATATTGAGATTAGGTATTTACATTATTTACTGTTATAACGCAATGTCCCGCACTACCTATCGCCTATGTGAACTGACTATGTCAGTAGCCATGTATCGTGAGCACAAGAGATATCTGTGATTTGCTTCGGCAATTACTAGCTTGACACCAGATTCCCTATCTTTTATTCTCTTTACAATAAAACTCTCTTTTATCTAGGCACGTGTTGCTGTTCTTTCCTCTTTAAAGGATACAGCAATGGCGACGAGAGGTAATAGTAATTACGAATTTGATCAACTTATGCAGATAGAGTGTTAATACCATCAACTTATGGCAGCAGCAGTAGTAGTAACAATTGCAGCGACAGTTGTTACAGCAACAAAAAAAATTTGAAAAATCACAAGAAATCTAAATTATTTATAAATGGAATACTATGTGTGTGTGTCCGTTACCTATAGACTCCGAAACGGCTGAACCGATTTTCTTGATTTTTCTGAATATCGGACCACACCTTCTATAACCCGATTTTTTTCGATTATCGATTTATTTTGCTTATAGTACAACTGTGTAAATTTTCAAGAAAATCGGTTCAGCCGTTTCGGAGTCTGTAGTTAACGGACACACAGACACATACACACAGAGACAAAGTTCCATTTATCAATAAATTTAGATACTGGAAGCGACATGTCTGTGAATGGACAAACATGTAAGAAAATATGTTGTCCATCATTGACGACTACCAACAAAATAACTTCTAAGTCTGCCAGTATCTCTTTTACAATGCCATCTGGTCCAGCTGTTTTTTCATATTCAGTTTGGCTACTGCAGCTTTAACTTCGGATTTTAGTATATCCCGTCCCTCAGCATCTTTGTTTACTATCGGTTGCTCTCTTTCTCTTGTTGTGGAAGAGATCATTTATATATTCTTCCGATCGCTGGAGTATTTCCTCTTTCTGCAATATGATCATTCTATCCTTGGATTTTATACATCCTGTTGAAGAGCATGTTCTTTTTCTTGACCGTTCCCGTATTTCTTTATGTATTTTTTAGTATTTCTCAATCTCTCTGGCATATTTTAGTTGAGATATTCGTATTTAGCCTGTTTGCTCTTGGTCCTTTTTTCCTTATGATCTTAGAGCCCCACTGAATGACTTATTGAAAAAGGGTGAAAAATGGATTTGGTCTAAAGAATGCGAAGATGTTTTCCTGAAAATAAAAATCTGTCTGGTATGTAATTTAGCGTTAGTGCACTTTGATCCTAAAACGAAATAATTGTAGCACATGGCGCTAGCAACTATGGTATCGGAGCAATAATTCTGCATAAGTTTGAAGATTGGACTACAAAGCCCATGTTTCAAAAGCCCTGCTTACTGCAAAAGGAAGTTATAGCCAGATCGAGAAAAAGTCTGACCAATATTTACGCTGTTAAAAAATTTTACAGGTTCATCCATGGAAGGAAATTTGCACTACAGACGGATCACAGACCGTTGTTCAAAATATTTGGATCAAGAAGAGGTGTACTCACGTAAACTGCTTGCAGGTTACAGTGCCGAGAAATAATCTTGTTAAATATGACTTTAAAATGGAATACCTACCCTCGAAACAATTATGACACGCCGACGTTTTGTCTAGGTTGATTCTAAAATTTATAGAACCATTAGTAGACACGGTGATAGCTGATTTAAGAGATGAAAAAGAATTATCAGTACTACTATGCAATACAATTCGTGAGTTACTCGTAACTCTGGAAGATATAAAAAGAAAGCAGCTGAGAAGGACGAATTCATTAAAAAAAAATGAAGAAAAGCTGAAAGAAAACATTAAAAAAGGGTCTAAAATATCATTTTTCTCAATCTACGAGCAAATGATATTATATGCAGATAGAGTGTTAATACCATATACACTGCAAAAGGAAATTTTGAAGGAATTTCATGTAGGTCATCCGAACATGTCAAGAATGAAATCATTAATGCGTAGCTATACATATTGGTCTAGGATAGACCAGGAGATCAAAAAAGCTAAGTGTGTAGAGGTTTTCAACTTGCGGTAAAAGCACCACCAATGAAAATTCAGCCGTGGTCTAAAACGGATGTTCTGTGGACGAGGTTATACATCCACTACGCTGGACCAATAAATGATTACTACTATCTTATAACGGTGGACAGTTTCTCCAACTGGCCGGAAAAATTCAAGTGCAGACACTCGACATCGGCAAATAGTGTGAATGTACTAAATGAGCTTTTTAGCCGTTTCGGTGAACCAAAGATTTTAGTTAGTGACAACGAGACACAGTTTACCAGCAGAGGATTTAAGAATTTCTGTACGTCTTTGTCGATAGACAACATTACGACCTCTGTTTACCACCCGATATTAAATGGACAAGGTGAAAGATTCGTAGACACTTTTAAAAGATCTGTAAGTATCAAGCTATGGACACTGATGAGGCAGTCAGTTAACTGCCATACGTGATACAGGCTTTGGGCGATTATGTCTCAAAAGAGACATGACTGACTGGGCAGAAGATTATCCTGCAGTAGGTTGCCATTGCTTTCTGCGGTAGACTGGTTGCTCAGCAAGGCTATAGAACCCAATATGTCCTGCTATTTAACCAATAACTGGAAGGAAGGGACGGATTAATACCTCTCCCAAGGGTATTTGCGCGTAAGTGAATACAATGCATTCAACTGGAATTCGAACTCAGATCCCCGGCTTCTCGTTCCGAGCCGATATCCACTTTACCACAACGCACATCCACACTGATGAGAGGAGTATTAAAAAGGTTTTAGCAGTTTACAGAATTACTCCCAATCCGAAAAAGAAAACTTTGCTACCCAATTTTATAAACCAGGAGATAGATTTTTTCAGTAATTATAAAAGTGGAAAGAACTTCTGGGAAGACGGAATTATCACCAAAAGACTTAGCAGAGTTATATATATGCTCAAAGGAAGAAGATTTTAATATAAGAGATATTTAAATCAGTTAAGGCCAAGACATACGAAAGATGTCACGCCTAGTGAAGAATTACCAATGAAGATAATATATGATGCATTCGAAATACCAGTTCCAAAACCACCACTAATACCGATAGAAGTATCTCCATCCCTCCATCAGAAAATCGCCAATGCCTCAAATTTTATCAGCAGAAAAATTGGTGAGTCGTAAAAATACTAGGAAGAAAAAAATTCAAACAATTATGTCCTAACCCCACTAAAAAAGGTATTGAGCAGAATTTCATAGAAAAATTAGCTCATTAAAGATGTTGCAATGGAATTTCCAACACTCTCTATCGTTTATGTGGATTTAATATATTAATAAGCATATATGACGAGCACAGAAGCTACCTGTGACTTGCTTTGGTAATTACTAGCATACCACCAGATTCCCTTGCTGTAGTGTATTCTCTTTACAATAAACCTCTTTTTTTATCTCCGCACATGTTGCTGTTCTTTCACTCAAGTACCACCTTGTCTCTTTGTAACCTCTTTAAAGGATACAGCATTTACATAGTTGGGACTGTTATTAAAAACACATGCTACAGTAAACAAAAGCATTGTTTGGATCCATTGACTTGATCCAAAGGATTTTGATTTCAAAACCTAGAGACAATAGTAGTAAACAAAATGGAGTTAAATGAAAATTACTAAGACATCCGGAAGTGACATGACTCATGGAACGAGTACAATCTACTCCAGTGTTTGAAATAAAAGGTTTGGTTAAAAGTTCCAGTCACCTGAATAAATCTGAGCGTGCTCGAAACGTCGTGAACATGACAACAAAGATGAGGAAAATAGTACGAACAATGTAAATTATATATATATATATATATATATATATATATATATATATATAAGCAGGGACTTGTACCCACAGAAATAAAATATAGACTTAAATAAAGTCGACGTCATCATGTAGACCTCAGGATCTTTCAGCCAACACATTATCAAAGGTGCTCGTTGGCGTTATTGTTAATGATAGACAGGACACGAAAATTACTTCTGTTCATGATTCGGCCAATGGACTACATTTACTTGATAATCAAGACTATGCCTCAAGGTATGAGGACACATGGTTTCTGTTTTGCACTGTGACGGCTCAGCTCATCATTTACTTGTTTTGGAGGCTGTTTACTTAACAATCCATCAGCCTAGTCTGTGCAGACAGAAAGATTATTTCATTCGCTCCTTACGATTGTTGGAGGGATTGTGAGTTTTGTTTTTCCATTTTATTACTCTTGTGGAACTGTGTGTTTACACCCACCCTTACATTTTAATCATTTTTAATTAAAATTATGTTTTTAAACGAGTTCCAACTTTCCTTTTCGTAAGCAATTTTCGTGTCCTGTCTATCATTAACAATAACGCCAACGAGTACCTTTGATAATGTGTTGGCTGAAAGGATCCTAATGCCTACATGATCACGTCAACTTATATATAAGACGGTTTATATTACTGTTAGTATTATTTTCGGATATCTAGTCTGTTATTATTAGTGTTGACTTACTGTGATTAAGTTCATTACTATATATATATATATATATATATATAATAAAAGTGTGAGAGGCCGTGAATGTTTAGTTTAAAGTGTATATTTATTGTTGTAGAAAGATATACATATGATATTTTAAGTGTCCATAATGGTATTTGTGACTCTACATGTGTTTTGAGTCTAAGATTGACTCTCTTCAGGCAAATAAATTTGTGGCTTTACATATCGAATTCCTTTTGTTTCTGAGGGCCAAGTTCTTATTTATATATAGGTAAGTAGAACAGTAAATAAAATTAAAGATAAAGATAAAGAATAAAGAAATAAATCAAATCAGTGAAGCAAAAAATAAAAAATAAAATCAAATAAATCAATTGTTGGCGTGTTGAATACTCTGTGTTTTCTCATATCAGCACGTGCATAAATGGATAGACAAATGAATGACTCCAGTGCTTATACCAATTTGAAAAGATTTTGGTCTGGGGTCCCACTTTAGTACTTAAGCATTTCCTTCTAGGCGCCTTTGTTTATTTACATGTCTTTCTATCTGTCAGTTGGTTGCTTCTATTGCTTTGACGGTGTTTTGAATTTGGTGTGTGTGTGTGTATGTGTGTATACGTGTGTGTGTCTTTGTGTGCGTGTGTGTGAGCTCTCCTTGATTTCGTCTTTATATTTTAGAATTATTTTAGAATTATTTTTTATGGGTTATCTTTTGTTTTATTACTTGGGGTTATCATTTGAATTTGGTGTGTATGTATGTGTGTGTATGTATGAGTGTGTGTGTATGTATGTGTGTGTCTGTTTTTGGGTGTGTGTGTTTTTCTGGTTCTTTATTATTGTCATTTAAATGAGTGTGTGTAAGTGTTTGTGTGTGTATGTGTGTGTGTTTTTTTCATGATGCCGTTTTGTTGAGCGAAGACTTGTATTTTTTTATGAATCTTTCTTCCTGCATTATTAAGGTTTCGTAGTCTGTATTTTGGTAAATAGGTGCATCTTTGAAATTGCCATTACTACATTCATGCATATGTTGGGAGGCATATACTTTCCTGTTATATGATAATCTTATATTGATTTTATGAAGGGATATTCTAATAATCAAGCGTAAACTACATTTTTCGAGTTGCAGGTAAGATCCGATTTTATTTCGAATTGGAAGAATTTTCCTTGTATTATTATGTTGCATACTCCACATCCTTTTTTGTTGCATTTTGTGACCCCCCCTCTGTTGTGTGTTGTTTGAATTTCGATGAGGTTAGGATGTCTTTTAAATTTTGGGGCTGGCGTTTGCTATTAATTATTTTTGTTGCTTTTGAGATTTGTTTTATTTTTTCATTATTGTTGAGTAATTCCATGTGGGTTTTGATCTTTGTGAATAATTTTGGATTGTTTTCGTTGTGAGTGGGAACGTATGCTAGAAAGTTTTCTTCCTTTTCATGTTTTTCTTGTTGTTATTTTTGATGCCGAAGGGATTCTAATGGTATTTTTTCTGCTAGTTGGCAACCCTTATTTATTAGTAGGGGTGGGTATCTTCTTATTTGTAATGTTTTTCGTAATTCTTCTAGGCGTATTTTACGGAGGGTTTTGTTATTTACTATTGTGCAAATTCGTCGTGCTAGCGAATAGGGTATAGATTTTAAACAGCTTTTAGGATGGTGACTCTTGAAGTGGAGGTATTGTTGGGTGTCTGTGGGTTTGTGGTAAATGTCTGTAATGATGTAATTGTTTTTGTTTTTTATGAGTATGTCTAGAAACGGTAATTCTTTATAACTATATTATAGCGTGAACTTGATTTTGGGGTGCAAGTGTTGGAATATATTATGTTGTTTGTTTATGTCTCCCCATGTTGATTTCTAAAAGATAAAACAGTCATCTAAGAATCTTTTCCATGATTTCGTGAATTGTTTTTATGTTTTCCCCATATCTATATCCTATTTGCTTGTATAGGTTTTCTTCTATATATGCTAGAGTTAGTGTTGTATATGTTGGTGTCATTTTTGTTCCCATCGCGGTACCTGTTGTTTGTATATAATTTTTGTTGCTAAACTGGAAGGAATTGTTGTGTAAAATTAGATCTATGCTTTGTATGATAAATTCTTTTGTGAAGCGTGTCGGGGATATTTGTGGGTGTTTCTCTATCCAAAATGTAATGGCTTATTTTCCTAGTTCACAGGATATGTTGCTGTACAGGCAGTTCACGCCAAAAGTTACTATTAGTCTGGGTCTACTTTTTGTGGCATGAAGCTTAGGTAATGTATGTTGTCTCTGATGTAACTTTTTATTTTTGCGGTGTATGATTCTAATAATCAATTAAATTGCTCAGTCTGCTTGTAGGGTAGGCTGGCCCTGCTACAATTGGTCTAAATTTAAGGGTCACAGGGGTCTGCGTGTGAATGTATTCCGATTTTTGTTCCTAAATAGCTGCTTTAATTGTGTTTGATTTTTGTATCTTTGGAAGTCCGTAAAAATTACTGGATTTTTAAGTAAAGTCTGTAAAAAATGTTTTTCTATTCTCGTTAATATTCTACTGTGAGTAAGGCAGAGTTTTTTTTATTTTTAATATGATTTTTTCATCTCTATTCTGGTTGAATTTTTGTAGGTATTTTCGTTTTTATCTTGAATATTTGTTTTGTAATAAGTTTTATTCATAATGACTACAGCACTGCTTTTGTCTGCTTCCTTTATTATTATATCATTGTTCTTACGGATGTTTTCTATGGCTAGTTTTTGCTTGTGTGTGAGATGGCTACGGATGTTGTCTTTGTTTTGAAAGTTACTATCGCAGATTTTTTCTTAGAATATGTTTATTTGATTTGAATTGTTGTTTTTGTTAGGGCAATATTTAGATTTATTTTTACTATTGAGTCATCGATAGTGTTGTTGTTGTTCTGTAACGTTTCAAGAAGTCTGAATTTCCGTTCGAATGCTTTGAAATCATTTTGTTAGGCCTGTAATGTTCTTTTTGGGGGTGGGACAGGATTTTAGACCTAATTTTAGAAGGTTTATTTCCTCTTCTTTTAAAGGGTATAAGGAAAGATTAATGAGAATGGGTTTTGTATTTTTTAGATTTTTTAAATTGGTCTTTTCCTCCTGGTCGGATATTCTAAACATGTTTATTAGTTGGTGAAGTATCTCTGTTCATATATTTTAATGTTTCGAGGTGGTAGGTGTTTGGGTTGAAGAATATGATGTTTGTATGTCTGGGTGGTCTTTGGTGGGTGAATGTATTTCCGTACAGGAATTTGTAGTAGTAGTTGTGGTGTTGTACATTCTGTGTTTTGGGGAATGTTTTGTAGTTTTGTCTGTGTTATGGGATAGCGGCTCTTTATGTGTGTTCGTTGATGTTTGGTCTGGTATGAGTGGATGTGTAGGTATGTGACTATTATAATTATTGTTATGAAATAGTTGTTTATTGTATGTATATATATATATATATATATATATTCCATTTGTTCTGCAGTATTTAGATCCCATTGAGAAAGCTTTCATCCTGCTGGTTAAAAACGTCATCAACATGACTTCATCACTGTGATATTAGTTCCTGGTCAAATGTTTTCATTTTGAGGACCAGATGATAGTCAGATAAAACCAAATCTGGGGAATAGAGAGGGTAATCAATGCACAGCAAACATTGCAACTTAGGATATGTGTACTGGATGAAACAAAACGACTCTCGTAAGTTTTCCTGGGTGCTGGTATTGATAGCCATTCATAACTCTCTCAGCAAATTTCAATAGTATTTTCCATTACTGGTGTTGCCGTTTAAATAAACACAATGCGTTTTTCACTCCAAAAAACTAAAGACATCACCCTCACTGCGGATGAAAAGACCTTGACACTTTGTGGAACTTGTGAGGAGTTTTTCCACTGCATGAGTTCTCTTTTTCTTTGAATCGAAGTGATGAACCGAACACTAATCCCAGATTAGAAATCGTTCAATGAAACCAGCTTTATGTGCCTCAAACCATGTCAGATCTTCTCGTGATATGATCAGCATGGTGCGCTTTTGATTAGGTCTCAGAAACGTGGCACCCACCGAGCAGAAACCTTCGTCAAGGAAAATTAATTGCGCAGTGTATTCTCTACTCTCTCACGGGTTATGCTAATATTATTCACTTTTTGATTTATTGAAATAGCCTGTCATCAATTACCATCTGGCCAACACGATCACTGCTTTCCTTAATGGGTTAATTACAAGACATCTACATTTTGGGTTATTTCAAAGCTTTCACTTTCCCTCCTAAATTCAGCTACCCAATTTTGCACTTTTGATAAGCTAGGAACATTATCCCTAATATAGTAACCATGTCAGCATGAATGTTCTTCTTCCTCAGGTACTTAATAACACAGCAATGCGAATTTTTATCCATTTTTTAAGAGACGTCGCTATTAGTTACTGTTCTGGGTCTTCGTCGCTAATTTGTTGTGAAGTTGTGGCGAAACTTCGACGCAAATTTGTAGTTACAGGTTGGGTCCGGAAGTAAGAAAAGGAACAAAAACGTAGGGTTGAAAGAATGTATTAGTATAACAAGAAACAAGATATTCAAAGGAAGTGTTAATAATTATTATTATAGCTATTATTCCGCTGCCTGACTAGTAGCTGTCTTTAACTGCTTCCGTTAACTGCTGTACGTGACAGCTATCTTGACTGCTCGTTAACTGCAGTATTTAATCACCTTCCCACTTAAGACAAAATGTGGCACAAAGCCTTTTTAATGTAGATAATCCAGGCCATATATCCTGGCCAAAGATTTCTGTCTAATTTTCCCCAGAAGAGACTCTACCCTTCGGCGGCGCCTCGACTGGGTCATTACTCTCTGCCCAAAGGTATAGAGTCCAACAGTGCGCGAGGCTTTCTAGAAGTGACGCAGGTAATTTATATATATAAATAGGAAGAGTTCATTCCTCGTATGAAGACTCCATAACAATTACATTAGATGTCTTCTGTGAATCTTCAGATATAAATTTACATGCATATAGACTATACAATTATTATTAGTAGTTGAAATTAAGGCATGTAGCATTCTACAACTCTATCACTACTCTTTTGTAGTTAGCCTAGGAGCCTTTCAGCCCACTCTAAAAAAATGTAATCATGGATGTGATTAATATATTGGTCGGAAAATAACACAATAGCGGTCTAGCCATGTTGCCTCGATAGCTTTTTGATATTTGCAGGTGCAGAATCTTCCATAGGAATAGACCTCTCCTGTAAATCCCCTAAATGATCGATTATGTTCAAACTTATTCTGCACAACTTGAACCAAATATGGTGTATTGTCCCGCCAGCATAACCTTTGTTCGAGTACGTAATCAGTGAATCGATGCAAATTCACCGTATCAAAAGCAGCTGTTATATTTTAACTAGTTTCAGTTTAAGTAATAGATAACGAGAATTTCGCTGTAATTACGACTTATGCTTTCCTTCTGTATAAAATATATATAAAAGTATTTTGTTTGCAAATACGTTTCATCATTTTTCAGTGATTAGCAATTTTTAAATTTATTTTCCTCATTTAATATTATATGATTCTATCTTCGAACCGAATATAATATGATTTAATCTACAAATTGAATATGTGATTCTCTCTTCGAACCGAATATAACATGATTTAATCTACAAATTGAATATGTGATTCTATCTTCGAACCGAATATAATATGATTTAATCTACAAATTGACTATGTGATTCTATCTTCGAACCGAATATAATATGATTTAATCTACAAATTGAATATGTGATTCTCTCTTCGAACCGAATATAATATGATTTAATCTCCAAATTGAATATGTGATTCTCTCTTCGAACCGAATATAATATGATTTAATCTACAAATTGAATATGTGATTCTCTCTTCGAACCGAATATAATATGATTTAATCTCCAAATTGAATATGTGATTCTCTCTTCGAACCGAATATAATATGATTTAATCTACAAATTGAATATGTGATTCTCTCTTCGAACCGAATATAATATGATTTAATCTACAAATTGAAACATGTGATTCTATCTTCGAACCGAATATAATATGATTTGATCTACAAATTGAATATGTGAATCTCTCTTCGAACCGAATATAATATGATTTAATCTACAAATTGAATATGTGAATCTCTCTTCGAACCGAATATAATATGATTTAATCTACAAATTGAAACATGTGATTCTATCTTCGAACCGAATATAATATGATTTAATCTACAAATTGAATATGCGATTCTATCTTCGAACCGAATATAATATGATTTAATCTACAAATTGAATATGTGATTTTATCTTCAAATTTGTCACAAAACAGGTAAAATCGGATCTTAACTATCGAGGCGAGCGCAAATGCAGACAACACCCCATTATTATTAAGTGGCTTATTAGTTTTCAGAAAAACTTAATACATCTTAAAACATTTTAACGGCATTTTCATTTTAAAAAATCTCGCTACGATATATCCTTTTTTATTCTATCACGGTAACAAATAAAGATCAAAAAGATAAATGAATTTAGTCTCGTGCGATTTCTCGTGATTTAATGACTAGGGTATTAGTCTTACTAATTATTACACCTGAATAATGAGTATAATCCTTTTTAGGAGGTTAGTACTTAGGAAATCGATACAGAATTATACTAATGTTCGTAAGTAACCATATGTTTTTTTTTTATTGAAATTAGCTTTCAGGTTATAACCGTCGCATAAATTTACTATTGTAGCGTGAACTTTAGTGAACGCAGAAGTCGGTTTTCGAAACTGGGTAAAAATGAGCATTTCAGACGCCGATACTCTGGGTGACTGGCACAGTTCAATCTTTTAATTCATATCACCGTTGATTTAGTGTTGTGACATACGATGATAATTGGAACACTCTTTTGTTAACTGTTGTAGACTTGTGGGGGTGGAGCAGAAATAAAGACACAAAGACGGAACAGAATTAAACCAATATATTAACAAAGAACACTAGTATAAACATATACAACATGAGAAGATCACTAGTAGGACTTTATTGGTCTGGCTGTCATAGCTATCTGCTGGAAAAGACTTCCTACACAAAGCAGAAACTGCTGATTATTTATAGTTTGGAAGAGTTCCTTTGTGCATGGGTAAATTACTATAACATTAACAAATAACAAATAAGCTTATATGTACATATAATCACATTATAGTGGTATAAATGTCCGTTGACTAGTCAGGCAAACCATTACTTCTTGAGTAATTACGGTTTTTAGTATATTTCCGTATAATATTTGAAGAGAATTTCTACTCATCAAGATGTGCGATTTTTGTTATTTTTCAGAATAAATATCGTTTGGGTTTTTATGCTCGCAAATACAAACGGAGTATGCAAAAAAGATCCAGCCTCACGTAGCTAGAAGCTTACAATTTCATTACGAACGCTTCTATACAATTGGACATAATTTTCTTTTTCACCAGAGCGGTTTGAAATTAGCAATGCACCTACAGTTATTCCCCAGTTTCAGACACTTGTAACTGTTTCTCGTGTTCGTCTTATTAATAAAATATTTGGTTGAAAATGGATGTGTGAAAATCCAGTCTTCATTTGCATACAACATATAAATACGTTGTTCTTTTGTCTGTAGATTTATCACATATATTTATTCTTTTTACCTCTCTACCTCCCTACAACTTGTTTAACGACCAAATTACATTGAAACACCGGTTCCCGTACAATTACCAAAATTAAGCAACGTTGCTCAGGTTAGTACCTAAATGGGTGACTACTTGGGAATACCAGGTGATGTAAAATTGAAAAGTGTGTGGTGTTATGTTTAATTGTTTGGAATTGTTAATCTGGGAACCAATTTAAAATTCCCGTTCTGTTCATTATATTCACAAGATATATGCAAATACTTTTGGGAAATTCTTTTCCCCCAGCTATGGGTTAATTGGTAATAACGGTATCTCTAAAACGTTATTATTAAAAAAAACTGAAACTAGTACAATCTAAAAAAATATTTTCTGGCTTTAAAATATCTGCTAAGAGTTGATAATTCGTAGGAAATAAACAATTCAGTTCTTACTACTAACCATAGATATGTCCCTAGTCAACCCACCATCTATCGACTTATCTTGGTATCCATGTAGCTTATCCATGTCCGGCCTATTTGCTTCAATTTTTCTGTTTTTGTAGATGATGTAATCCCATAGAATGGTGACATCTTCTATTTCTGTAACTGGAGCTGGGTGATGTTCATACCAGTGTTTGTTTACATATTTTCTATAGTGTCTGCACAATGTCCAATGTAAATATTGTCTCACTCTATCGTGACGATTTTTATATTCATTTGGGGCAAGTACAGAACATCCTGTGATTAAATGATTAGATGTTTCTTGGTATATTATTGTTATTAGCATGCGTCTGTTTTGAGAGACCATGAATCTGCACTCGAAGAGCGATGATCTGAGCAGGGTCTTTTAATGAGAGATCGACATTTGCCCATACAGCACACCACCAATATTGTCCAAGGGAAAAGCAGAGTCCAAGAAAGCATGGTATCGGTTCGACGCAAAAGTTGCCAAAACGAAACCTAACATCAGACTGTCTAATGGTCTCCGGCTTCAGAATTAAATTATGATTTCTACAATTCATAGTCTCTTTGGTAACAAGACTTTTTTAGAAACAAAGAAAAGAGTACTGACCCCCATATACCAGCGCATCCTGCACAATTACCTTTGAGACAAAGAGCAGACTTAAAACAAAACAAATGTGATTCTACAGAAGGATACTGGGAATGAACATGAAATCAACCATGAAGTCTTTTAGAATAATGTAAACAAAATGGGCATTTGTATTTAACATCAGTAATAGACAACTGGAAACTATAGCGCACATAATGATGAAAGAGGGCTTGGAATTTTTAGGGTACATAACGAGGAAAGAGGGCTTGGAAAATTTGATACATGCAAGGCAGACTGAAATCAAAACGGACTGAGGAAAATAACATATAACCTACCGAGTGAGCGTCAGTAAATGAATGACAGAACAAAGTTTAGTAGAGTTAACAAGAGGACAAAATTGACTAAGAGCTGCAAAAGCTGGAAATTGTGAAAAGTCACGATCGCTAACGTCTTGGCACATAGAAGAAAGGAAATTAGTAAAATATTGACCGGTCAGACATGCGGTATGGCATTTTTTTCTTGCTAAACAATCTAATGCGTTAAACAGCTTTGCCGTTTGTAGCTGTAATCTTTTTTAATATTTCAGAAAGTTATTGAGAAAGTTCCAAGATTATTGAATTGATATACACCTAAAGAAGGCCAATGGGAACTTTTCTCGCCTAACCCACAACCAAGTGAAAGACCTTACGATAATATTAGTTAAGAATTAATTTAATAACTCATAACTTTAAAATTTCAGTGACTGTGCGTTTTAATAGGTCAATGCATCGCCATGAATGGTCCAAACTTGCTGGGTGATGGTTGATTTTTATCGAAATGTTCATCCTTAGAATGGTTACAAATTAAGGGTATCGCAGCAAACTGTTATGCAATTTAACCTATTTCTGGAGAAGAGATGGATTCATACCTTTCCCAAGGATATTCACGAGTAACTGAAAATAACGATCTCAGTTGGAATCTAAATCGTTTCTTCTGTTTCGCAGTCCATTCTTTTTATTTTTTTATCCCTTCATGACGTAGGCAATCATGAACTTCCACTTGGCCTTATCTCTTGTCGCTCTCAACCTGTTTGTCATCCATCTGCTCAAGCCTATCAAGTATGACTCGCGTTGCTTTTCCTGTCTTTTTTTTTCTTCTAACCGTTCTGTGTGTATTAAATTCCTCAGACCCTCTTTCCTCATTGTATGTCCCAGGAACCTCATCAATGTCTTCCTGATGTTAAGTATGTTTTTTTTCTTGTTTGCATCCTCTCCAACACCTCATCGTTGATCACGTGATTAGTCCATTGTATCATCAGCATCCTTTTGTAGAACCACATTTTTCTTGCCTTAAGGTTATTCTTAATCTTTGAGGAGATCGTTCAATATCCACTGCCATACAGAAGGAAAGTTATAACATCGCAGTCCAGCTTTCTTTTCTTATAATTAAGCATAGCCCAGTAAATTCATAATTTACTGGGCTATGCTCAGTAAATATCGCACATATGGTAACGATAATATTAATATGAAAACATAAACTAAACATTGAAGAGATCGAAAAAGCAACGATAAAAATATACCGCCGTATATATATATATATATATATATATATATATATATATATGGCAATTCCACTGATGAGCATTACTTCTTCGTACCTGGACAAGATAAATTTAAGAACATTACTTAATTTACAACTAGTTCTTACATTTTTTAAACGAAAATAGCTTGTCAGTCAAGTGCCATACGTGATACTCGCTTAGGCGATCATGACTGACTGGGCAGAAAATTATCCCGCAGTGAGTTGCCATTACTATCTGCGGTAGGCTGGTTGCCAGCCAAGGCTACAGAACCCAATCTGTCCTGCTATTTACCACATAACTGGAGGGAAGAGACGGATTAATACCTTTCCCAAAGGTATTTGCGCGTTAGTAAATGTAAGGAATTCAACTGGGATTCGAACTCGGTACCCCCATTTGTCGATCTGAGCCGATATCCATTGCACCAGAGCGAACAACCTGAAATACCTTTCTGTGAGTTGTGGTAACAAAAAATAGCCGCAAAGCCGTGTTGCTAAAAATTACTGCTTCAAATATAACGCTCGACAAATTGCTTAACGTTCATTACAACATAAAAAAATATTCTGTTTTGGATATTTTTCACGTTCTAAACACACACACTTGAAGATGATCTCAGAAAGAGGTTTAAAGTACTTGAGAACATCGACAGATGAATAATAAAATCATCTGTCAAAATTACAGGTATTTTCTTAGATCTTTCAATTATAATACGCGAAAGATTATCCGTGAGTATGAAGGGATTTTATAAGAAATATGCAGACACAATGTTTGAATTTATTTAATCCGAAACACACACACACACACACACACACACACACACATATATATATATATATATATATATATATACTGAGGCAAGCGGAGTATATATAACCTTAGTTTCCGTGCATTCATATTGAATTCAATATTTTTCCGTAATATATATAAACACAATTTCGAGAAAGGACGCTCATGACTTTAGGTAGAGAATGTAGGGAAACTAAGGTTATATATACTCCGCTTGCCTCAGTATATATATATATATATATATATATATATAGCATAATGATGATCCACGTATACTGTCTTAATATGTATAGGAGAAATGATGAAAGGCCGAGGCCGGTCTGAAATAAATAAATACTGTCAAAAAAAAAAAAAATACATTTTTAAGTTACAACGTTTTAGTAGCTTTTCTTACACACACACACACACACACATATATATATATATATATATATATATATATATATATATATATATATATATATATACTGAGGCAAGCGGAGTATATATAACCTTAGTTTCCCTACATTCTCTACCTAAAATCATGAGCGTTCTTTCTCGAAATTGTGTTTATATATATTCCGGAAAAATATTGAATTCGGCACTTTCACTTCTTAGTTAGTTAGTTAAGTGCCATACGTGATACATGCTTGGGCGATCATATCTCGAAAGAGACATGACTGACTGGGCAGAAGATTATCCCGCAGTAGGTTGCTATTGCTTTCTGCAGTAGACTGGTTGCTGACTAAGGCTATAGCACCCAATCTGTCCTGTTATTTAACCCATAACTGGAAGGAATAGACGGATTAATACCTTTCCCAAGGGTATTTGCGCGTAAGTGAATGCAATGAATTCAGCTGGAAGTCGAACTCGACTCCCCAATTTCTCGTTCCGAGCCGATATTCAATGCACCACAACGCACACGCGTTAATACGACCTAAAATTTCAAAACATTTTCGTGTATTTGTTTTAATGATTTCACCCCAAGCAAGACATGACCGTTACTGGTGTACAGGAAACCTCGAAGAAAGGATAATAGAAGGATGAAAATCGAGGAGATGGGAATGATGTTGCATTTAAAATTTGGGAGAGTGTCGAGGAAATAAGAAAGCGGAATAGAGTTCTACAAACGGAAGGAAACTGTTAGAGTAGAAGTGTCTGTTACATTTAACTGTTTCGACAATAAAAGTGTGGGATGCCAATCTAGTACGACATGGGCATACATTTGCCATGAAAATACATTTTTAAAAAGACAGAGAGACGCCACATCACGTCGGAGAGAAAGTGACTGCAAGCAGGTAACTAAGTCAGGATCTATTATATTGCAGATTCTCCTTGGAATTTTGCCGAGAACCTCAAGATGAATAGCAGGAGCACCCGACAAATGGTAGATTTATAAATCTGCAAAATGGATTTTGACGAGAAAAACTACCTGGCACGACCGAGTGATCCAACCTTCCAAGCAGAACATAACCAGTATATAACCAGGAAGAAATTGCATTTTATTGGCCTCTTTTACAGAAAGTGTTTTACTGAACTAAGTTATTCATAGAGTAATGTGCTTAATGAGGTAAAATTGACAATAAAAAGAATCGGTCTGAAATGATGTCAAATAGGTTTAACGCAGTCTGTTATCGGTCACTGCTGAACGACAATCATTCTATGAAGCCCTAATATGAAAATAATTTTCTTTACTTTTGCTCTGAGACATTCGATATATCTGTTCAATTATTATCTGATACTTTTTCTAATGTAAAAAGATGTTTTGCTACAAAATTGGGGATTGTATAAAATATTTCAAAGCTTTTTTTAACCAATAGAAAGATGGAATCAAATTGGAATAAAAGTTTATATCAGAATTTTGCATTTAGCAATTATGACAAGTTCACCAATAAAGTGATACTGGTGTTGTGCTGGAATATGTAGCATAGACTTGGTTTGGGGTATATGAAACATACAAAAGCACAAATATACAAAAATTCCAAACAAAACACAGAAATAACAAATAATTCGAAGAGAAAAGAATGTCATAATCAAGTTGACATTCTACACTACTCGAAATAAAAGGTTAGAAAGGAAAACCCAATCAATACTGAAAAGAGCATTATGAGTTTCTGAACATGAAAAGAGCATTATGAGTTTCTGAACATGAAAAGAGCATTATGAGTTTCTGAACATGAAAAGAGCATTATGAGTTTCTGAACATGAAAAGAGCAATATGAGTTTCTGAACATGAAAAAAGCATTATGAGTTTCTGAACTCTCTTTTTGTATAACAACACTTTTATATAAACTTTCGGCCATAATTATTAGGCCACCCCAGTGTTTTAAAAAATGACGTATTTCATACTATGTTTTTAGTATTTATTGCCAAGTGAATAATTGTAAATGAAAATAGAATGGGTCTTTTGTTAATACTGAACAATAACATGTGCATCAAATGAATTCATAAATATTTAATAACTACCTATATTGCAATTTCATCAATGAAAGAATGAAAAAAATTAGGGTGATTAGGACGGGTTCATCTTTGCCTTCTTGCCTTGTAAAATTTTGCAAAGTAATAATAAGAAAAGAACCATTCTATTTTCATTTTGAATTATCTACTTGGCAATAAATACCAACAATTATATGAAATATATCATTACTTTAAAAAAACAGAGGTGGCCTAATAAGTATGTCCGGTAGTGTATATGATTTATATTCAATATTCTTAATATAAGTTTCATACATATCTACTTGCAAAAGAATGAGTACCAAAAGCAATGTAAATTTTGTATTTATCTGTCAAGTTGTTATCTGCCTGGAATCGTGGATCTTGTTACTTTAATTTCAAGATGATAAAAGAGAATGACTGACTCTCTCTCCTAATGTATTTTTCATCACAACTAAATCTAAATGACAGAATATCTGGTCTTTAATTTTAGGGTATTCTGAGCGAATAGATATATACAGGATATATAACATTGATATTAAGTAATAATGAAAATGACGCCAATTCATTAATTGGATTAGATAGACTAAACTATCGCCCGGTTCACACTCCACCCACGTCTATTGAACAGGTGAAGAGGATCATCCCTTGTTTCCTGTTTAGGATGCGGTTTCCAGTTTTCTCTTTTCCCATCCTTTTTCTCTTACGTACCCCCCTGCGCATCAGTGGCTTTTTCGCCTTGCTTGGGGTGATATGATTAAAAAAATAAAATTGAGAGAGATTTATAAAAATCTCTTCTACTCTAGGTAAGAGGGTAGTAGTAAAGCAGACTGGGCTCTCTCATTTTGCCTGGAAAGCATTCTACAATTCAAAACCGGTTGGATGTGTGTTTAGAAACCCTTCAGGTAAAATTGCTTTACTGCGGAAACCAACATTAGACGGTGAGGCCTTAATTTTATACATGATAGTCTGCATCGTTAACACAAACCCTGAAAGGGTTGGATTTGCGAGATGCTAGAAATTTGAAGAGACATTTTGTTACTTGTTGCCCAAACTTTAAGTAAAACAGCCAGGCATTCAAAAATAATAATAAGGATAATGATGATAATAACGCAATAATAATAATAATAATAATAATAATAATAATAATAATAATTACATTGGACAATGTGCAAACATTATGGAAAAGCTGTAAACAAACACTGGTATGAACATCATCCAGCACCGGTTACAGAAATAGAAGATGTAACCATTCTATGGGATTACACCATCTACACAGACAGAAAAATTGAAGCAAACAGGCCAGACATTATTGTTAAAAACCAGAAGGAGAAAACTTGTCTATTAATTGATATGGCTTGTCCAGCGGATTGTAACATAGCAATCAAGGAATTTGAAAAACTGTCAAAATATAAAGACCTGGAAATTGAAATAGAAAAAATGTGGAAATTGAAAACAAGAGTTGTGCCAGTGATAGTAGGTGCACTTGGAATGATAAAAAATGGAACAAAACAACACATTGAAAGAATCCCTGGAAACCCCAGCTTAAGAGATATACAAAAAATTGTCTTATTAAGTACAGCCCACACACTAAGGAAAACTTTATCTATGTAATGCTGGGGATGCTAGGGAAGATAGAAAAACATGAAATGGAGCCATAACAACACGCCACTACCTGCCTTAGGTCTCCCCGCAGACTTGGTTGGTAGTGAGACCAATGCAGAAATCGAAATATGATGAAAAATGACATAATAATAATAATAAAGAAAGAGTTGTGCCAGTGATAGTAGGTCCACTTGGAATGATAAAAAATGGAACAAAACAACATATTGAAAAAAATCCCAGGAAGCCACAGCTTAATAGATATACAAAAATTTGTCTTATTATGTACAGCCCATACACTAAGGACAACTTTGTCTATGTAATGCTAGGGAAGATAGGAAAGATAGAAAAACATGAAATGGGGCTATAACAACACACCACGACCTGCCTTACTTCGTTTCACACACTTGGTAGGTGGTTTGATCATAGCAGCAATGGAAATATGATGAAAAATGACAACATAATAATAATAAATATTTAGGTTTTGAATTTATTTAACAGAAAGCAATACATTATGTGTCAAGAGAAATAAATAAACAATTTAAAAGATAAAGTGGAATCATTTTTTCCTTAAATAGTTTGGATGAAAATATATATTTTCCTTTTACCTTTTATCACTATTTTATATTTTTGTGACATTGTTTTTAATATTTTTATTTTTTCCTCCAGCAGTTAATTTGATGAAATAATTCAGCAGAAACTTTCTAACATGCCAGATGTATTGACATCTCCATTAAACCATAAAAAAATCCCGTTTCGACAATAATAATGTACACAATAAAGAAACGACAGCGTTCACATTAAGCTGTTCAATGTAAGCATGCTGCAAATATAAAGAAAGAAAAAAAGTGAGGTAAATAGGAAGAAAATTTCAGGAGGAATGTTTAGAAAATGACGAAATCTTTATGACAGGCCCTTACAGTAGAATGTGTAAGCATGCCTGTCATTTAACGATAGGACTAATGAAATTATTATAGTATCGTTAGCGGCACAAATACATTTGAAGGCAGCCGAAATGAATCACTTGCAACCGTTTAGTTCCATGAAGATTATTCTTCGACTTGTTATTGTATTTCGTTCTACCTGTAATCTCGGGTGTCTTCGGGGTGCCGTACAGAATCCTTCATGTTATATCAAGTGCAAAAAGATGTAGCCGGCGATGCGATATGAAAGAGATATGGCGGGGTTAGGTTGCATAATTAGCATGAACGAACGCCCGACGAAACAGGTTTTTTTTCTGTCAAATATTGGTGGTACATGAAAATGTTTCTCATCTCAATAATTAAACAACAAAAAAGAACTTACAAAAAGAGTAACGGATATAAAATTAGAAAATGGAGTAGACGGTCTGAGTTCAAACTACTGTCCAGTCTGTATATTTCACTTTCACGCTAATGCTCATGGGAAAAGCATGAATCCGTCATATACCAGAATTATAGAATAAAAAAAATAGTGAAGACAAAGCCTATGATCTGATCTGAAATCTCAAGTTTTGTTGGCAACCATTATCACCCGAATTTTCATGAATAAAACACACTGCTGAATCAAATCGGAAATAGGACAGGAACAATACGGGTTCTTCAAAGAAACTGAAAGAAGGACGCCGATATCTATGCTCAGTGTATGATAATATTAGGACTTACAATCAGCATTAATATGTTAAATTCTTACAGACACTTCAATTTTTTGAAGAGCTGAAACTTATTGTACACAATGGCTATCGAAAAAACACATTTTCATGAAATGCGCGACTTAGCTTTACTGACTGAGCAACAGACTGTGTTAATTAATAGTGAAATTGGCATTTTAATCCTACAGGTAACACTTTACTCCTGATGATAATTTTGAAAGCAAAGAAAAATCTGAATTCAACTTCTGAATATAGCAACAGGCAAGAGGATACAAATTCAATAAATACATAAAAGGACAAGTTTTTCTGCTTTACTGAAGCAGACATTAAACACATGAGAGCGTTGCCGCCTTCTCTATATTTTCTTTCTTTCTCTTACTAGAACTAAAAAAGAGTCTTTGGTGTGTCTTTTCTATCTTGCTTCACAATCAAAACTAATTAGTCCATTATCTGTGAGATACTGACAGGGCGTAACGCATGTACTTAAGAACAAGAAGATACTACTGGCTTTTACGGTGACCATTAATGGGACCTAAATCTCTTGTTGATAGTTATGTAGTCGATCTGTTTTTTATTTTTTTATTTCTCTTCCTAGGCTTCTCTATGTCCATATTCGTCTTGGGTGCTCTTGAAACAAGATGTTAGCTACTACCTTGTCATTCACCGTACACCATTGGACCATTTTTACTCCATTTTCATGACGGGTTCCTAGTTAAAATTTTCTTACTATTTCACCATAATTCACCTTGCCTACTTTAGCATGCAGTTCTTCCATGACAATTAAAATTTCATGCAATTCATAAAGAAAATTGGTGGTGACGAGAGTAAAGTAGAACTTTTTATTTTCTTCTTTTGTACATTGTGCTTATCAGTGCATACACTATTATGATGAATAGATTGAAAGGCTTTATTTTCAGTTTAACGACAAAAATTCTATCAAATAATTGACAGTATTCAATAACATATTTCTTCATGTCGTAGTCTAGTATCAATCCTACTTCTCTTTCATTTTTCTCTCTGCCTGCTTATATGATTTTGTGTTTGTCACTGACAAAAAAATCTTCATTTTTTGAGTACCGGTCTTCGCATACACCTAAAATATTGATACTTAAACTTTCCTTTTCCAGTTTTATATTTTCTAACTTTCCACTCGTTTAATGTCCCGAGAAATATGCAGTTTTACACTATAAAACATAGCCAAGTGCTGACTGTAGAAACGATCACCTTTCAGTAATATGTAAACTTAAAGTCGAAAATTGAAAAGGTCTAAGGCAGCGTCCAAACTGATATAAGACAGATTCTTGAACCACCTGAATCTCAAGGATAAATACATAGACAGTGTGAAAAACAGATACGAGGGATAAAAGAAAAATGGAAGCGCGAAGTGGGACTCTTGAAGAGAATCTTTAGTAGCATCAGCAATTGACATCATCTCAGAGAAAATAAGACGAGGAAAAGAAAACAAATGGATGATAGATGAAATTCTCTACATGATAAAAAAAGAAGACAGAAAATGGTGTCACTACATTCAACAGAATATACAACACTTCACAAAGACATAAAGAACAAATGCAGGAAAAATAAAGAGGAATGACCCTAAGAAAGAATATCGAGAAATTGGAAGAATCAATATTGCAAATAATACAGATATGCATAAAAATATAAGAGAATTAACAAATAACATGCTTATTCACAAGATGCATAAAATTTAAGAACAGGACGGTTATAGTAGAGAAAAAAATACTTCATATATGGGACGAATATGTCGGCAAACTCTTTCACAATGAAAGGGAAACACCGGCAATACACAGAAATAGAGACGCACCGGAAATATTATAATCTGAAGTGAAATCTGCACTAGACGAATTGAACAAAAACAAAGCAGGTGAGAAATGCTGGTGTCCTTAAACAATTTCGGCATAGACAAGATTACAGAAATAATAAACTAAATCCTAAGTAGATCTATTTTTATAGTACTTAATAAGAAGCCAAGTGCAAACGAATCTGAACTCCATCTTGACCAATGAGTCATATAACAAAAATTATCATCCGAATTTTGATGAATAAATCATGCAGCTGAATCAAACTGGAAATAGGACAGGAACAATACGGGTTCTTCAAAGAAACTGAAACAAGGACCCCGATACCTTTGCTCAGTGTATGAAAATATTAGGATTTACAATCATCATTAATATGTTAAATTCTTACAGACACTGAGTTTTGATGATAAATTTGGTTTTCATTTTCTTATGCTATTATCTTTAATTTTTGAAGAGCTGAAACTTATTGTACAGATGGCTATCGAAAAAACACATTTTCATCAAATGCGCGACTTAGCTTTACTGACTGAGCAACAGACTGTGTTAATTAATAGTGAAATTGGCATTTTAATCCTACAGGTAACACTTTACTCGTGATAATAGTTTAAAAAGCAAAAATTCGGAGTGTTTATCGAATTTTCAATTTGTTTTATTGAAAATCGATGAAAAGTGGAGCGACCACATAAAGCTGGTCGAGAATTGAGACATTAGGCTGGTACGCGGCAATTAGGGATTGACTCGTTGAATTAAGCTCAATGAATGTTGCAGATAATTAAATTTTACTTCTACGTTTTCCCATCAATGCTGAAAAAACTGTGGGAAAATATAATTGCTACAACTATTATTTCTGTTTATTTTCATTTTACTAGTCTTGAAATCGGATCATTTCTCTCAAGATATACCGAACGCTGTACACGATGGCCTTCGGTTCAATCTCAAGGGTTGGTTAGTTGGGAGTTTTCTTATCTATATACCGTGTTTCATTAGAAAGTGGGTGAGCATGGCTCGCCACCACACTCTGTTCGTTGTATCTCGTAATAAAGTTTATTTTTTACTCAATGGGAAATCACTTCCGTACCATCCATTTACAAAGATTTTTAGCTAGCTTACAGGCAGCTAACAGAATGTGCGTTGTGGATATTGGCTCGGAACGAGAAATCGAGGAGCTCAAATTCCAGCTGAATTCGTTGTATTCACTTACGCGCAAATACCCATTGGAAAGGTAATAATCCGTCTCTTTCCTCCAGCTATGGGTTAAATAACAGAACAGATTGGGTTCTATAGCTTTGTTTGGCTAATAGTATACCGCAGAAGATTTGCGCAGTCAGTCATGACAATTTCGAGACATGGTCGCTCAAGCATTTATCACGTATGGCGTTTGACTAACTTTCCTTGCTGATCCTACGTTTAATGTCCTGTTAGTGTCAATATTCACAAAACTACCTTTCCACCTGATGTCCCTCGAAAATTTCAGTTTTCTTTTATTGGTTCTAAGGAAACCTGTGCTTTTAAACGTTATTATTTTTAATCTCTCGCACTTCCCGCCTGTGGAACTCACTCCCGTATTCTTGCTTTCCTGACGGCTACGACCTCCAGAAATTTAAAAGCAAAGTTAATACTCACCTACTAACCACTGGACTCTAGCTCTCTCCCCTCCCCTGTATAATCTTCACGTTCTCTCCGCCCATGTATCTGTCATTGCACCTGCTTTCTCAGCTTTCTATTGTTCCTTTCTAACTAGCTTGTACTCCTCACTCTTTTCTAATTAATCCTTCTACATTTATGTAACCCCCTGCACATCAGTGGCGTTTCCGCCTTGCTCGGGGTGAAATGATTAAAAAAAAAAAATATGATAAAGGATGTGAAATTATTATACATACTGACTGTCATACAAACGCTTATATCCAAGGATGCGCACCTCTTAACCGGGATGCTTTACCTACTGAACAACATTCTTTGCTAAGTAATAGTGAATTTGGAGTTTTAATCCTACCAGTAAGACCTTACTTGTCATGTTTTCTCAAGAAGCTTATATTGGGCCTGTTTTTTTAGCCACGTCAGTCCTGTCGAGAATTAGGATCTGGCTTGAGTTCTGCCTTCCATTTACAAAAGCTTGTTAGTTAAGAATCGCTTTTGTCCTATTAGTGTCAAATTCATCAAGCTCCGTTTCTTCATTGGAAAATTCAATTTTTGACTTTTGGGGTCAAGTCCGAATAATGTCAGTCAGTCGAGTGCTATATGTAAACACACTTTGGGCGAAAGAGACATGACTGACTGGGTAGAAGATTATCCCGCAGTAGCTTGCCATTATTTTCTGTGGTAGACTGGTTGGCAGCTAAGGCTATAGACCCAATCTGTCCTATTATTTAACCCATAACTGGAGGGAGAGAGACGGATTAATACCTTTCCCAAAGGTATTTAGAGGGAAGAGATGCATTAATACCTTTCTCAAATGTATAAGTGAATGCAAGGAATTCAACTGGGATTCGAATTCGGTACCCCGAATTGTCGTTCCGAGACGATATCCACTGCACCACATTTGAGCCGTGTGCCTTAAGTTCTCGTTATTCACAATTTTAGTTCATGGTATTTTCAGCATATTTCTGTTGAACGCCATTTCTGTTGCATCATGTTTCTTCTTTGTATGCATGTATATCCGGCATTAAATACAGTATAAGAGTAACAACGTTACATAACATTTTATCATTCTTCGATTTCTTAATATATTTTTCATAGACATAAAAATAGTTAATCAATAGAATTCTTTTCAAATGACTGGTCTAAGGAAAGATAAAGAGTATCTTACTCTAGCATGTAGTTAAATAAAAGGAAAAATAGTAGCGTTCTGTAAATCCATCTCTATTTTTTTTTAATCATTTCACTCCGAGCAAGGCAGAAATGCCACTGATGTGCAGGGGGCTACATAACTGTAAAAAGATTAATTAGAAAAGAGTAAGGAGTACAAACTAGTTAGAAAAGAGCAATAGAAAGCTGAGAATTCAGGTGCGATAACAGATAGATAGGTGGAGAGAAAGGGAATGTTATACGGGGTGGGGAGAGAGCTAGAGTCCAGTGGTTAGTAGATGAGTATTGACTTTGCATTTAAATTTCTGGAGGTTGTAGCCGTCAGGAAAGCAAGAATACGGGAGCGAGTTCCACAGGCGGGAAGTGCAAGAAAAGAAGCTGCAGGAGTAGAATTGTCGTCTGCATTTGGCTAACTTGACTGTGAATGGGTGGGACCCAGTTGCCAGTCTGTTTGCACGAGTAAACACCTGTTGAGGAGGCACCAGTGACTTAAGTTCGTCCGAGCAGAAGCCATGAAAGTATTTATAGAACAGACAAAGGGAGGCTACATTTTGACGGTGGGGAAGTGGCTGCAGTCGATCCGCCAGATCAGTACCTATCACATTATAGACTCTCCTTTGGAGCCTGTCAAGAACACTGAGGAGAACGGCAGGGTCGCCTGACCATAAATGGCAGCAGTACTCCATGCACGGTCGGATGGTTGACTTGTATATGTGCAGGATGGATTCAGGCGGAAAAAACATCCTGGATCGACATAGTGACCTAACATTCTTAGCAGTAGATTTTGCTATGGATTCAATATAGTGGTTCCATTTGAGGTGAGGACAGGGTAAGGCCGAGGAGGCGTAGTGTATTGCTCTCAGGGAAAATCGCTTGGTCCATGCTTATGGGAGGCAGGAGAGGTTGCCTGTAATGGTTGACAGACAACAGCTTGGTCTTAGACGAACTGAAGTTGACAAGACACTTCTTGCCTCATTTCACCACAGAGTGCAGATCCCGTTCAAGGTCAACAGCGAGATTATGTCTGTCCGCCACGACAGCGAGATTATGTCTGTCCGCCATGTCGAGGGACATCTGGTGCGGGAGTATATTGTAGTGTCATCTGCGTAGATTGTGAATTAATCTGAATGTGTGAAAAATAATCAGTACACTAAATTCTGGTTTTACGCGGGTTCAATCCTCAGACGCTCAACAGCAATACTAACCCAAAAGATATTTATATCTAAGTTAATAAATGCTTCGCATTTGTACCCATTAGAATAAATGGGGTGGATAAGATCGTAAAACAAATTAGGCACAGAGTTAGTGGATTTTCAAATTCAAAGAATAAATAAATAAATAAATAAATAAATAGAACAAAAGGTAAAAGAAAATATTCTGAAGACGGTATACCCCAAAAATTTTAACACGCCATGGAAACCAACCACCCGTCCGTGCATGGAGTACTGTTATCCTATATGGTCAGGTGCCCGCGCTGTTCATCTCAGTAATCTTTACAAGCTCCAAAAGAAAATCAGTAATTGGATAGGTACCGACTTGGCAGCTCGACTTCAGCCACTTTTTCACCGACGGGATGTGGCTTCCCTCTGTCTGTTTTGTAAATATTTTCATGACTTCTGCTCCGATAAACTTAAGTCCTTGATGCCCCTGCCACATGAGTTTACTCGTGCAACCAGACTGGCAACTGGATCTCACCCGTTCACTGTTAGATCAACCAAATGCTGCCGACAATTTTACTCCAACAGCTTCTTTTCTCGCACGTCCCGCCTGTAGAACTCTCTTCAAAATTCTTGCTTACCTGACAGCTAGAATCTCCAGGAATTTAAATGCAATGTTTATTGCCATCTAAACCACTTGACTCCATTTTTTTCTACATATAACCTGTATATATTTTCCTTTCTCTCTACCTTTGCAACTGTCATCACACCTGTATTCAAATCCTTCTTTTGCTCCTTTCTCTGACACTCCCTGTAACTGGTTCGTCTTTCTCTTTACTCTTCTTATCTAATCTGCGAATCAATGGCATTACTGCCTTCCTTGGGGTGAAACGATTAAAAAAATACAGACATGCCTTCAGATGAGGCGAATTCACTTGAAATTTAGGATATTGCCAGTAAACGTAATTTTAATTCGTACGAAAAAATTAACTTTAATAAACATATTATTCAAGAAAAATAAATAAAATAAAATACCCTTTTAAATGGACAACAGAAGTGACATAAAAACTAAAAAAAAAAAAAAAGGATTATAACTGTATATCACACTGTGTTGCTTTTTAGTAAATAAGAATATTAAATTAACATATACAGCGTTTATCCGTTTTATTTTAACCAGTATTATATTTAAAAGGAAATGTTCGGTTAGTGTATCGGATATTGGTGCGGAATATGGGTAATGGCTACTTTCGTACAATTTTGCAAACTTGCTTTTTTATTTTATTATCCGTCTAATACAATTTCCAAAGAGCCAGTTAAGATAATGTTGCTCCATGAGGTTTGTCGTAAGTGTGCATAGAAAAGGGAGTAAGATGTGTATAGTAGGGGTATATATGTGGAATAGAAAACGGCTGCTCTTAGTGGGTTAAAATTGTAATGATCAGAGAAACATTCTTTCGGGTGTCAGTTACACAATGTAACTGTTCTGCTAAAGAATCTGTCTGAGCTGTACTTCTTCCTATGAAGACAATAGAGATGAGTCGACACAGTGCAGGTGGACTGATGGGTCCTAGCTGAATATGTTTGGACCGACACTTTTGGAAAAGGTATGTTTCTATCACTGTCTCATGCATATATATATATATATATATATATATATATATATATATATATAGATACATAGATAGAGAGAGAGAGAGAGAGAGGGGGGGGGGAGAGAGATATGTTTTGCTGTATCCCAGCTTATTAATACGGTATGCATCCGATTGCTTCTAGCCAGGATTGAAACCCGACCGTATTGACACCAGTAGGCGATTCTATCTCTGAGTTATGGGCGCTCGGTAGAGGAAGGCGGACTTTAGCGTGCTATATACAGTGTAAACACACGCCAGCAGCCGGGAGTGTTCAAATTTATTACTGAATGAATATTTATATATATAATTATATATTTATCAAGTATGGCTAGTAAATCAAACGGAAAATGCCCTCAGGGTGACTGTAGCGAGGAGGGAGGATATATCACCCATCAATCTGATTCTATTGGCAACAAATTGGAACTGAACCCGGCTACAACATGTGACTGCGGAAAGACATTTAAAAGTTTGCGAGGATTAACAATCCATAAGGCACGTTGGTGTCAACAACGTTGTTCACCTAACCGTGATTATAAATCGACTGATGGGATTATGAAACAGGACTACAACCATAGTGTTCAGGATCCCATTGTTGAACATCAGCCTCCAGGAGACATTCCCAGCAAACCAAGGATTCAATGGCCTAAAGGTAATCAGAAAACTCTTTGGTCAAATCTTGATGAAGAGCTTTCATTTTTACTACCGATTCACCTTAAGGGTCCCATTGAAAAACAAACGGGCATATTTTGCAACATCGTATATAACGTTTGTTTTGACAGATTTGGCATAGAACCAAACAGAAGAGAAAACGCATTTAAAAAAACCAAACAGACGACAAATGAAAAAGGGAAATTAAGATCCGAACAATGGTTATTAAAACGCCGTCTGAAAGAATCCCCTTTGCATGAAAAAGAGGGAATATTAATTCTCTTAAATAACATCAAACAAGAAATTCTGAAAATATCAAGAATCAAATATGTCGCCTTCAATCTATTGTTCGACAAGCGTCATGCTGGATTTGGCGCAATTCGAAGAAATTCGCAAAGAAAGCATGACGTCGTCTACTTCTTCCGTTCTCGTTCTGCTCTTGAATTTTAAAAAACTGTTAAAGCGTTTTCATCTGTCTCAATGTGCCAATTGATTTTATTTTTCTGTCATTTACTTTGCCCAGTAGCGATTGCTGCTGGTGGTGCCAGGGGTGACAGTCCCGCTTTAAACCACCGAAACTGTGTATTCACCCTTGGTTAGCGGCTGATGAGGGCAAAGTAAATGCACATGTGGTCATTGGTCACATGTTGTATGTAAGAAAAAGAAATATGTGTGTGTGTGTGTGTGTACGTATGTATGTATGTATGTATAAACACATGTTCATCGAATACAATGCCCAAGAACCACTCAAGTTAGATTATTATTGTGTGGTATTGTATAAGCATAAAAAAGACTAAATGTGCAGTTCATGAGGTAATATAGATAATATAACGGTCAAGATTATAATGATCGTAAACGCAACCTACCCGTAGTCTGTTCCGAAAGGTAGTAAATCATGAGAAGTTGTCTGCGGTGAACTTCTTTCTTACAAATGGAATATGAAGGAAATGAGTATGATTCATCCTTTTGTAAGCAGCACGGCAGATTCCAGTTGAAAAAGTTGAAAAACTTAAACGCATCTTCTTGCTTATCATTTTTAACCAAACTTGCATACATATATATATATATATATATATATATATATATATATATAATCAGCCTTAGACAGATCTGTTTCGCTGTATCACAGCTCATCAGTACGGTTAGACATCTGATTGCTTTTAACCCAGGATTGAAACCTACCGAACTGGCGTCAGTCGGGGAGATTCTACCGCTGAGCTATGGGCGCTCGGTAGAAGGAGACAGACTTTTACCGTATGGTGTATCATAAGCCAGTAACCAGTGTGCTCTAATTCATTATTGAATGAGCGATGCGTAGATGCTAGAGTAACTACTGTTTTTTCAAAGTTTACCATTTTTCCATAGTGCTCAATCAGGGTGTAAGAGCGTAAATAGTCATCCGCAGACAGATCTGTTTCGCTGTATCACAGCTCATCAGTACTGTTAGCCATCCGATTGCTTATATATATATATATATATATACGGATTTAAATAAACATAATTTCATGTTCATCTTTTAAAAATATCCGGATCAATGCTCCCTTTCAGCAAACTCTTCATAAGGGACCACTCCCTGGCAGCTTTAATTATGTTGGATTGATTAGGAAAAATTATGAGAGAAAGTAATGGAACACGCTTAAAACTTCGAATATCGTAAATACGTAAAATTAAGAAAAAACTGATAATAAATTTACGATTAAAATACGTAAATAAAGCAAAAAATGATCAAGTGGAGCATGAAAAAAAAATTAAAGCTCACATATCTCCTAATAAATGCAAGAATCCTAAATAATTATCTTTCTTTTTGCATAGTACAGGTTTAAGCATAAATCTTCCAAAAATAATAAGTGGTGTTTTGATCTGCCTGTTTGCATAATAGAAAAAGAGTCAGTCGGACAACGAGGCGAGCATGATTCATTATCTGACAAGTGTTGTCCAATTGAAGACTCGTGCACTGATTACGACATAAATATAATCTAATATACCTAGGAATATGTTGGCTTATTCTTGACTCTAACCTAAGATTCGTCCGTCCTATGTATGCAGCTTCACACTGACATTTCAATTTATAAATAAGTAAACTTTTATAATGATAGGGTAGACGATCTTTAGAAAATGAAGTTATAATCGAGCGAGTGCCGAAAAGTAACACGTAGTTTGGCTGAAAAAAAGTATGGCAGAGACAATAGTGGAAACTCTGTAACATAAAAGTTTACATTTTTTGCCAAGCCAAGATAATTTGAGATAAATGGGAAACAGACAAGATTTAGAGGGGGATATCAAAGTTATCTATTTTTCGTTTCATTGTACGGTCCACAATAAGAGTTGCATACCCATTATTGACAAAAATACAACGGATCCTGTTCAATTCCTGCTGGAGTGTGCATGATGAACAAGCCAATAAGGCCCGATGTAACAAGGCTTTGATCAAATTTATTTTTCTGTTTTGAGGGATATATATATATATATATATATATATATATATATATATATACTGGCAGTATAGCCCGGCGTTATTCGGGTGTAATGAAATCTTTAAAACTAATCCATGGTCCTGGAGCTCAGACTCTTTGGACGTTGCCAGACTAAAAAGCAATAGTTGATTCCAGTTAAAGCGAAACCGTAGGCTGAAAGAAAAATGAATGGATGTAAGTCAAATTTTGATTTCTTGGTATCGATATCAAATAATTGTTTTCGTCGTAAACTGAATTTTGAAGGCTAAATAAGTCCTCTGAGTAAATGGTATCATGACTGAGACTAAGAACTACAATTATACCTTATAGAGTCAAACCCTAAGCAAAAACTAAAATAAAAGGCTTAAAAAAAAATACAGACATACAGGCCGATAAACAGACACACAAACACAAACATCTTGCCTTTTATATATATATTATTATCGATTTTCTGCACTATTGTAGGAACTGCAACATTGAAAGTTCTGAATATTGTTTCTTATGTCTTTGTCTATGAGTGTATCAAATTTGATTACAATCAGATCACTCCTTCTATAACACGATTTTTTCGATTATCAATATTTATCGGGGGTACCTCGACACAAAACCTAGCTAAGAACACTCGCAGACACTTATAGTACAACTGTGTACGTTTCGGAGTCTATAGGTAACGGGGACACACACACACACACATTCATCACACAGTCAAAGTTTCATTTATAAATCAGTTTATATATATATATATATATATATATATATATATATATATATATATATATATACAACAAATAATTAATACAAACATAAAGTTTGTCCCTTAGCATATTAGTGTTACTTTCAGCAGACAGGCTAATTTTCTCTTACACTGTGCGTGCGGGTGTATGCGTGTTCGTGTGTCTGTGTGCCCGTGCGCCTACCTGCGTGTATATGCGTACGTGTAGAATGTCCTGGTTATTTTCCCTTTAAATTATAATATCATATTATTTAATAGATGCATATTCCGTCTGATGATACTGTCATGTGATTTATTTTACAACTTGAACCACTATAACCACTAAGAAATGAGCTTTCTATCTCATCCTTCTGATTAAAATTAATTACTCGGTCTTAACCATGGACGAATGTAATATAATAATGGCCGCCAAGGCATCTGCTCTTATCCATAATCAAGAACAATGGATAAAAAATAACTCTTTCTTAACCAATTTGATATTACAATGGGTGCGTTAGACTCTGCAGAGTCCTCCGTTCTCGTTGACTTATTTGCACTCTACAATCTTACAGCACACCATGACATAAACACACAAAAGACATAGGGTTATAGAGAGACGATGGTCTCATGTTAGTACAAAATTCTACACATTTTAAAACAGACAAAATAAGAAAACTTATCCACAAAGAATTCAAAAGTTTAAACCTAAAAGTAATCAACATTGATTTAAAAGTAGTAAATTTCCTACATGTAACACTCGACTTAGTAAATAATAATTACCAACCATACATAAAACCCAATGAATATCCATTATACATCCACCCAAAGTCAAATCACCCCCAAGGATAATCAAACATATACCCTCCTCCACAGAATATAGAATTAGTAAAAACTCTTCCAGTGAAGCAATATTTAACAATCATAAAAGTCTTTACAATAAGTCCTCAAAAAAGTGGCTACACAAAAACCAAAACATCAAGTATATAACAAACTATAACCATAACAGGAAAAATAGAAATAGAAAAATCATTTGGTATACACCTCCTTTCAACCAAATGGTAAACACCAAGTTAGGGCAGAAGTTCCTCAATTTAAATAAAAAAAACACTTCCCCACTAACAAACCTCTAAGTAAAATTTTTAACAAAATTACAATTAAACTGAGTTATAGTTGCACAAATAACCTCGAAAATCATAATTAATCATAATAAATATATCTTAAATATATATATTAAATATATATATATATATATATTAAATATATATATTATATTAAATAAATATATCTTAAATCAACACGTGAATCTAAATAAAATTAACTACCAAAATAATAAAGAGGACAATAATTAAAACTTATGCAATTGTAGAAACCCCAATAATTGCCCACTACAAAATAGATGCAAAATAAATTCAATTGTCTATCAATACAATATAACATCAATAGAAAACCACACTATAAATAAAGCGTATATCGGATCTACAAAGAACACCTTTAAGTAGCGCTGGTACATGCACTTAACTTCATTCAAAAACAACTTATATCGAAACCAAACATCCCTTTCTTCATATTTTTGGAAATTAAAGGACACAAAACAGAAATCCAAAGTAAAATGGAAAATCTAGAACCTGCAATTCGCTTAACGACATCTGCCCTTTTCGCTTAAGTGAAAAGCTACACATTCTAAAGTACCCCAACAATGGTGAACTATTGAACTGTAGAGACGAATTAGCAGTGTTATGTAAACATCGAAAATATTTTTCGTTAAAATTTAATTAACCAAAAAATACCTCATTCACATAAAATAATCCCCCCCCCAAAAAGGTAATTAATTCCCATGTTTAATCCTTTAAAAAAAAAAAAACAAAAAAAAAACGAACATCGTATAAATGAAAAAAAAACAACTCACACAACTTTAATAACAACTTTATTCCATCCACTCCTCATAGATAGTAGTATAATAAAAAGTATCTTCTTCTTCTTCTATGTGCCCTGTCCCTTCAGGACGTAGGCGATCATGGCTCTTTACGTCTCCCTATCCCTTGTGGCTCTTAGTATGTTTGCTCCTGTTGCTCCTGGCAACCCCCGTTCCGTCATCCACCTGATCAGTCCCTGCAAATATGTTATCCGCTGCCTTCCTCTGTCTCTCCTTCCTTCTATCTGACCAGTCAGTATCAGGTTCTCCAGGCTCTCCTTCCTCATTGCATGTCCCAGGAACTTCAGTTGTCTCTTCCTGATGCTCAGCATCAATTTCCTTTTTGTTGCCATTCTTTCTAACACCTCGTCGTTGCTTGTATGCTCAGTCCACGATATCCGTAGCATCCTTCTGTAGAACCACATTTCGGCCGCTTCCAGTTTTGTCCACATTTTCGATGATATTGTCCAGCATTCACAGCCGTAAAAAGTATCTACCCTTCCTTAAAAAACCTTACATCCCAAAATAAGATTTTCCCAGACAAAACTAAAAAGTGACCTGTCCAAAACTAAGCTACTCCGCATTCCTCTCCTAACCCAAGACTGTATCACTATGGCTACAAACTGCCGACTAAATCGTACTAAACTCCCACCACATTCACTTACATATCATATTACCAAAAATAAATCGTTTTCACCATTTATTTTTCATTTCAACTTATCAGCAGATGAGGAGAAAACGTAGCTCCGAAACGCGAAAGTTTTCGTGCAGTGATACAAGGCTTTAATAAACCATTCTAATAAACCTTACAATCTAAAGCTCTACGTTGTATCGAACACTCTTTATAAAAGTAAATGCATGAACAGTGGGTTTAAACCTACGTGTTCCATAACATTTTTACAATTATATATATATATATATATATATAGAGAGAGAGAGAGAGAGAGAGAGACAGAGAGAGACTGACAGAAAAAAACACTTGGTTTCTTTTCAATTTCTAAAAACAAAAGGCAATACGAGTTTTGTTCAAATAAACTGCGTATAAATATTAGTGTTAAAGTAGAAATATTTCAGTCTGAGCTTCGACTATTAATTTTCCGGCATATTAAAATATCGATTTCAATGTATGCGTTGCTCAATTCTCTCATCTGATAAGGCAAGATTACCCGTAAGCAAAATGCGAGATAAAATCTGCGATAATTTATGTTTGCTCTTGTGTGCGTCTGTCTTCTTTGTCAAAACTTTTACGATTCGATTGTCAGTTATAGTCAGTACGCTCTCGCAATTATTTATCTCTGCGTCGCCTCTTCCTTTCATTTATTACAGCGTCACTAAATATGTAATACTTTTGCTATTATTTTATTTTTATTTTATATGCATCGAGTTTTGATGCCAATAACAAGTGATCATTATTACCAGTGATCAAATAATTGAGACACGACTCAAAACCCCCGATTTCCTCTTCAAGCTGACTCCAGAAATGCTACCGAATGACTACATTAAATGTTGTCTTGATTTCCAATGCTTTCATGTCTTTTCAGAAATCTTCCAAAAATCTTCGATCAGTAAAATTGTCAAGTTTTACACATTTTTCAGTTCCTGTGAAATTCCAGATATTTGACCAGTCTTCCATTAATATCATATTTTCTGTTGTGTTGAATATTGGTTAATAGCGATTGTTTGGCACACAAGTAGATTGGTGTAGTCAGTTTAAATGAAAGACCAAGCTGTTGAGTGATCTAATGGAGAGACATATATGAGTGAATAGAATCCAATCATGTAAATGTGTTGGACAGGTCCAGTATAGTGAAGTAGACTAACCAAACTGCTGCATTAGATCTTCTTCTATGTGCCCTATCTTTTCAGGACGTAGTCGATCATGGCTTTCCACGTGTCCCTATCCCTGGTGGCTGTTAATATGTTTTCTCCTGTTACTTCACGCAGCTCCCGTTCTGTCATCCACCTGATCAGGCCCTTCAAATATGTTATCCGCTGCTTTCCTCTGTCTCTTTTTCCTTCTATCTGGCCTGTCAGTATCAGGTTCCCCAAACCCTCCTTCCTCATTGCATGTCCCAGGAACTTCAGTCGTCTCTTCCTGATGCTCAGCATCAATTTCCTTTTTGTTGCCATTCTTTCTAACACCTCGTCGTTGCTTGTATGCTTAGTCCACGATATCCGTAGCATCCTTCTGTAGAACCACATCATTGCTCACATGTTCGGTCCATGATATGTGCAGCATCCTTCTGTAAAACCACATTTCCGCTGCTTCAAGTTTTTTCATTATTTTCGAAGATATTGTCCAGCACTCACTGCCGTATTAAAGAACTGACATCAAATAGCAATCTAGCACCCTCTTCTTTGTTTCTAGGGAATTTTTCCTGTCTCTTAGTACTTTACTCAGTTTCTGGAACGCATCCTTCGCCATGTCAATTCGCCTTCTGATCTCTGTGTCGCACTTTCCATCTCCTGTTAGAACACTTCCTAGGTATTTAAAATTTTTGTACTTACTTGATTCTAGTATCCCATAACTGTATTTAGCATTTTGGGTTATTGTTCTTGCTGATGACCATGAATTCATTTTTCTTGCTGTTTATTTGTAGTCCTTTTTTGTCACTCTCTTCAGTTGTCTTCTGTAAGACGTTTTGTAGTTTTCTTTCCATGTCTGCAATCACACTGTATCATCTGCATACTTTATGTTGTTCAAATTGTGGCCTCCGATAACAAATCCTAGCGTAGCATCTAGGGTCCTCAAAATATTCTCGCTGTACAAGTTGAACACATCCGGTGAAAAGACACATCCTTGTCTTACACCCCTTTCTATCTTTGTAAATGTATCGAATTCGTCACCTATCCGTATGCAGGCAGTTTGCTGCCAGTAGATATTCTTGATTACTCCGATATCTTTCCCAAACATTTCGAGATTGCTGATGTTCTCCATCAATTCTTTATGGCGTATTTTGTCGAATGCCTTCGCATAATCAATAAAACATGGGTACAAGGTCCTTCTTCATTTGTATTGCCCTTTCAGACAGCATCCTAATCATAAATATGGCATTTCTTGTTCCAGTGTCTTTGACGAAACCGCACTGTTCCTGTCCTATCTCTGGCCTGATTCTGCTTCTCGCTCTATTCCTCAGGATTCTGACAATCATTTTTGTAATGTGACTCATTAAACTGATAGTTCTATGTAGTTCGCACTCGTTTGTGCCTGGCTTCTTCGGCAGTGCTATAAAAATCGACTTGCATAGGTCGTCTGGTATTATTCCACTATTATAAATTTCGTTTATTATTTCTGTAATTTTCTCTATGCCAAATTATTCCAGGGCTATCAGCAGCTCTATTACAATGCCGTCTGGACAGCTGCTTTGTTCCTGTTCAGTTTAGCCGTTACAGCTTCCACTTCGGACTTTAATATTTCCGGTCCGTCCTCAGACTTGTGTAGTCTCGGTTGCTCTATACTGTCGCGGAAAAGGTCCTTTATATACTCTTCCCATCCTTGGAGTATTTCCTCTTTCTCCAATATTATCGTTCCATTCTTGGATTTTATGCATACTATGGAGGAGCAGGGTTTTTTTTTATCCTGTCAGTATCTCTTTATGCATCTCTGCTTTATTAGTCATGCTCAGTCTCTCTACCGCTGCGCGTTTGTTGTTGAGCCATTCTTCTTTAGCCTGTCTGCATTTGTTACTTATCTTCCTGTGTAGTTTCCTGCTTTCCTTTCCATGTCTTGGCGCTATTTTTATCTCCTTTGCATCATGTCGAGAATCTCTTCAGTCATCCACTCATTTTTTTTCTACGTCTGTTTCTTTTGGGGCAATATTGTTTGCTGATGTCACCATCGCTTCCTTTAGCGAGTCCCATTTCGAGTGATCTTTTCCAATTTGTTCTTCATGATTCTTTCTCACGCTGTTAGTGTATTTTTTTTAATCATTTCACCCCGAGCAAGGCGGAAACGCCCCTGATGTGTAGGGGGCTACATAAATGTAAAAAGATTAATTAGAAAAGAGTGAGGAGTACAAACTAGTTAGAAAGGAACAATAGAAAGCTGAGAAAGCAGGTGCGATGACAGATACATAGGTGGAGAGAAAGGGAAGGTTATACGGGGGTGGGGAGAGAGCTAGAGTCCAGTGGTTAGTAGATGAGTATTGACTTTGCATTTAAATTTCTGGAGGTTGTAGCCGTTAGGAAAGCAAGAATACGGGAGCGAGTTCCACAGGCGGGAAGTGCGAGAGAGGAAACTGCAGGAGTAGTATTGTCGTTCTGCATTTGGCTAACCTGACTGTGAATGGGTGGGACCCAGTTGCCAGTCTGGTTGCACGACTTTCTGCAGGTTGAGGTCATTCACGAGCGTGTTGTATTCAGTCTTGGTGGCTTTTTTATTCTCCGGAGTTTTATCCTTAGTTTGCAGATGACTGGGACATGGTCGCTTCCGCAGTCGGCACCTGGATAGGTTTTGCACTAAACCACTGCGTTCCTGAATGTCTTGTTTATGTCTATGTATTCTATTTGGTTGTTCCTGTTGCCTCTTGAGTTTTTCTATGTCCATATACGTCGTGGGTGTTCTTGAAACGATGTGTTAGTTATTACCTGGTCATTTGCTCTGCACCATTGGACCCATTTTTCTCCTCGTTCCTTGCGAACGCCTAGTCCGAAGTTTCCGGTCATGTCTCCTTCCCTCAGTGCTTTGAGTTATTGGTGCATAAACTACTATGATAGCTTCGTTGGAGGGTCTTCCTCACAGTTTAGCCAAAAGGACTCTCTGAATGCTGGCAATATCCCAGAACGCATTTATTCGTTTCTTTGTCTGGTATTTCATTTGGGTAATTCCGGTTAACCTATGCTTTACCAACACCAGAGATATAGAGTAACACGTGGTTTTTGAAAGTGGGGTAGAAATACGACAAAAATATTTCATATTGCAAAACTCAGTTAAATTTTGAAATTAGATACTATTTTAGAAACTGTTGAAAAATAATAACAATAATAATAATAAATCAAATTCGAAAGAAAATATTAAAACAAAACATGGAACATCGTGAAGCGAAGAATTTTTTTGCCCCTACTAGTCTGTCATATTTCTACCCACCACTCAAAAACTACGTGTTACTCCATATCGCTGGTGTTGGTAAAGCATGGACTAACTGGAATTACCCAAATGAAAACGGAAGGTTTGTCTTTGAGAAGCACGAAAAATTCAAAGAATATTTTAATCTTCTGTTTACGGGTAATGTTAATCTATATAGCTTTGCAAACACTTCTGCCCTTGTTAGCTTAGACTAGGAGCGGGGAAAAATTTCTCTGCTGCATTAGATACCTTTCTATAAATGAGATCGACAAAAATGGAACAACAAGAAGGCAGCCATGTTAGAAGGTAACTTATTTGATGTCTACATGCAGCATCTATCAAACAAATTGATTTGTTTAAGAGTAAGAGATTATTTAAGCCTTAATTGGATGATACGTTTGACTTCGTGCTTTATGCATATATCATTCGTCCATAGTGGTCTACAGTAAGCTATGTTAAGTTTTAGCCACCTTTGATTAGAGCAATTTTGGTTTGGGTAATCGAGGTGTTAGAAAGAATGGCAACAAAAAGGAAATTGATGCTGAGCATCAGAAAGAGACAACTGAAGTTCCTGGGACATGCAATGAGGAAGGAGAGCCTGGAGAACCTGATACTGACTGGTCAGATAGAAGGAAGGAGAGACAGAGGAAGGCAGCAGATAACATATTTGAAGGGACTGATCAGGTGGATGACGGAACGGGGGTTGCCAGGAGCAACAGGAGCAAACATACTAAGAGCCACAAGGGATAGGGAGACGTGGAGATCCATGATCGCCTACGTTCTGAAGGGACAGGGCACATAGAAGAAGAAGAATAATAATGTGGTGGCGCACCTGGGCCGTGGCCTGCTGCTGTCTCTTTTCTCAGGATCAATCCTTGTCCGAGAACGAGCCGTCAGCCCATACTCGTCGGTCATTGATGGCGTTGGCACAACTGTAATCTCTCTTATCCACACTGTGATTTTTTGATCTTAAGATAGTTAAGTTGAATTATAACTGGGGTATCTCAGCCAAGCTAAACCAAGTTGATTACGCGCTCACAATTTTGGAAATAAAACGGCTCACAATTTTGGAAATAAAATGGACGACGCCTGAATAAATCATTAGATGGTATTTATATAAACATTTTAAAAAATTAGTTTTTCTTTTTCTTTTCTTTTCCCAACCCGTTCGTAATAATTGGCGACGTAACGAAAATTTCGGCTAGTGTCTCTAAGATTAGACAGACCTGATAATTAGGTAACTGGTAAATTCAAGTACCGTTGTTTATATTTTTCGAAAATGATCGTCGAATTTTTTTTTCAGTGGATAATTGGCTTTGACTGCAAGTACTGTCGTTGGTACTTCGAAAATGATCGTCGGAGTTTTTCGTATTATTATTATCATCAGGTTGGCACAAGGATATTGTCGGAATTTCTCTTCTTCAGCAGATAACTTTTACTTATTATTATTTCAAACTTTGAATGGCAACCTCAGTGGCAACTTGCAACTTCAACTCCGGGCGGTAATTGGAACTCCAAACTCCGGGCGGCAACTGCGGCGGCAGATTCCCCTTCCTCTTGGTAAGAGCTATTAAATGACAGCAACCTCTCTGACGTCTTACTTTTCTAAATTTCTGTTTCACACTTCCAATTCTGAAAGATTCCCCCTCCTCTTGGGGGGACCTATTACATGACGTCAATCTCTCTCAGGGAAAATTAGAATGATAATTTTCTCAGCAAATAACAATTGGTTTCTTTCTTCTCTCAACAAGATCATTTTAATCTTTGGCCCTCCACCTGTTGTGAATCCCGGGGAAAAAAATTTACAAAAATAAAATCTTTTTCTTTAATCGTTTTCGTCTGTGCAATGTTAATTCTGTTTCATTTCTTTCAAGAAGATCACTTTAACCTTTGGCCCCAGACAGGCCAGTTAAGATTTGCTGAATAGTAACAATCATATTGCGTGATTCTATTTAATTTCTTTTTCAATATGGGCACAACAGATCAGGACTGAATTCGAACCCAGCACATCTATTTTACTTTCACCGTTGGTAATCATTGCACTATTTCGACATTTTTCTGTAGGAATGCCTAATTCGGTTATTTTAGACATGGATTGATTCGCAGAAATCTTAAACTGTCATCAGCAATCAGAAAAATGTCATGATTTTAAACTTTGCCAAGTTTCTTTGTTCGCTTTTCATATTAATTTTCCTCAAAAAGGCATGAATCCATTCATATTTGTGCTTTGCCTTATTGTCAGCTTCCTTGATAGAGAATATTTTGTCTCTGGCATGTCACAATAGATGACAACGCAAAGACTAAATCAGGGATCACTTACGCAAAGAATAGGTCAGGGATCACTTACGCAAATCCATCTCCGATAATTATTCTTCTTCTTCTATGCGCTGTGTCCTTTTAGGACGTATGCGATCATGGCTTTCCACGTCTTCTTATCTCTGGTGGCTCTTAGCACACTTTCTCCTGTTACACAACAACACAACTCCCGTTCTGTCATCCTTCTGCTCAGGCCCTTCAAATATGTTATCCGCTGCTTTCCCCTGTCTCTTTTTCCTTCTATCTGGCCTGTTAGTATCAGGTTCTCTAAGCTCTCCTTCTTCATTGTATGTCTCAAGGAACTTTAGTTGTCTCTTCCTGATGCTCAATATTAAGTTCCTTTTTGCTTCCATCCTTTCCAAAACCTCATCAAACTGATTTTTAACATAATGATAGGAAAGTCCTAATTTTGCATTTATTTCTGCGTTTCATTTAGTAAATATCTTGGTCCAGGCCTCTTCTACATCTCAGGGATGTGCGTTGTGGTACAGTGGATATCGGCTCGGAACGAGAAACCGGGGAGCCGAGTTCGAATTCCAGTTGAATACATTGTATTCATTTACGCTCAAATACCCTTGGGAAAGGTATTAATCCGTCTCTTCCTTCCAGTTATGGGTTAAATAGCAGGACAGATTGGATTCTATAGCCTTGGTCGGCAACCAGTCTACCGCAGAAAGCAATGGCAACCTACTGCGGGATAATCTTCTGCCCAGTCAGTCATGTCTCTTTCGAGACATGATCGCCCAAGCGTGTATCACGTATGGCACTTAACTGACTGATTACATCTCAGAGTACGCGACTGGAGTTATCGAATGGGATATATTTCTGAGATGAGTTATTGTGATTGTTTATACTATTTAACTGGAATAATAACTGGAATTTCGAATTGAATCTTTTCATTCGTTTACCGTCTTAGATTATTCTATAGTCATGGTTTTTCAAGATGTCTTACTAGCTAGAGCTGTTGTTGCTAGGAATTGAACTCAAAACTCTTTCAGTCAAGTCACTGTATCCGACCAATGAATTAATCCATCGGAACATGCGTCCTCAGTGGATTCAATACCTGGGTATAGCAGAGTTGAACAAAAAAACTAGAGATCTGAGTTAAAGGAAGATTACCGAGACATCCGAAAGAGGCATAACTAATTAAACTAGAACAATATCCTACGATGGACGAAATAAAAGGGTTCAGTTCAAAATTTTAATCATATGAATAAAGTCGAAGCGCATAACGGCCGAAACGTTGTAAATATGTCAACATAGATGAGGACATCTGTCCTAAAAATGTAAATAGAGTAAATGGTTAAATTCATGGTAATAAAAGTTTGAGAAAATAAAACTATTTCATTCTCTTTACCATTTTCCTTTTATATAATTTCACCAGAAGCAACGCAACAAAGCCACTAAGACGCTTAATTGAGTTTGAAAGAATAGAAGGTAAATAATAACATCATTAAAGAGAGAACGCTGAAAACAAGTATTAAGATGACGATTGGTATTTGAAGATCATAGTTGATTCGAAAACATGTAACCGGAAGAGATACTCAAAAAGGAGTAAATAAACTGTTACATCTACCACCTTCAAATTGTGAGACCTAGCAGCCAATCTAGTGTTGAACTTGAAGTCGCAGCGTTGAGGTACCAAAGAAGATAGCTCATTAGAACAATTGACATGAAAATATTGATAGAAAAGTAAAGCTACGTTAAGGCGTTGTGGTGCAGTGGATATCGACTCGGAACGACAAATCGAGTGAGCCGAGTTTCAGTTAAATTACTTGCATTGACTTACGCACAAATACACTTGGGAAAGGTATTAATCCGGCTCTTAAATAATAAAACAGATTGAGTTCTATAGCTTTGGCTGGCAAACAGTCTACCGCAGAAAGCAATGGCAACCCACTGCCTGATAATTTTCTGCCCAGTCAGTCATGTCTCTTTCAAGACATGATCGCACAAGCGTGTATCACGTATGGCACTTAACTGAAGCTACGTTCCGGTGTTGGAAAATTTACTGAAGCCTAGATGCCAGGTCAGGAACGAAAACAATGCGGATTATTCTTCGAATTTTATCAATAATCCTTAAATACATAAAAAACCACCATACCATATGAGGCAGCCGTATATGCAATGCCTTAACGAATGTTAGAATGATAAATATGTAAGATTCTGGTAAGGAAAATTGTCGGTCAAGAAACAATGAATCAAATTTCCTCGCAGCAGAACTAGGAATTGATTCAATATAACTCTTTCCACTTCAGGTCTGCGGAGAACGTTTGCCTGGGAGGGAGCAGTTTGTCAGTTTTCTGGAGGCTAGTGTCAGCAGTTAAGGAAAAATAAAAAAATGAAAAAAAAAAAGGCAAATTCGTTAATAAATTCTTAAAACTCAGTTTACTTTTACTCGGCAATTTTTTTTTAAGTTTCAATTTTTATGTGTTTCTTTTGAAAGTTTATGACGCACACTAACTTGCAGGTATTATAAATATTTGACTTAGTGTTGTTACCAGTTAGGAATTTAGAAAAGCAAATCGATTCCGCCTCTAGTAAGCAAAATATAGTAACGACTTTTTTCGTGTTACTCGCTCTTTTTCGACTAATTCTCTTTACCAAATCACATTAGCTACTGATTCTTCACATTCTTCCTTTTTTTTTACACAAAATATTTCATAGCATTTCTTATTGAATCCCAAGACAAAAATCAATGCTTTCCTTATAAATTTTATGAATCAGATAATCGAAAATCAATTTATTAAACACTATGGAAATAGGCGCGTTGTGGTGCAGTGGATATTGGCTTGGAACGAGAAATCATGGAGCCGAGTTCGAATTCCAGTCGATTTCCTTGCCTTCACTTATGCGTAAATACCTTTGCGAAATGTGTTAATCCGTTTCTTCCCTCCAGTTATGGGTTAAATAATAGGATAGACTAGGTTCTATTGGTCGGCAACCAGTCTACCGCATAAAGTAATAACAACCTACTGCGGGATAATCTTCTGCTAAGTCAGTCATGTCTCTTTCGAGACATGATCGCCCAAGTGTGTATCACATATGGCACTTAACTGACTGACTGATAGCCAAAAGAAGGAGAAACAACAAATATTCATATAAATTTTTGCTGATAAATTTCCCGCTTTGTGAAACTGTTTTATGCAGTATGTTACTTATGCGAAACGCGTATATTTTAGTATTTGTGTATATTTCTGAGATGAGGTAGTATGAGGTACAGATGAGGTACAGCATTTACATTATTCAGACTATTGTCCTCATCTTTATTGCCATTTGTACGACGTTTCGGCCATTGTATGCTCCGGCACTCTTCAGGTGGTAGGAATTTCGAACCGAACCTTTTATTATAATCACCGGGGTATATCATCCTTATTCCTTGTGTAGTAGTAGTAGTAGTAGTAGTAATGACCCGATTGGGTAAATTTTAATTGGAATTGTAGCATTCGAACCTTAATTGACTGAACAGACCAACATAATCTTGTCAAGCACACTGAGAATTCCAGTTCTCAAAAAAGAAACGGGACTAAAATTAAAGTTACACAAACAGGTCTCGGTTAAATTTAAGAAGTTTTTAAAATAAATTCTTGCTGTCTAAATATACTAAAGAGTAATCTTTTTTTTTCTTTTTTTTTTTAATTATTAAAGACCCATCGGAAAACCAAGTCTGTCTGTTAGAAAAGAGTCAGTCAGTCAGTTAAGTTCCATACGTGATACACGCTTGGGCGATCATGTCTCGAAAGAAACATGACTGACTGGGCAGAAGATTATCCCATAGTACGTTGCCATTGCTTTCTGCGGTAGACTGGTTGCCGACCAAGGCTATAGAACCCAATCTCTCCCGCTATTTAACCCATAACTAAAAGGAAGAGACGGATTAATACCTTTCCCAAGGGTATTTGCGCGTAAGTGAATACATTGGATTCAACTGGAATTCGAACTCGGCTCCCCGGTTTCTCGTTCCGAGCCGATATCCACTGTACCACAACGCATAGTTTATTTAAATCATGCTAATGCACTTGAAAATATATATCATAGATTCACCTTTTACCTGGTTTGCTCTGAATAGATGTACGAACCCAACATATCCACTGTACCACAACGCACATACGCCTTCTTAAACACGGGTATATACCGAATATAAGATATATTGTTATAGTGTATATCTATCGATGTATGTGTGTGGGGGGTGATTAAATTGAAACGAGGGTCTTTGTTAATGAGTTTTTTCTATAGCGAGAGACAAAAATTTCTCTCCCATTGAGCCAAACCAGAAAATAGCAATAAAAATTAATTATAAATATTCACGAGACATGGTTAAACAGGAAAGTCAATCTTCCCCACCTTTTTCCTCCGCGAAGTTACAGTAACAAGACGCAAAATTTCAGGCTTGTAACAGCCAGACAGTGGATAAAGCCAGCCATTCATAGATGGGCAGCTAAAAGCACGGTCATTCTAAGGATTTCTCTGCAATTCTGATGATGAGATTATAGTCTCGAAATGTCAAACAGATCATACAAACACCTCCCGACCTTCCTTTATTTCATTCAACGCATTGTGACAGCCTTCAAGACATAACACATACAGGTAGATATATTTAAAACTTGTATTAAGACTATCATATATATATATAAATAATAAGAACATATATTATTTTAGTCATCCACATACAATCCAGTTTCGCTGAATCACAGCTCATCAGTGTGGCTAGACATCCACTTGCTTCTGGCCGAGATCGAAACTCGACTGATTGGGTGTCAGTCGGAGTCCCAACTCTCTAAGCCATAGGCGACGAGTATGAGAGATGGGAAATTTTAGCATGTTATATATATGCGGTGTATATACACGCCAGTCCCCTGAAGAACTCAGTTCATTGCTAAAGAGTAACGCGCAAATCGTGGAAGTGGTAACTGTTTTTAATTTTTTTTCTCTCCAGAGAGCTCATTGGTAATGAGATAATAATATTTTAAAAATCCATATAGAAGCCTGTTTCGCTGTCTCATAGATCATCAGTGTGACTAGACATCCACTTGCTTCGGGCCGGGATCGAAACTCGACCAATTTGCTGTCAGTGGGAATCCCTACTCCCTAAGCTATAGGCGTAGGAAATGAGAGAGGGAAATTTTAGCGTGTCATATATAAACGGTAACACCCAAATAAAAATAAAATAAAATAAAATATAGCAATAACACCAAGTGCCGACTGTCTAACAAATAACAATAAAGACATCTGAATTCATGCAAACTAACATTATGGGTTAGCTAATAATACTTGAATATCAGTTTAACCTGTGAAATGTAACTTCCCAAATGAATAAATTTTATAATTTTATTGCGTGTCTACCTCCGGAAATAATGGCTAAAATATCTATTTGGATACTCACGATTACGGTCACATATGGTTTTACACAATCTTTTACTAACATTACCAACTTCCATCGCCCTTATGTTTGCAACGTAAATAGATTTACATTAAATGACCTGGAATTATTTAACAGTATTAAATGCAGAGTCAGTGAATTCCATTCTTAGCTCACTAACTGTTTGACTAAATTGAATATCAGTTGATTACTGATAACAGTCCCGGTTCACACTCCACCCACATTTATTGAACAGGTGAAGAGGCTCATCACCTTGTTTCCTGTTTAGGATGTGGTTTCCGGCTTTCTCTTTTCCATTCTTTTTACCCTTACGTAGCCCCCCTGCGCATCAGTGGCGTTCCCGCCTTGCTTGGGGTGATATGATTAAAAAAAAAAAAAAAAAAAAAAATTGGTGCAGGCCTACATCAGTAGAAGGAGCACCAATTAGCTTCTTCACTAAAAGTTAACAACCTAATCATTCCTCTTTCGAAGACTCTTTTTGCAGTATATTCACTTACGTTATATTTCAAACATATTCTCGAAAGAAAAACATCTTTTATTGTTATTTGACCATAAGCTTATGTGTGACGCATTCCGCATTCTAAACCCTGTTAAGTCAGATAGACAGTAGCGGCAATGAATTAACAATTTCTCACATGATATATACATCAGATATAAATCAGATAAAGAGAGATCAAAGCATTATAGCCGATTACTTGTCTCTACCTCCGGAAATAGTGTCAAAAATATCTAACACCATTTTGGATACTTACCATTACGGAAAATGACATAGTTTTATACAATTCTTTACGAGCATTAGTATCTTCCATCGACCCTATGTTTGCAACGCAAATAAATTTAAACCCGACCAGCCTGGGAGAGTTGGCTGACAAATCTTTAATACAAAGCGCTGCTAAAATAATCACGTGTTACCAAATTCAGACAAAAGAAGTGCTTACCAAATACTGAGCAATACCTTACGATCTCAAACCTTTCCAAAAGGAAGAATTACAAAAATTATGTAAAGCCCACATTCATTTTATGAACGCGGTGAGTTCATGTAAACCCTGGTGCAAATTGCAAATTAAAAAAGGATGTGATGGGATTTGCCACAATTGACTATTTCGCACCCATTTTCACCAGCATCAAACGAAGCAAAAAACTAATTGGGCAGAGACGACCTCCTCCCCGAGTCTGTCGTTATTACAGATACAATGTTCAGTAGGAAATAGCTTTAATTCATGATAGATACTGATGCCAGCTTATCCATCATCACTCCTAGCTATGGCAACAGTTTATCAACGGGCCAACACCAGTTTTTCTACCCACGGCTACAGGATCAGAGATACGCTTCTCCGGGCAAATTAAAGCGGAGGTTAAACCTACTGATACTCCTACTATATTAATATGATTTGACTTCCTAAACAATTTTGATTCATTGATAGATTGCCAACAGAGAACGAACATTGATTTCGCAACATCATGTTCAAATAAACTGGAAACATTCAACGACTCTATAAACATAGTCGTGAATAATGATATACTTCATTTCATTAAAGGGTTAATAAACATATATCCCAACAGTATTCCAACATACTAACCCATCAAACACATATTCAGGAGTATACCATAAAACTGATATAAATGGTCATGTTTCTACCTTTGCCAAAGCAAGATATGTGTTAGAAGAGAAAAACTAGAAGTAGAGAAAACCCAGTCAAAGAGATAATTTTCGCAATTATAAAACAATAGTGTTATTACACCGTCTGATATTAATAGGCTAGCCCTCTACTCGTCGTGAAAATGCCAGATACAATTACAGATGCTGCGTTGATTACTGCACATTAAACAGCATTAAATATTAAAAACAACGATAAATACCCATTCCGAACATTAAATCAATTGCTGATAAACTATCCAAGACAACCTGATTTAGAAAAATCGACCCGGTATTTGCGTGTGATCAAATCAAAATGCACCCGGACTATAAAAAAAATGGCATTTGTTGCTCCCCTCAGATTGCACGAATATAAATGGATGACAGCTGGATTAAAGAATTCAACATCCACTTTTCAAAGATACATGGAAGGACCTGTTTATTTACATTAATCAGTCAGGTTCCATACGTGATAGGGGCATAGGCGATCATATCTCGAAAGAAACATAACTGACTAAAGATTTTCCCACAGTAGTTTGCTGTTACTTTCTACGATAGACTGGTTGCCAACCAAGGCTATAGAACCCAATTTTCACTGTATTGCTAACCCATATTTGGAGAAAACAGACGGATTAACACCTTTCCCAAGAGTATTTGCGTGTACATGAATGCAACTAATTCAAATGGAATTCGAACTCGGCTCTCTCATTTCTCGTTCCTAGACGATATTATCAATTTATTTACGTACATTGATGACTAGCATTAGAACCCGGCGTTGTTCGGGTGTAATGAAAGCTTTACAACTAATCCATGATCCTCAGCCTAAATAATATTTGTGTGAAGTTTGGTGAGAATCGGATAAAAATTGTGGATTTGTATAAAGGACATACAGACAGATAAATAGACACACACACAAACATCTTGCCTTTTATATATAGATATATTATCTATTTTATGCACTATTGTAAGAACTGCAACTTTGAAATTTCTGAATATCGTATCTTATGTCTTTGTTTATGGGTGTATCAAATTTGATTAAAATCGGACCACTCCTTCGATAACCCGATTTTTTCGATTATCGATTTTCGATATTTATCGGGTTTACCTTGACACAAAACCTAGCTAAGAACACTCGCAGACGCTTATAGTACAACTGTGTAAATTTTCAAGAAAATTGATTAAGCCGTTTCGTAGTCTATAGGTAACGGACACACAGACGCATACACACACACAAAGTTCCATTTATAAATAAGTTTAGATATTCTTATTTTAAGCAATGATACCTCACCACACATAAAATATGCAGAAACTGTTATAGAAAAAATTACATGATAAAATTCTAAAAAATTCAGTAACAACTTCAACATTTCGTATGACATCAGTGGGATTTTTAGGTTTTAATATTCGTCAGTATTTCTACACCTATACAAAATATTGTTCGTGCAGTAAAGAATTTTCCTCTTCCTAAGCATAGGTCCTGGGCATGACGGTGAACTGCATCCAGCAGCAAGGCTTCTTATTGGGATGTTGTGAGGAGCATGGAACTAGCTCTTAATTGCTGTTGTTCTTAGGTCCACCCTTACTCGGAGTGGTAGCACTTGTTAGGGTCCCAGCTGCATGAGTGTTTGATGGTTTAGTATGTTAGAATATAATGTCGCAGCCTAATTTTATATAGCCCTTAATAAAATATGGCATATTATTATTCAGGACTATGTTGATAGAATCGTTGAACGGTTGCAGTTTCTTTCAACACTATGTTGTAAGATCGATAATCGTTCTCTGTTGGCAATCGATCAATGAACCAAAATTGTTTGGGAAGTCGAATCATATTAGGGTGAAGTTGAATGTCTGCTATTACGAACGTACACAAAAATAAATAGCAGAAGTATCGGTAAGCTTGTCTCGGCTTTATTTTTATTTGGGGTATCGTTGAACCTTTTTTTTCGGGTGCTCCAACTACATAAATTTAAGGGTGTATTTAGATCCCAACATTTTACTCTTGAAATAGTTAAACATAACCAAAACTTCTACTTCAATAGTTTATTAACTGACATTTTCCTCGATTAGAGTTCTCTTCGGTTTAGTTGAGTCTTTGATAACTCAGTCAGTCAGTTAAGTGCAATACGTGATAAACGCTTGGGCGATCATGTCTCCAAAGAGACATGACTGACTGGGCAGAAGATTATCCCGCAGTAGGTTACCATTACTTTCTGCGGTAGACTGGTTGCCGACCAAGGCTATAGAACCCAATCTGTCCTATTATTTAACCCATAACTGGAAAGAAGAGACGGATTAATACCTTTCCCAAGGGTATTTGCACGTAAATGAATGCAATGAATTCAGCTGGTATTCGAACTCGGCTCCCCGATTTCTCGTTCCGAGCCTATATCCAATGCACCACAACGCATATACTGATAACTACATTCATCAAAAATCAAAGTTCAGTATAAATCAGTATTTGTCTATATTTCTGAGATGAGGTAGTATCTACACTATTTTCATTATTCGGACTATTTTTCTCATCTTTGTTGCCATTTATACGACGTTTTGACCGTTGTACGCTCCGGTCTTCTTCAGGTACTACGAATTTAGAACCGAACCCTTTATTACAATCATGTGGGTATATAATCATCATTCCTTGCGTAGAGCCTCTTTTGTTAATTATCAGTTATCTCCAGCTAACCCTGCAAGTTACTTGTTCACCACTTCTGTAGCCTGGTACTGAACTCACAACTATTTGGGTCAAGTCAGAAACTATTCAACGTCTATATTCACTTCAATATAACTCGCTATTTTTTTTCTTAAATCCCGTTCATCTTTTCTTTTCTTTCCTCAATTCTCCCTATTCTCAGTCTTCTTTTTCATTTTCACTTCCTGTAACCTCCCTGTACACAAGAGGCATTTCCGCTTTGCTTGGGGTGAAATGATAAAATAAATAAAAATATAATCTTCATCCAAAAGTAGCTCTGAAAGGAATGTTTCCTGCAATGTTACATGCTGTTATGCCATTTAAGATGCACGCTTTTCGTTCTTTTATTTTTTCTTTGTCTGCCGTGCCCGTCAGGACGTAGGCGATAACGGCGCTCGACGACTTCCTATTCCTTGTAGCTCTTCATAAACTTTGTATTTCTTTTATTTTTTTAATCCCTGTTCCGCCATCCAATTAATCAAGCTCACTAATCCCTTCTTTTCGTCTGTTTCTCTTGCTCTCTACATGCCCCGTTCATATTATATTCGTCATGCCTTTCTTCCTCATTATGAGACCCAGAAACCTCAACCAGCTCTTTCTGCTGTTAAGTATTAGTTTCCTTTTTGTTTACTTTTACTCCAAAAATTCGTCGTTGCTGACATGTTGGGTCCATGTTATCCTCACCCTCTTTCTCTAGGACCACATTTCTGTTACATCCGGTATCCTTTTTATCCTTGAGAAGATTGCCAAGCACTCACTGCCATATAGGAGTACAGTTATCATATAGCGGTTAGTACTCTTTTTCTTGTTTCTAGCTTATTTGTCTTGTGTCAATCTGAAAAAATGACGTCTCATATGAAAGTTTCTACTAATCAGATATTTCACTGATTTGTTCCATGCAGAAAAATACAACTATTGACATTCACCAACATTTTCTGGATTTCTGGATATCGAACAGCTTATTTGTCTTGTGTCAATCTGAAAAAATGACGTCTCATATGAAAGTTTCTACTAATCAGATATTTCACTGATTTGTTCCATGCAGAAAAATACAACTATTGACATTCACCAATATTTTCTGGATTTCTGGACATCGAACAGTCTATGTAATCACAGTATAGGTGATGGTTAATGCTCCGAAAAAGATTTGAATCTGCTTGGTGCGCATTTCAATTAACGCCATATGCAAGCCCATTTCTTAATATAAATATACGGAATTATTATTCACTCACCAAATTAATTTATGTTTGTTCTATGCCCTTACTTTCTCATTTACATTTTGTATTCTGTTATAAAAGAACGATTCCTGTCTTGAATTAACTCGTCATAAATTTTTACTTAATGTATTAAAAGTGTTTGAACCAGCTTTTAGCCAAAAAGTAAGATGAGTGAATGGTGAAGGGTGATCCACCTAGAGAACAATCTGCATATAGAAGAGCATCCTACATCCTCTCTTTGGAGCATTATTAAACAATGACAAGCTTTAATATACAGTAATTTTACTAGTCTTCTTCATTACGTATGTTTCTGTTTCAGTGTATTATTCAAAGCAGATTAATTTATCCGGCCAGTCCATTGTGTTCAGAGTGAGCTTCCGGTATATATATATGTATATATATATATATATTAAACATATTTTACCAAAGTGAAAAAGAAGAGGAAAAAATAAATAAATAAACGCTTTTTCTTTTATGAGGAAAATTGTGGAAGAGACAACGGTATCCGATTACTGTTTTAAATCCTACCACTCTTCCGGTAAATATTTGACTCAGTGATTTAATGTGAGAAAGAGATAAAGTTCAGCAGGTAGGTTTTCGAATGACCCGGTCAAAGGCTGTCCTTTACTGTATCTTGACCACACATTATGAATTTTCCGGCGGAAACTTTATTAAGATAAAAAAAAAGATAACTGAAATTTCAGACTTACAGTCGCCAATGTTTGTCACCGGTGGTCTAAAGCATTTCCGGATTTCCGGATTCATTTAAATAAATAGAAGTCAGTTAAGTGAGAGAGGCAGAAGTTAAGGGGAGTTCCGCCGGTCGTGTGAGCGAAGTAGAATCTCCGTTCGTCTTGTTTCGGCCAGTACGGATTTGTTGATCTCCATTAGAGTTAGAGCTGTGTGTCACATTCGCCTGCCCCAACCGAAAAGGCTAACTCTAAATGAATAAAGCATCCTTTTCAACTCATCCAAGTTGTGGAAGTTCGTTCCTTATAGTTCAATCTTGTACCCCCAGCTGTTCGGCCGACATTTTCAACAAACTCCCGGCAAACACCACAGCGTGGAGAACGGCCGCCGGAGAAATTGTTCGGACGGACATTTGTGGTGTTACATATATATATATTTCTAAACAACCCACACTTAATACAATCCCGTTTAAATCTGGTCATAACACATTACATTGCATTTAAATATAGGGTTCTGTTATCATTTCGAGTTCTCACGCGATGCGACGTCGTAAAACCACATTACAATTTTACGAACTGCGTTTGCTATTTTTGGTAACTGTTATCGTTGCCTAGCAAAGGTTTATGTCAACACAAGATAAAATCGTCGCTGATGGTGGATGTTTTTATGTTAACGTCCTTGTAACCTCTCTGAAGATGGCGCATGTGAGCCGAAAGCTTAGAACCAACTTAAAAAATTATCCAAGTGCTGGAGAATTTTTGTCTTTATTTCACCTGAAATTAAAGCCAAAATAAGATGTTTAGAACGGTTCATGATTAAACATAATATACATTCATTGTCTCTTATATTTAAGAATAATCCCGCCCCTTTAATTTTTCTGTGATGTATATTTTTTTTAACTTCCTCCGGTAAAATAACTCGGTTTATTTTTAAATAAAGAAGTTGCCGATGATGCGTGAAATTTCTCTTAAGGATTTCATGTAGAAATGACCATATAACTGATTTGAACATCTAAATTTATTTTATAATATATATATATATATATATATATATATATATATATATATATATATATATATATATATCCGAGTGAATGCAGAACGAAAAATGAATTTTTACAACGTCCAAAACATTAATTTAAAACAGTGCTCGATATATAATATATAGAGCTGTGAATATTTATTATAAATTATATTTTAGAACATGTGCATAATTTTTTTTTATATCCACTACAAATAGTACATTTGTTTCGACATTGAAACTTCAATGTCTCATCAGGCGGTGTGGACAGCAATGGAAAGCCTCTTTTCTTATATTTTGTCTGTTGTGTGTGGGATGTTAGTGGGGTTTAGTGATAAGGAAACAAGTCTCGTGGATTGACCGTTAGAATTGACATCAGTCGGCGATTTTACCTCTGAGCTATACAATGTAAACGCACGCCAGTATATATATATATATATATATAGTTAAACAGTACTTTATAATTTTGACTAGCCTTAATCGTTTGAGAAACCGTTTGGAAAATATCTATCTTCTGGAAGGAATCTGGTATTGGTATATGCAGGTTCGATTCTTGCCGAATGATAAATATTTTCTAAACTATTTCTCAAACGATTAAGGCCAGTCAAAATTATAATGTACTATTTGACTATATATATATATATATATATATATATATATATATATATAATATAACAGACTTTTCACTCACATACGAGTATCCATTAAAAAATAATAATCTTAAATAAATAAAAGTTCATACATATATATATATATGTGTGTGTGTGTGTGTGTGTGTGTGTGTGTGTGTGTGTGTGTGTGTGTGTGTGTGTGTGTGTGTGCTGAGAAGAAAATTCAACGTATGATTAAACGGCTTTAAATCCAAAATTTATGTCAGCAAGGAAAAGGAGTTTTTTTTACAGTTGTCTTGTTCATACTGTTGATTAGACGACTTGGTTAATACGATACTCACAGAGCTTTAAAAAATATGGGACAAATTGAAACAATGAGCGACTTCTCTAACGATATAACATAGATAGATGCTGGCATATAGACTGAAAGGAATGAGACAAATATTAAACAAGAATACAAATGATAGAAAGTAGTAGAGAGTCGGGTTAATATGTTTCTAAAAAGAAATCTCTCAGAGAAGAAGATGTAGCTTTCTAAGAAAACTTCCCTAATATTGTGTAGAAGATATCTTCGGTATTATACAGACTTTTTAAAAAAGTTTTATATCATTCGTTTGTTAGCTTCTCAAGGAGTAAAAGATGGAGAAACATTCAATACTGCAAGATCTACATACTTAAATAGAAAATAGGCTACACAAGGAATCATTTCTTCCTCTGATTACAAAATATCTTACTGAATACCTAAATTCATTGTGTTATTCCTTCACATATGGTTGAATATTTTACAAATAGGAATGGAAAGAGGCCTATCGGAGTAAGTATTTGAAAGAGAAAATGATAAAGAATTCCTGATAAAAATTATCGATTGCGACTAATGCCTTTTTAAATATTTCTCTGTAGACGCACACGAATATTAATTAGAAATGGAGATAAAACGAATATGACGTAAAAAAAATCAATAGTTAAAAACATATAGGGAGTATGATATCTCATTTTGAAAGACTGCAAATTTTCAATGTAATCTGAAGATGACATTTTGTACAAGCATATTAGGTCATACTTGTCATGTATATCAGATGAAATCTGTGAAACAAAAGCTAAGTTTAGAAAACGTGGTTACCTTAAAACTCGGCATTCTAATCAGAGTGTAGATAGGTTTGCCCATCGTCTGGTTACCAGTTGTGTCCGACCTTTTGAAAGGGAGTAGAATTTTATCTTTGTTCTCCTGTTTAGGATTGGGTTCCTACTAAAGTATTTTCATTAACTTTCCATCTGTTGCTTCTTGGATTTTAGTTGAATTTTCGCCTTTCTCAGAACAAACTGATTAAAAATGAAATAAAATAAAAAGATGGCTATTCCTTGTCCTTGCATACATGTATGGGGTATCAAATATACTTATACAGAGTTTGAGGGGCGGATTCCCCACACCAAAACAAGGAGAATAATTCCTATCAACATATACCAGCAAATCCGTCGTTTTCTAGCTATTAAGTTTAAAGAAAGTTTACGGTAGATGAAGTTGTGTTGCCATGTAGAATTGTAGTGCATAGGAAATTAAGAATTAAAAGCAACTTTCTTCTTCACTTTTACAAAAATTCACAATGACGTGTGAAATCCTGGTTTTTCCCAAATAGAAAAAGAATTGACAATGTGCTTAAAGAAAAATCGGAACCAAATTTCGCAAGTTGATGCTAAACTGATGTTCTTACCAATGGAAGCGATTTGCAAGACTAAAGGGGCTTAGCGATTTAGTGCGAAAATCTCAGTGACGGTTTCTCTTAGTCATTTCAACTGTAAACTAATGAAACCTAGACGCCAATCTACTAGTATTCTTAAATTCATAAAGTTTAGGTAACAAAGATGAAAGCTCACCAGAAGAGTTACTATGAAAATATTTACAGAAAAATCTTAGAAAAGCAACATTTTGGCTGAGGCCAAGATACCGGATCAAAACCAATAATATCGTAGATCCGTCGTTGTATATTGTCAAGAATCTAACTACATACCAGAAAAACCAGACCCGATGTGACAGCAATATTCAATAGATGGAGTTCGTTTGACGTATCAAACAATGAGCTTCTTCGTGTTAAAACACTGTATTATTTTTCAAGTTTAATTGTTCTAGTTCCTATTGTACAGATTATTTCTATCACAAATACAAATAAAGCTTTTGAAGTGCACACGGACTTTATAGACACCCAGTATGTGCATATATATATATATATATATATATATATATATATATATATATATACAGAATTTGGCATTAAATAACCTATAAAGGTTGGTATGTAAACCTGTAAGATAAATTCTGGAGAGAAAAATATATTGATGGGAATTTCCTGCCTAACCATTTGTTTAAGATTGTGTGGTATATCAGCATCTTGAGAATATCATTATTTTCCCTTCTAGTTACATGTACGATCCGTTTTAGTTGATGCTACTGTTAGATGTCTCCAAGTGATATGATTTTTTTTTGTTTTATTTGTTATTTGGCAAAATACGTTGTAATAGTGCAAAGCCAGTCTTTAAAACCATGTAAAGGATATTTTGGAAAAAAAACATTAATTTTCTTGAAGCCGTTCCTAATCATTGAAAAAGTGGTCGTATATAGCTAATGAGTTAGATATTTCTGAATGAGTTAGATGCCATGCAAGGCATCTATGTATGTGTCGAGTTCTGACGAGCCTATTTAAAAGTATGGCTCTAGTTTTGGGGGTTAACGTTTTGCAATTTTGGACAGACGTATCTTCCGTCCAGCCTTTTCCGTGTTCAATTCCCTCATCTCTTATACTATGTTTGTTTTAACTCATAACCAAATGAATTGTAACACTGAAGATTAATTTGCTGTTTTTCAATTGAAAATGTGGCCGTCTCCCAGTTTTGATATTATCATATTCGACTAAACTCGAATTTATCTCAAACTAAATAAAACTTTACATGAGAAAAAGTAAAACATTGTCGGAACTTTTGCCATAAACTATCTTTAAATTAGTCATATTGTCTGCTGCTCATGCGTGCTTATTGTTGGTACTATTGTGATCATCAGATCATTATATCCCTACAGTGTGTTGGTCAGACAAGACTTACTCACCCTACCACACTGAAACAAGAATAACCACAGTGTTTGACATGTCAAACGAAGTGCAACGTTCTCATAGAATGTATAAATTTTGCTCTCGTCAGAAAAAGACATTTCAAGTTGAATAGATTGAGCGATCTGTTCGATAACTTTAAAATGGATGGTTTTGTCCTCCTTGAGAGAGGCAGGGTTGTACCAAAAAATATGATGAATTGAAACAATGCAAACAAATGAGATCCTGCTTATCTAAAATGTTATTTACAGAGTTTTTGATTAGAAATTAAAATCTTAATTTAAACTTAAATCTTAATTTAAACACACACACACACACACACACACACACACACACACACATATATATATATATATATATATATATATATATATACAGGGTGTCCATAGAGTTCGTGTGTACTTTAAAAATTTTATAACTTTATTTGTATTTGCGAGAGAAATAATTTATAAAAAGGATTAAACAAAGTAAATCTATATTTTTTTAAGTTTTTACTGAAATTTGATTTAAGTTTCCACATGTCCTCCATAATTAGCAATACAAAGGGTAATACGATATTGCAGTTCACTGATTTTAAGTAATGTCAGAAATCACATTTAAGTTTAGCTTTCAAATCTTCTAATGAACTAGGCTTGGTTGCTTACACAATTGTTTTCACATGTCCCCATAAATAAATCTAATGGAGCCAAATCTGGCGAACGTGGAAGCCAATAAAATAGTCCATCCGTTCCGATCCATCTGTTAGAAAATTCCTGATGTAGAAACTAAAACACAGAGTAAAGTGACAAGGAGCTCCTTTGTGTTGAAACACTGTATTATTTTTCAAGTTTAATTGTTCAAGCTCCTTTTGTACAGATTATTTCTATCAAAAATACAAATAAAGCATTTAAAGTGCACATGGACTTTATGGACACCCAGTGTGTGTATATATATATATATATATATATATATATATATGTTTATCCATTCATATATATATATATATATATATAATTTGGCATTAAATAACCTATAAAGGTTGATTTGTCATAAAACCCAAACAACTCATTCATAAATATCTAATTCATTAGCTATATGCGACCACTTTTTCAATGATTAGGGACGGCTTCAGGAAAATTAATCTGTTGCTTTCAAAACAATCATTCATATGGTCTTACAGACTGGCGTTGCACTGTTACAACGTATTTTGCGAGATAACAAATAAAACAAAAAAAATTACATAACTTGAAGACTTCCAACTATATCATCAACTAAAACGGACCGCACGTGTAACTAGAAGGGTAAATAATAGTAGATGTTGATATGCCACACAATCTTAAACAAATGGTTAGGAAGGAAATTCCCATCGGTATTTTTTCTCTTCAAAATTTATCTTACAGGTTTATAAGTCTACCATTTGACCATCTATTGAATATTGCTGTCACATCGGGTCTAATGCTTCTGCTATGTAGTTAGAGATTCTTGACAATATACAAAGACGGATCTGCGATATTAATAGTCTTGACGTAGCATCTTGACATCCCCACAGCCATAACGTAGCTTCTCTAAGCTTTTTCTGTAAATATTTTCATGGTAACTCTTCTGATGAGCTTTCAACTTTGGTACCTAAACTTTATGCATTTACGAATACTAGTAGAATGGCGTCCTGGTTTCATTAGTTTACAGTTGATATGAGTAAATGTAACCGTAAGTCCTATGCTAACAAGGTTATTTGCGCGTAAGTGAATGCAGGGATTTCAAATGGAATTCCAGCTCGGGTCGCCGATTTCTCGTTCCGAGGCGATATCCACTACATCATGTGGAGACGATGGAATCCCAGTGATAGTAATTAAGAGGTGTGCTCCTGAACTTTCCCCTGTCCTCTCTAAACTATTTAACTATTGCCTTTCTGCTTCCTGCTTTCCTGCATGCTGGAAATTCTCTTCAGTCGTTCCTGTCTTTAAGAATTGTGGTGAACCCTCGGACCCATCCAACTATCGCCCTATCAGTCTTCTACCGATATTCGGGAAAGTATTCGAGGCTATAATCAATGCTGAAATAGTTCATCATCTCACCGCCCACAAACTGTTCTCCGACAGGCAATATGGATTCCGCTTTGACAGGTCCAAGGCCGACCTGTTAACATCCGTAACGGAGTACATGCTACAGGCCCTTTATGAGTCTGACGAGGCTCGTGCGGTTGCTCTGGACATCTCCAAGGATTTCGACAGGGTTTGGCACTCTGGCCTCCTATGCAAACTAGGCGGTTATAGTATTACCGGCCGCCTGCTTGACCTAATCCAATCTTTCATAAATAACCGCAAAATGAAGGTCGTTCTGAATGAGCGTGCCTCTTCGTCCTACAGCACGAATGCTGGTGTCCCACAGGGCTCTATCCTGGGCCCGACGCTCTTCCTTATTTTCATCAACGACCTCCCGGATGAGATCAAGTCCCAAGTAGGCATCTACGCAGATGACACTACAATATACTACCGCTCCAGTAAGAAACCTGTCGTGGCGGACAGACATAATCTCGCTGCTGACCTTGAGCGGGATCTACACTCTGTGGTGAACTGGGGCAAGAAGTGGCTTGTCAACTTCAATTCATCTAAGACCAAGCTGTTGTCTGTCAACCATTACAGGCAAACTCTTCTGCCTCCCATAAGCATGGACCAAGTGATTCTCCCTGAGTGTAATACACTACGCCTCCTCGGACTTACCCTGTCCTCAAACCTCAAATGGAACCCCTATATTGAATCCATAGCAAAATCTACTGCTAAGAAGATTGAGTCACTATGTCGATCCAGGATGTTTTTTCCACCTGAATCCATCCTGCATATATACAAGTCAACCATCCGTTCGTGCATGGAGTACTGCTGCCATTTATGGTCAAGTGCCCCTGCCGTTCTCCTCAGTGTTCTTGACAAGCTCCAAAGGAGAGTCTGTAATGTGATAGGTACTGATCTGGCGACTCGACTGCAGCCACTTCACCATCGTCGAAATGTGGCCTCCCTTTGTCTCTTCTACAAATACTTTCATGGCTTCTGCTCGGATGAGCTCAAGTCACTGATGCCTCCTCAACAGGTGTTTACTCGTGCAACCAGATCGGCAACTGGGTCCCACCCATTCACAGTCAAGTTAGCCAAATGCAGACGACAATTCTACTCCTGCAGCTTCCTCTCTCGCACTTCCCGCCTGCGGAACTCACTCCCGTATTCTTGCTTTCCTGACGGCTACAACCTCCAGAAATTTAAATGCAAAGTCAATACTCATCTACTAACCACTGGACTCTAGCTCTCTCCCCTCCCCTGTATAACCTTCCCTTTCTCTCCACCTATGTATCTGCCATCGCACCTGCTTTCTCAGCTTTCTATTGTTCCTTTCTAACTAGTTTGTACTCCTCACTCTTTTCTAATTAATCTTGTTACATTTATGTAACCCCCTGCACATCAGTGGCGTTTCCGCCTTGCTCGGGGTGAAATGATTAAAAAAAAAAAATCTTTGCATCACAATGCATTTCAAGAACCACAACGCACATTGCGCCCATAGCTTAGAGGTAGAATTACCGACTGACGCCAATTCAGTCGGGTTACAACCCTGGGTTAAAAGCAGTCGGATGTCTAACTGTACTGATGAGCTGTGATACAGCAAAACAGATCTGTCTGCGGATGACTATATATATATATATATATATATATATATATATATATATATATATATGAATTGTTTGAACATTATTTTTTATCGATACTCGTATTTAAGTAGATATTCTGTTTTTAATTAAACAGTATTATATATTTATATCTACTGGCCTGATTATTTACGATAAATTTTTATTAAGAAAATGTGTGTCATTCGGCAGGATGACACACATTTTCGGGTTTTAATTTTCGTAATAAAAATTTTCGTAAATAATCAGGCCAGTAGATATAAATATATAATACTGTTTAATTAAAAACAGGATATCTACTTAAATACGAGTATCGATAAAAAATAATGTTCAAAAAATTCATTTCACATTGTCGGTTCTTTATAACCAAGTTTCGTTAAAATTCGTTAATTTCCGTAATATATATATATATATATATATATATATATATATATATATATATAACACGCTAAAATCCGCCTTCCTCCAACCAGAAGCTCATATCTTGGAGGTTAGACTCAATGACTGATGTCAGTTCGATCGGTCGATCGGGCTTTAATTTTCGCTAGAAGCAACTGGATGTCTTACCGTACATATGAGCTGTGATACAGCAAATCAGAATTGTCTGCGGATTACGATGTATATAAACGTTTTTATATTACCAACTTTCATGTTACGTTCAGTGAAAAAACATTAGGTTCTACGCTTTTTTCTGATCTACATTAAAGATGTCCCCGATGTAATAAGATCCCAAGTAGGCATATAAGTTGATGATGCTACCTTTTACTCTGGCCTCGAGCAAAATTCTGCTGAGATTGACAAAGCGAACCTCGCTACCGAGCTTGTGAATGACCTCTAATCCGTGGCGGACTGAGATAAGAAATGGCTCGTAAATTTTCATGTTCAAAAACGAAGCTACTATCTATTAACCATCATAGACAACCGCACCTACCTCCTATTAGCATGGAACAGGCTTGCCTCCCAGAGAGTAAAACACTACACCTCCTTGGCCTCACACTCTTAGCGAACCTCAAGTGGAATGACTATAACGAATCCATTGCTAAATCCGCTTCTAAGATGGTCGGTTCACTGTGCAGGGCAAGGAAGTTTTTTCTCGTCTGAGTCAACCTGCACATATATAAGTCTACCATCCGCCCATGTATTGAATACTACTACTGGTCGGGTGCCCCTGCTAATCACCTCGGGGTTCTTGACAAAATCCAACGGAGAATCTGTAATGTGATCGATCCCACCTTGGCAGCTCGGCTGCAGTCGCTATCTCACCGGCGTGACATGGCTTTCCTGTGCCTCTTTTATAAATACTTTCACAGCTTCTGCTCAAATGAACTTAGCTCACTGGTACCCACTACGTATGAATTTGCACGAGCTACTAGATTGGCAATTAGCTCCCACACTTTTACATTGAAACCGATAAAATGTAACAGCATTTTCTACTCTAATAGTTTTTCACGTACTTCCCACCTGTGTAATTCACTTCCATATACTTGCTTCCGCGACAGCTACAATCTCCAGGAATTTATGTGAGGTCAATAGACATCTCTTATATCACTAACACGCATCCATTTTCTCAAGCTCTTTTTCAATCTCCTCCGCCCCCATCCTCGGTATTCTTATCCGTCTGTTACGCTCCTGCTGACATTTTCATAACTAATTTTTCTCTCTCATCACTTTCTCCTATGTAACCCCCTGCGCATCAGCGGCAGTATAACTACCTTGATTGGGGTGAAGTGACGGTGAAAAAGGCCATAAGATTTGATTTGCAACATTGTAACTTACTATTAAACTTCAGTTCCGTTAAAATTTGAATTTTAGTATTCAGCATCATTTTTCATTGGCTTAACTTTTCCAACTATTCTTCTCATCAGTTGTTGTTTTTTGTTTTTTTACTTTCCACTTCCTTTTTTACTTTCCACTTCCTTTTTTTACTTTCCACTTCCTTTTTTACTTTCCACTTCCTTTTTTTTAATTCCACTCTTTTTTTTTACTTTCCACTTCCTTTTTTTTTACTTTCCACTTCCTTTTTTTACTTTCCACTTCCTTTTTTTACTTTCCACTTCCTTACTATCCACTTCCTTTTTTTACTTTCCACTTCCTTTTTTTACTTTCCACTTCCTTTTTTTACTTTCCACTTCCTTTTTTTTACTTTCCACTTCCTTTTTTTACTTTCCACTTCCTTTTTTTACTTTCCACTTCCTTTTTTTTACTTTCCACTTCCTTTACTTTCCACTCTCTTTTTTTACTTGCCACTTCCTTTTTTACTTTCCACTTCCTTTTTACTTTCCACTTACTTTTTTTACTTTCCACTTCCTTTTTTTACTTTCCACTTCCTTTTACTTTCCACTTCCTTTTTTTACGTTCCACTTCCTTTTTTTACATTCCACTTCCTTTTTTTTTACATTCCACTTCCTTTTTTTTACATTCCACTTCCTTTTTTTTTTACTTTCCACTTCCCTTTTTTTACTTTCCACTTCCTTTTTTTACTTTCCACTTCCTTTTTTGCTTTCCACTTCCTTTTTTACTTTCCACTTCCTTTTTTACTTTCCACTTCCTTTTTTTTTACTTTCCACTTCCTTTTTTTACTTTGCACTTCCTTTTTTTACTTTCCACTTCCTTTTTTTACGTTCCACTTTTTTAATTTCCACTTCCTTTTTTATTTTCCACTTCCTTTTTTTACTTTCCACTTCCTTTTTTACTTTCCACTTCCTTTTTTTACTTTCCACTTCCTTTTTTACTTTCCACTTCTTTTTTACTTCTCCACTTCCTTTTTTACTTTCCACTTCCTTTTTTTACTTTCCACTTCCTTTTTTTTAATTTCAATTTCCTTTTTACTTTCCACTTCTTTTTTTTTAATTTCAATTTCCTTTTTTACTTTCCACTTCCTTTTTTTACTTTCCACTTCCTTTTTTTACTTTCCACTTCCTTTTTTTTAATTTCCACTTTTTTTATTTCCTTCACTTTCTTTTTTTACCTTCCACTTCCTTTTTTTACTTTCGACTTCCCTTTTTTTACTTCTCTCCACTTCCTTTTTTCTTTCCACTTTCTTTTTTTACTTCACTTTTTACTCTCCACACTTCTTTTTTACTTTCCACTCTTTACTTTCCACCTCCTTTTTTTAATTTCCACTTCCTTTTTTTACTTCCCACTTACTTTTTTTTACTTTCCACTTCCTTTTTTTACTTTCCACTTCCTTTTTTTTACATTCCACTTCCTTTTTTTACTTTCAACTTACTTTTTTACTTTCCACTTCCCTTTTTTACATTCCACTTCCTTTTTTTTTACTTCTCTCCACTTCCCTTTTTTACTTTCCACTTCCTTTTTTTACTTCTCCACTTCCTTTTTTTACTTTCCACTTCCTTTTTTTTGGCTTTCCACTTCCTTTTTTTACTTTCCACTTCCTTTTTTTACTTTCCACTTCCTTTTTTACTTTCCACATCCTTTTTTTACTTTCCACTTCCTTTTTTTACTTCACTCTTTTTTACTTTCCACTTCCTTTTTTACTTTCCACTTCCTTTTTTTACTTTCCACTTCCTTTTTTACTTTCCACTTCCTTTTTTTACTTCACATCCTTTACTTTCCACTTCCTTTTTTTACTTTCCACTTCCTTTTTTTTTAATGTCATCCTTTTTTACTTTCCACTTCCTTTTTTTACTTTCCACTTCCTTTTTTTACTTTCCACTTCCTTTTTTTACTTTCCACTTCCTTCTTTACTTCTCTCCAATTCCTTTTTTTACTTTCCACTTCCTTTTTTTACTTTTCCACTCTCCTTTTTTTTTACTTTGCACTTCTTTTTTTTTACTTTCCACCTCCTTTTTTTTTTACTTTCCACTTCCTTTTTTTTACTTTCCACTTCCTTTTTTACTTTCTCCACTTCCTTTTTTTTACTTTCCACTTCCTTTTTTTACTTTCCACTTCCTGTTTTTACTTTCCACTTCCTTTTTTTACTTTCCACTCGTTTTTTACTTTCCACTTCCTTTTTTACTTCACTTCCTTTTTTTACGTTCCACTTCCATTTTTTACTTTCCACTTCCTTTTTTACTTTCCACTTTTTACTTTCCACTTCCTTTTTTTACTTTCCACTTCCCGTTTTTACTTTCCACTTCCTTTTTTACTTTCCACTTCCGTTTTTTACTTTCCACTTCCTTTTTTTACTTTCCACTTCCTTTTTTTACGTTCCACTTCCATTTTTTACTTTCCACTTCCTTTTTTACTTTCCAATTTCTTTTTACTTTCCACTTTTTTACGTTCCACTTCCTTTTTTACTTTCCACTTCTTTTACTATCCAATTCCTTTTTTTACTTTCCACTTCCTTTTTTCACGTCCAGTTCCTTTTTACTTTCCACTTCCTTTTTTACTTTCCACTTTTTAACTTTCCACTTCCTTTTTTTACTTTCCTCCACTTCTTTTTTTACTTTCCACTTCCTTTTTTTTACTTTCCACTTCCTTTTACTTTCCACTCTTACTTTCCACTTCCTTTTTTTACTTTCCACTTCCTTTTTTTTACTTTCCACTTCCTTTTTTTTACTTTCCACTTCCTTTTTTTTACTTTCCACTTCCTTTTTTTACTTCACTTCCTTTTTTTACTTTCCACTTCCTTTTTTTAATTTCCACTTTTTTAGTTTCCACTTCCTTTTTTACTTTCCACTTCCTTTTTTTTTACTTTCCACTTCCTTTTTTACTTTCCACTTCCTTTTTTTGCTTTCCACTTCCTTTTTTTTACTTTCCACTTCCTTTTTTTACTTTTCCATTTCCTTTTGTTTACTTCTCCACTTCCTTTTTTTTTACTTTCCACTTACTTTTTTTTTAATTTCCACTTCCTTTTTTTTACTTTCCACTTCCTTTTTTTTACTTTCCACTTCATTTTTTGCCTTCTCCACTTCTTATTTCACTTCATTTTTTTACTTTCCAGCCTTTCTTTTTTTACTTTCCAATTTCCTTTTTTTACTTTCCTACCTCCCTTTTTTTACTTTCCACTTCCTTTTTTTACTTTCCACTTCCTTTTTTTACTTTCCACTTCCTTTTTTAGCCTACTTCCTTTTTTTACTTTCCACTTCCTTTACTTTCCAATTTCCTTTTTTTTACTTCTTCCACTTCCTTTTACTTTCCACTTCCTTTACTTTCCACTTCCTACCTTTTACTTCTCCACTTCCTTTTTTTACTTTCCACTTCCTTTTTTTTTACTTTCCACTTCCTTTTTTTTACTTTCCACTCCCCCCCCCCCCCTTTTTTTTTTATTTTCCACTTCCTTTTTTTTTTACTTTCCACTTCCTTTTTTACTTTCCACTTCCTTTTTTTTTACTTTCCACTTCCTTTTTTTTTAGTTTCCACGCCTTTTTTTTTACTTTCCACTTCCTTTTTTTACTTTCCACTTCCTTTTTTTTACTTTCCACTTCCTTTTTTTTAATTTGCACTTCCTTTTTTTTACTTTCCACTTCCTTTTTTACTTTCCACTTTCTTTTTTTTACTTTCCACCCTTTTGAATTACTTTCCAATTTCCTTTTTCTGCCTCTTCCACTTCCTTTTTTTACTTTCCACTTCCTCTTTTTTTTTACTTTCCTACTCTCCTTTTTACTTTCCACTTCCTTTTTTTACTTTCCACTTCCTTTTTGCCTTCCACTTCCTTTTTTCTTTCCACTTTCTTTTTTACTTCCTTCACTTCCTTTTTTTACTCTCCACTTCCTTTTACTTCTCCACTTCCTTTTTTTACTTTCCACTTCCTTTTTTTACTTTCCTCCACTTCCTTTTTTTTTACTTCCCACTTACTTTTTTTTACTTTCCACTTCCTTTTTTTTTACTTTCCACTTCCTTTTTTTTACATTCCACTTCCTTTTTTTACTTTCAACTTACTTTTTTACTTCTTACTCTTTTTTTACATTCCACTTCCTTTTTTTACTTTCCACTTCCTTTTTTACTTTCCACTTCCTTTTTTACTTTCCACTTCCTTTTACTTTCCACTTCCTTTTTTTTTACTTTCCACTTCATTTTTTTTTAATTTCCACTTCCTTTTTTTTTACTTTCCACTTTCTTTTACTTTCCACTTCATTTTTTACTTTCCATTTCCTTTTTTTTTTTTTACTTTCCACTTCCTTTTTTACTTTCCACTTCCTTTTTTTACTTTCCACTTCTTTTTACTTTCCACTTCTTTACTTTCCACTTTCCTTTTTTTACTTTCCACTTCCTTTTTTACTTTCCACTCTTTTTTACTTTCCACTTCCTTTTTTTACTTTCCACTCTCCTGTTTTTACTTTCCACTTCCTTTTACTTTCCACTTCCGTTTTTTACTTTCCACTTCCTTACTTTCCACTTTTTTACGTTCCACTTCCATTTTTTACTTTCCACTTCCTTTTTTTACTTTCCACTTCCTTTTTTTTACTTTCCACTCTTTTTTTACTTGAATTCCTGTTTTTACATTCCACTTCCTTTTATCACTCGTTTTTTACTTTCCACTTCCTTTTTTTTACTTTCCACTTCCTTTTTTTACGTTCCACTTCCATTTTTTACTTTCCACTCCCTTTTTTTACTTTCCACTTCCTTTTTTACTTTCCACTTCCTTTTTTTACTTTCCACCTCCTTTACTTTCCACTTCCTTTTTTACTTTCCACTTCCTTTTTTACTTCACTTCCTTTTTTTACTTTCCACTTCCTTTTTTTTACTTTCCACTTCCTTTTTTTTTTACTTTCCACTTCCTTTTACTTTCCACTTCCTTTTTTTTACTTTCCACTTCCTTTTTTTTACTGACTTCCTTTTACTTTTCCACTTCCTTTTTTTTTACTTGCACTTCCTTTTTTTTACGTTCCAGCCTCCTTTTTTTACTTTCCACTTCCTTTTTTTTACTTTCCACTTCCTTTTTTTTACTTTCCACTTTTTTTTACTTTCCACTCTTTTACTTTCCACTTCCTGTTTTTACTTTCCACTTCCTTTTTTACTCTCCACTTCTCCGTTTTTTACTTTCCACTTCCTTTTTTTTACTTTCCACTTCCTTTTTTTTATTGCCCCACTTCCATTTTTTACTTTCCACTTCCTTTTTACCACTTCCTTTTTTTACTTTCCACTTCCTTTTTTTACTTTCCACTCCCTGTTTTTACTTTCCACTTCCTTTTTTACTTTCCACTTCCGTTTTTTGTTCCACTTCCTTTTTTTACTTTCCACTTCTTTACGTTCCACTTCCATTTTTTACTTTCCACTCTTTACTTTCCACTTCCTTTTTACTTCTACTTCCTTTTTTTTACTTTCCACTTCCTTTTTTTACTTTCCACTTTCTTTTTTTTACTTTCCATTCCTTTAATTACTTTCCACTTCCTTTTTCTACTTTCCACTTCCTTTTTTACTTTCCACTTCCTTTTTTTTTTACTTCACTTCCTTTTTTTACTTTCCACTTTTACTTTCCACTTCCTTTTTTACTTCTTCCTACTTTTTTCTTTTCCACTTTCTTTTTTTACTTTCCACTTCCTTACTCTCCACTACCTTTTTACTTTCCACTTCCTTTTTTTACTTTCCACTTCCTTTTTTGACTTTCCACTTCCTTTTTACTTCCCACTTTACTTTTTTTTACTTTCCACTTCCTTTTTTTACTTTCCACTTCCTTTACATTCCACTTCCTTTTTTTACTTTCAACTTACTTTTACTTTCCACTTCCTTTTTTTACATTCACCTCCTTTTTTTTTACTTTCTCACTTCCTTTTTACTTTCCACTTCCTTTTACTTTCCACTTTTTACTTTCCACTTCCTTTTTACTTTCCACTTCCTTTTTTTTACTTTCCACTTCCTTTTTTTACTTTCCACTTCCTTTACTTTCCACATCCTTTACTTTCCACTTCCTTTTTTTACTTTCCACTTCCTTTACTTTCCACTTCCTTTTTTTACTTCCACTTCCTTTTTTTACTTTCCATTTTTTTACTTTTCCACTTCCTTTTTACTTTGCACTTCCTTTTTTACTTTCCACCTTCCTTTACTTTCCACTTCCTTTTACTTTCCACTTCCTTTTTTTACTTTCCACTTCCTTTTTTTACTTTCCACTTCCTCTTTACTTTCCACTTCCTGTTTTTACATTCCACTTCCTTTTTTTACTTTCCACTTCCGTTTTTTACTTTCCACTTCCTTTTTTTACTTCTCTCTCCACTTCCTTTTTTACGTTCCACTTCCATTTTTTACTTTCCACTTCCTTTTTTACTTTCCACTTCCTTTTTTACTTTCCACTTCCTTTTTTTACTTTCCACTCCCTGCTTCCTTTTACTTTCCACTTCCTTTTTTTACTTTCCACTTCCGTTTTTTACATTCCACTTCCTTTTTTTACTTTCCACTTCCTTTTTTTATTGCTCCACTTCCATTTTTACTTTCCACTTCCTTTACTTTCCACTTTTTACTTTGCACTTCCTTTTACTTTCCTACTCCTTTTTTTACTTTCCCACTTTCTTTTTACTTTCCACCTCCTTTAATTACTTTCCACTTCCTTTTTCTACTTTCCACTTCCTTTTTTTACTTTCCACTTCCTTTTTTTTTACTTTCCACTTCCTTTACTTTCCACTTCCTTTACTTTCTCCACTTCCTTTACTTTCCATTCCTTTTTTCTTTCCACTTTCTTTTTTTTACTTTCCATTCCTTTTTACTCTTACCTCCTTTTTTACTTTCCACTTCCTTTTTTTACTTTCCACTTCCTTTTTTGACTTTCCACTTCCTTTACTCCACCACTTTTTTTTACTTTCCACTTCCTTTTTTTTACTTTCCACTTCCTTTTTTGCTACAGTCCACTTCCTTTTTTTTGGCCTTCAACTTTACTTTACTTCACTTCCTTTTTTTACATTCCACTTCCTTTTTTTACTTTCCACTTCCTTTTTTACTTCACTTCCTTTTTTTTACTTTCCACTTACTTTTTTATTCTCTCTCCACTTCCTTACTTTCCACTTCCTTTTTTTACTTTCCACTTCCTTTTTTACTTTCCACTTCCTTTTTTTACTTTCCACATCCTTTTTTACTTTCCACTTCTCACTTTCCACTTCCTTTTTTACTTTCCACTTCCTTTTTTACTTTCCACTTCCTTTTTTTGGCTTTCCACTTCCTTTTTTTACTTTTCCACTTCCTTTTTTTTAATTTGCACTTCCTTTTTTTTACTTTCCACCTCCTTTTTTTACTTTCCACTTCCTTTTTTACTTTCCACTTCCTTTTTTTACTTTCCACTTCCTTTTTTTTACTTTCCACTTCCTTTTTTTACTTTCCACTTCCTGTTTTTACTTTCCACTTCCTTTTTTACTTTCCAATTTCCGTTTTTTACTTTCCACTTCCTTTTTTTACTTTCCACTTCCTTTTTTTTACGTTCCACTTCCATTTTTTACTTTCCACTTCTTTACTTTCCACTTCCTTTTTTTTACTTTCCAATTTCCTTTTTTACTTTCCACTCCCTGTTTTTAATTTCCACTTCCTCTTTTTACTTTCCAATTTCCGTTTTTTACATTCCACTTTTATTTACTTCCTTTTTTTACGTTCCACTTCCATTTTTACTTTCCACTTCCTCTTTTACTTTCCATTTCCTTTTTTTACTTTCCACTTCCTTTTTTTACGTTCCACTTCCTTTTTTACTTTCCACTCTTTACCATCCAATTCCTTTTTTTTTTATTTTCCACTTCCTTTTTTTACTGTCCAGTTCTCTTTTTTTACTTTCCACTTCCTTTTTTTACTTTCCACTTCCTTTTTTTACTTTCCACTTCCTTTTTTACTTTCCACTTCTTTTTTTTTTACTTTCCACTGCCTTTTTTTACTTTCCACTTCCTTTTTTACTTTCCACTTCCTTTTTTTACTTTCCACTTCCTTTTTTTACTTTCCACTTCCTTTTTTTTTTTACTTTCACTTCCTTTTTTTACTTTGCACTTCCTTTTTTTACTTTCCTGTCTCCTTTACTTCTCCACTTTCTTTTTTACTTTCCACCTCCTTTAATTACTTTCCACTTCCTTTTTCTACTTTCCACTCTCTTTACTTTCCACTTCCTTTTTTTACTTTCCACTTCCTTTTTTTACTTTCCACTTCCTTTTTTTTACTTTCCACTTCCTTTTTTTACTTTCCAATTTCCTCTTTTTTTCTTTCCACTTCTTTTTTACTTTCCACTTCCTTTTTTTTTACTCTCCACTTCCTTTTTTTACTTTCCACTTCCTTTTTTTACTTTCCACTTCCTTACTTCACTTCCTTTTTTACTTCCCACCTTTACTTTTTTTTACTTTCCACTTTTTTACTTTCCACTTCCTTTTTTTACATTCCACTTCCTTTTTTTACTTTCAACTTACTTTTTTACTTTCCACTTCCTTTTTTTACATTCCACTTCCTTTTTTACTTTCCACTTCCCTTTTTTTACTTTCCAATTTCCTTTATCTTCCACTTCCTTTTTTTTTACTTCACTTCCTTTTTTTACTTTCCACTTCCTGTTTTTTACTTTCCACTTCCTTTTTTACTTTCCACTTCCTTTTTTACTTTCCATTATCCTTTTTTTACTTTCCACTTCCTTTTTTTACTTTCCACTTCCTTTTTTTACTTTCCACTTCCTTTTTTTACTTCACTTCCCTTTTTTTACTTTCCACTTCCTTTTTTTTACTTTTCCACTTTCTTTTTTTTTTACTTCTAAATTTCCTTTTTTTACTTTCCACCTTTTTTACTTTCCACTTCCTTTTTTACTTCTCCACTCTTTTTACTTTCCACTTCCTTTTTTTACTTTTCCATTCTTTTACTTTCCACTTCCTGTTTTTACTTTCCACTTCCTTTTTATACTTTCCACTCCTCCGTTTTTTACTTTCCACTTCTTTACTTCTCCATTTCCTTTTTTACGTTCCACTTCCATTTTTTACTTTCCACTTCCTTTTTTTACTTTCCACTTCCTTTTTTTACTTTCCACTTCCTTTTTTTACTTTCTCCACTCCTGCTTACTTCAATTTCCTTTTTTACTTTCTTCACTTCCGTTTTTTACTTTCCACTTCCTTTTTTTACTTTCTTCCATTTCTTTACGTTCCACTTCCATTTTTTTACTTTCCACTTCCTTTTTTACTTCACTTCCTTTTTTACTTTCCACTCTTTACGTTCCACTTCCCCTTTTTTACTTTCCACTTCCTTACCATCCAATTCTTTACTTCTCTCTCACTTCCTTTTTTTACTGTCCAGTTCCTTTTTACTTTCCACTTCCTTTTTACTTCACTTCCTTTTTTTTATTTCCTCACTTCCTTTTTTACTTTCCACTTCTTTTTTTTTTACTTTCCACTTCCTTTTTTTTACTTTCTCACTTCCTTTTTTACTTTCCACTTCCTTTTTACTTCACTTCCTTTTTTACTTTCCACTTCCTTTTTTTACTTTCCACTCTTTTTTTACTTTCCACTTCCTTTTTTTACTTTCTCCACTTCCTTTTTTTACTTTCCACTTCCTTTTTTTTACTTTCCACTTCCTTTTTTTTAATTTCCACTTCCTTTTTACTTTCCACCTCCCTTTTTTACTTTCCACTTTTTTTACTTGACTTCCTTTTTTACTTTCCACTTCCTTTTTTACTTTCCACTTCCTTTTTTTACTATCCAATTCTTTACTTTCCACTTCCTTTTTTTACTGTCCACTTTTTTTACGTTCCACTTCCTTTTTTTACTTTCCACTTTTTTACTATCCAATTCCTTTTTTTTACTTTCCACTTCCTTTTTTTACTGTCCAGTTCTTTACTTTCCACTTCCTTTTTTTACTTCACTTCCTTTTTTACTCACTTCCTTTTTCTACTTCACTTTCTTTTTTTACTTTCCACTCTTTACTTTCACTTTTTTACTTTCCACCTTTTTTTACTTCACTTTTTTATCACTTTTTTTTTACTTTCCATTTTTTATTTATTTCCTTTTTTTACTTTCCACTTTTTTACTTTCCACTTCTTTACTTTCCACTTTGCATTTTCCACTTCCTTTTTTTACTTTCAATTTCCCTTTTTACTTTCCACTTCCTTTTTTTACTTTCCACTTCCTTTTTTACTTTCCACTTCCTTTTTTACTTTCCACTCTTTTTTACTTTCCACTTCCTTTTTTTTACTTCTTTCACTTTTTTTTACTTTCCATTTCCTTTTTTTACTTTCCACTTACTTTTTTTACTTTCCAATTTCCTTTTTACTTTCCATTTCCTCTTTTTTTACTTTCCACTTACTTTACTTTCTCACTTTTTTTACTTTCCACTTCTTTACTTTCCACTTCCTTTTTTTACTTTCCACTTTTTTTACTTTCCCACTTCCTTTTTTACTTTCCACCTCTTTTTTTACTTCACTTCCTTTTTACTCACTTCCTTTTTTTACTTTCCACTTCCTTTACTTTCCACTTTTTTTTACTTTCCACTTCCTTTTTTTTACTTTCCACTTCCTTTTTTTACTTTCCACTTCTTTACTTCTCTCCACTTCCTTTTTTTACTTTCCACTTCCCTATCTTTTACTTTCCACTCTTTACTTTCCACTTCCTTTTTTTACTTTCCACTTCCTTTTTTTACTTTCCAATTTCCTTTTTTACTTTCCACTCTCTTTTTTACTTTCCACTTCCTTTTTTTTACTTTCCACTTTTTTACTTTCCACTTCCTTTTTTACTTTCCAATTTCCTATTTAATCACTTCCTTTTTTTTACTTTCCACTTCTTTTACTTTCCACTTCCCTTTTTTTACTTCACTTCTTTTTTTTTTACTTTCCACTTCCTTTTTTTTTACTTTCCACTTCCTTTTTTTACTTTCCACTTCCTTTTTTACTTTCAATTTCCTTTTTACTTTCCACCTCCTTTACTTTCCACTTCCTTTTTTTTTACTTTCCACTTCCTTTTTTTACTTTCCACTTTTTACTTTCCACTTCCTTTTTTTTACTTTCCAATTTCCTTTTTTTTTACTTTCCACTTCCTTTTATTTTCCACTTTTTTGCTTCTCCACCTCCTCTTTTTTACTTCTTCCACTTCCTTTTTTTTACTTTCCACTTCCTTTTTTTACTTTCCACTTTCCTTTTTTTTACTTTCCACTTCCTTTATTTTCCACTTCCTTTTTTTACATTCCACCTCCTTTTTTACTTTCCTACTTCTTTTTACTTTCCACTTCCCTTTTTTTACTTCACCTCCCTCTTTTTTTACTTTCTACTTCCTTTTTTTTACTTTCCACTTCCTTGTATTTTCCACTTTCTTTTTTTACTTTCCACTTCCTTTTTTTACTTTCCACTTCCTCTTTTTTTACTTTCCACTTCCTTTTTTTACTTTCCACTTCCTTTTTTTACTTTCCACTTCCTTTTTTTACTTCACTTCCTTTTTTATTTTCCACTACCTTTTTTTTACTTTCCACTTCCTTTGCATTTTTCCACTTCCTTTTTTTACTTTCCACCTCCTTTTTTACTTCTCTCCACTTCCTTTTTTTACTTTCCACTTCCTTTACTTTCCACTTCCTTTTTTTACTTTCCACTTCCTTTTTTACTTTCCACTTCCTTTTTACTTTCCACTTCCTTTTACTTTCCACTTCTTTACTTTCTCCACTTCCTTTTTACTTTCCACTTCCTTACTTTCCACTTCCTTTTTTTTTACTTTCCACTTCCTTTTTTTACTTTCCCACTTCCCTTTTTTACTTTCCACTTACTTTTTTACTTCTCCACTTCCCTTTTTTACTTTCCACTTCCCTTTTTTTACTTTCCACTTCATTTTTACTTTCCACTTCCTTTTTTTACTTTCCACTTTCTTTACTTTCCATTTCTTTTTTTTATCACTTCCTTTTTTTTTACTTTCCACTTCCTTTACTTTCCACCTCTTTTTTTACTTTCCTACTTCCTTTTTTACTTTCCACTTCCTTTTTTTTTACTTTCCACTTCCTTTTTTTTACTTTCCACTTCCTTTTTTTACTTTCCACTTCCTTACTTTCCACTTCCTTTACTTCACTTCCTTTTTTACTTTCCACTTCCTATCTTTTTATTTTCCACTTCCTTTTTTTACTTTCCACTTTTTTTACTTTCCACTTCCTTTTTTACTTTCCACTTCCTTTTTTTACTTCTTCACTTCCTTTTTTAATTTCCACTTCCTTTTTTACTTTCCACTTCCTTTTTTACTTTCCACTTCTTTTTTATCGGTACTCTCTTTTATTTAATTTCCACTCTCTTTTTTACTTTCCACTTCCTTTTTTTTACTTTCCACTTCCTTTTTTTACTTTCCACTTCTTTTTTTACTTTCCACTTCCTTTTTTTTACTTTCCACTTCCTTTTTTTACTTTCCACTTCCTTTACTTTCCACTTCTTTTTTTACTTTCCACCTCCTTTTTTTACTTTCCACTTCCTTTTTTTACTTTCCACTTCCTTTTTGTATTTTCCACTTTTTTTACATTCCACCTCCTTTTTTTACTTTCCACTTCCTTTTTTTACTCTTCCACTTCCTTTTTTACTTTCCACTTTTTTACTTCCACTTCCTTTTTTACTTTCCACTTCCTTTTTTTTACTTTCTTCACTTCCTCTTTTGTATTTTCCACTTCCTTTTTTTACTTTCCACTTCCTTTTTTTACTTTCCACTTCCTTTTTTTACTTTCCACTTCCTTTTTTTTACTTTCCACTTCCCTTTTTTTACTTTCCACTTCCTTTTTTTACTTTCCACTCTTTACTTTCCACTACCTTTTTTTTACTTTCCACTTCCTTTTGTATTTTCCACTTCCTTTTTACTTTCCACCTCCTTTTTTACTTTCCTCCACTTCCTTTTTTTTACTTTCCACTTCCTTTTTTACTTTCCACTTCCTTTTTTTACTTTCCACTTCCTTTTTTACTTTCCACTTCCTTTATCACTTCCTTACTTTCCACTTCCTTTTTTTACTTCCTCTCCACTTCCTTTTTTACTCTTCCACTTCCTTTTTTTACTTTCCACTTCCCTTTTTTACTTTTCCACTTCCTTTTTTACTTTCCACTTCCTTTTTTTTACTTTCCACTTTTTTACTTTCCACTTCCTTTTTTTTTACTTTCCACTTACTTTTTTTTACTTTCCACTTCCTTTTTTTACTTTCCACTTCCTTTTTTTACTTTCCACTTCATTTTTTACTTTCCACTTCCTTTACTCTCCACTTTCTTTACTTTCCACTTCCTTTTTTATCACTTTTTTTACTTTCCACTTCCTTTTTTTACTTTCCAATTCTTTTTTTTTTACTTTCCACTTCCTTTTTTTACTTTCCACTTCCTTTTTTTTACTTTCCACTCTTTACTTTCCACTTCCTTTTTTATCTTCCACTTCCTTTTTTTTACTTTCCACTCTTTACTTTCCACTTCCTTTTTTATTTCACTTCCTATCTTTTACTTTCCACTTCCTTTTACTTTCCACTTCCTTTTTTTACTTTCCACTTCCTTTTTTTACTTTCCACTCTTTACTTTCCACTTCCTTTTTTAATTTCCACTTCCTTTTTTTTACTTTCTTCCACTTCCTTTTTTTACTTTCCACTTCCTTTTTACTTTCCACTTCCTTTTATTTAATTTCCACTTCCTTTTTTACTTCACTTCCTTTTTTTACTTTCCACTTCCTTTTTTTACTTCTTCCCTTCTCCACTTCTTTTTTTTTACTTTCCATTCTTTACTTTCCACTTCCTTTACTTTCCACTTCCTTTTTTTACTTTCCACTCTTTTTACTTTCACTCTTTTTTTACTTTCCACTTCCTTTTTTTACTTTCTTCCACTTCTCCTTTTTTACTTTCCACTTCCTTTTTTTACTTTCCACTTTTTGCATTTCCTTCACTTCCTTTTCTTTACTTTCCACTCTCCTTTTGTATTTTCCACTTCCTTTTTTACTTTCCACCTCCTTTTTTTACTTTCCACTTCCTTTTTTTTTATTTCACTTCCTTTTTTACTTTCCACTTCCCTTTTTTTTACTTTCCACTCCCTTTTTGGTATTTTCCACTTCCTTTTTTTACTTTCCACCTCCTTTTTTACTTTCACTTCCTTTTTTTACTTTCCACTTCCTTTTTTACTTTCCACTTCCTTTTTTACTTTTCCACTTCCCTTTTTTTACTTTCCAATTTCCTTTTTTTACTTTCCACTCTTTTTGTATTTTCCACTTCCTTTTTTTTTACTTTCCAATTTCCTTTTTTTACTTTCCACTTTCCTTTTTTTACTTTCCACTTCCTTTTTTTTACTTTCCACTTCCTTTTTTTACTTTCCACTTCCTTTTTTTACTTTCCACTTCCTTTTTTTACTTTCCACTACCTTTTTTTTTACTTTCCACTTCCTTTTTGTATTTTCCACTTCCTTTATTTTCCACCTCCTTTTTTTACTTTCCACTTCTTTACTTTCCACTTCCTTTTTTTACTTTCCACTTCCTTTTTTTACTTTCCACTTCCTTTTTTTACTTTCCACTTCTTTATCACTTCTTTACTTTCCACTTCCTTACTTTCCACTTACTTTTTACTTCTCCACTTCCTTTTTTACTTTCCACCTCCTTTTTTACTTTCCACTTCTTTTACTTTCCACTTCCTTTTTTTACTTTCCACTTCCTTTTTACTTTCCACTTCCTTCTTTACTTCTCCACTTCCTTTTTTTACTTTCCACTTCCTTTTTTACTTTCCACTTCCTTTTACTCATCTCCTTTTTTTACTTTCCACTTCCTTTTTTTACTTTCCACCTCCTTTTTTTTACTTTCCACTTCCTTTTTTACTTTCCACTTCCTATCTGTTACTTTCCACTCTCTCTTTTTTTTACTTTCCACTTCCTTTTTTTTTACTTTCCACTTCCTTTTTTTACTTTCCACTTCCTTTTTTTACTTTCCACTTCCTTTTTTTAATTTCCACTTCCTTTTTTTACTTTCCACTTCCTTTTTTTACTTTCCACTTCCTTTTTTACTTTCCACTTCCTTTTTTTAATTTCCACTTCCTTTTTTTTTTACTTTCCACTTCCTTTTTTTACTTTCCACTTCCTTTTTTTTACTTTCCACATCCTTTTTTTTTATTTCTCCAATATCCTTTACTTTCCACTTCCTTTTTACATTCCACTTCCTTTACTTTCCACTTCCTTTTTTTTACTTTCCACTTCCTTTTTTTTACTTTCCACTTCCTTTTTTTACTTTCCACTTCCTCTTTTTTTACTTTCCACTTCCTTTTTTACTTTCAACTTTACTTTTTTACTTTCCACTTCCTTTTTTTACATTTCACTTCCTTTTTTTACTTTCCACTTCCTTTTTTATCTTCCACTACCTTTTTTACTTTCCACTTCCTTTTTTTACTTTCCACTTCCTTTTTTTTTTACTTTCCAATTCTTTTTTTTACTTTCCACTTCCTTTTTTTTACTTTCCACTTCCTTTTTTTACTTCTTCCACTTCCTTTTTTACTTTCCACTTCCTTTTTTACTTTCCATTCTTTACTTTCCACTTCCTTTTTTTATTTTCCACTTCCCTTTTTTTACTTTTTCACTTCCTTTTTTTTTACTTTCGACTTCTTTACTTTCCACCTCCTTTTTTACTTCTCTCCACTTCCTTTTTTTTACTTTCCACTTCCTTTTTTACTTTCCACTTCCCCTTTTTTTACTTTCCACTTCCTTTTTTAGCCTTCCACAGTCTTGTTTTTAATTTCCACTTCCTTTTTTTACTTTCCACTTCCTTTTTTTACTTTCCAATTTCTTTTTTTACTTTCCACTTCCTTTTTTTACGTTCCACTTCCATTTTTTACTTTCCACTTCCTTTTTTTACTTTCCACTCCCTTTTTACTTTCCACTTCCTTTTTTTACGTTCCACTTCCTTTTTTTACTTTCCACTTCCTTCTTTACTATCCAATTCCTTTACTTTCCACTTCCTTTTTTTTTACTGTACAGTTCTTCTTTTTACTTTCCTCCACTTCCTTTTTACTTTCCACTTCCTTTTTTACTTTCCACTTCCTTTACTTTCCACTTCCTTTTTTTAATTCACTCTTTACTTCAATTTCGTTTTTACTTTCCACTTCCTTTTTTAGCCTACCTCCTTTTTTTACTTTCCACTTCTTTACTTTCCACTTCCTTTTTTACGTTCCACTTCCATTTTTTACTTTCCACTTCCTTTTTTACTTTCCACTTCCTTTTTTTACTTTCCACTTCCTTTTTTTACGTTCCACTTCCTTTTTTTACTTTCCACTTCCTTTTTTACTATCCAATTCCTTTTTTTTACTTTCCACTTCTTTTTTTTACTTTCCACTTCCTTTTTTTTACTTTCCACTTCCTTTTTACTTTCCAATTTCCTTTACTTTCCACTTCCTTTTTTTACTTTCCACTTCCTTTTTTTACTTTCCACTTCCTTTTTTACTTTCCACTTCCTTTTTTTTACTTTTCACTTCCTTTTTTTACTTTCCACTCTCCCTTTTTTTTACTTTCCACTTACTTTTTTTTACTTTCCACTTCCTTTTTTTACTTTCCACTTCCTTTTTTTACTTTCCACTTCATTTTACTTTCCACTTTCCTTTTACTTTCCACTTCTTTACTTTCCACTTCCTTTTTTTACTTCTCCAATTTTTTTATTTTCCACTTCCTTTTTTACTTTCCACCTCTTTTTTTTACTTTCCACTTCCTTTTTTTACTTCACTTCCTTTTTTTTACTTTCCACTTCCTTTTTTTACTTTCCACTTCCTTTTTTTTACTTTCCACTTCCTTTTTTTACTTTCCACTTCCTCTTTTTTACTTTCCACTTCCTTTTTTTTACTTCTCTGAATTCTTTACTTTCCACTTCCTATCTGCCTACTTCCTTTTTTTTACTTTCCACTTCCTTTTTTTTACTTTCCACTTCTTTACTTTCCACTTCCTTTTTTACTTTCCACTTCCTTTTTTTAATTTCCACTTCCTTTTTTTACTTTCCACTTCCTTTTTTTACTTCACTTCCTTTTACTTTCCACTTTTTTAACGATGGGCTACTTTCCACTTCCTTTTTTTACTTCTCTCCACTTCCTTTTTTTACTTCACTCTTTTTTTACTTTCCTCTCCACTTCCTTTTTTTACTTTCCAACATCCTTTTTTTACTTTCCACTTCCTTTTTTTACTTTCCACTTCCTTTACTTTCCACTTCCTTTTACTTTCCACTTCCTTTTTTTACTTTCCACTTCCTTTTTTTACTTTCCACTTCCTTTTTTTACTTTCCACTTCCTTTTTTTACTTTCCACCTCCTTACTTTCCATCTCTTTACTTTCCACTTCCTTTTTTACTTTCCACTTCCTTTTTTACTTTCCACTTCCTTTTTTACTTTCCACTTCGTTTTTTTTACTTTTTCACTTCCTTTTTTTACTTCTCCACTCTTTACTTTCCACCTCCTTTTTTTACTTTCCACTTCCTTTTTTTACTTTCCACTTCCTTTTCTTACTTTCCACTTCCTTTTTTTTAATTTCCACTTCCTTTTTTACTTTCCACTTCCTGTTTTTTACTTTCCACTTCCTTTTTTTTACTTTCCACTTCCGTTTTTTTACTTTCCACTTCCTTTTTTTACTTTCCACTTCCTTTTACGTTCCACTCTCCATTTTTTACTTTCCTCACTTCCTTTTTTTACTCTTAATTTCCTTTTTTTTACTTTCCACTTCCTTTTTTTACTATCCAATTCCTTTTTTTACTTTCCACTTCCTTTTTTTTTACTGTCCAGTTCCTTTTTTTTACTTTCCACTTCCTTTACTTTCCACTTCCTTTACTTCTCCACTTCCTTTTTTTACTTCTCCACTTTCTTTTTTACTTTCCACTTCCTTACTTTCCACTTCTTTACTTTCCACTTCCTTACTTTCCACTCCCTTTTTTTACTTTCCACTTCCTTTTTTTACTTTCCACTTCATTTTTTACTTTCCACTTCCTTTTTTTTTACTTTCCACTTCCTTTTTTTACTTCCACTTCCTTTTTTTACTTTCCACTTCTTTTGCCTTTCCACTCCTCTTTTTTTTACTTTCCACTTCCTTTTACTTTCCACTTCCTTTTTTTTACTTTCCACTTCCTTTTTTACTTTCCACTTCCTTTTTTTTACTTTCCACTTCCTTTTTTTACTTTCCACTTCCTTTTTTTTACTTTTCCACTTCTCCTTTTTTTACTTTCCACTTCCTTTTTTTACTTTCCACTTACTTTTTTTTACTTTCTTCCTCCACTTCTTTTTTTACTTCTTCCACTTCCTTTTTTTTTTAATTTCCACTTCATTTTTTTACTTTCCACTTCCTTTTTTTTACTTTCCACTTCCTTTTTTTACTTTCCACTTCCTTTTTTTTTTACTTTCCACTTCTTTTAATTTCCACTTCCTTTTTTTACTTTCCAATTTCCTTTACTTTCCACTTCCTTTTTTACTTTCCACTTCCTTTTTTTAATTTCCAGCCTCCTTTTTTTTACTTTCCACTCTTTTTACTTTCCACTTCCTTTTTTTACTTTCCACTTCCTTTTTTTACTTTCCACATCCTTTACTTTCCACTTCCTTTTTTACTTCACTTCCTTTTTTTACTTTCCACTCTCTTTTTACTTTCCACTTCCTTTTTTTTACTTTCCACTTCCTTTTTTTTACTTTCCACTTCCTTTTTTTTACTTTCCACTTCCTTTTTTTTACTTTCCACTTCCTTTTTTTACTTTCAACTTACTTTTTTTACTTTCCACTTCCTTTTTTTACATTTCACTTCCTTTTTTTACTTTCCACTTCCCTTTTTTACTTTCCACTACCTTTTTATCACTTCCTTTTTTACTTTCCACTTCCTTTTTTTACTTTCCACTTCCTTTTTTACTTTCCACTTCCTTTTACTTTCCACTTCCTTTTTTTTAATTTCCACTTCCTTTTTTTTTTACTTTCCACTTCCTTTTTTTTTACTTTCCACTTCCTTTTTTTTACTTTCCACTTCCTTTTTTTACTTTCCACATCCTTTTTTTTACTTTCCACTTCCTTTTTTTTACTTTCCACTTCCTTTTACTTTCCACTCTTTATTTACTTTCCAATTTCCTTTTTTTACTTTCCACTTCCTTTTTTTTACTTTTTCACTTCCTTTTTTTTACTTTCCACTTCCTTTTACTTTCCACTTCATTTTTTTTACTTCACTTCCTTTTTTTACTTTCCACTTCGTTTTTACTTTCCACTTCCTTTTTTACTTCTCTCACTTCCTTTTTTTACTTTCCACTTCCTTTTTTTATCACTTTCCACTTCCTTTTTTTACGTTCCAATTCCTTTTTTTACTTTCCACTTCCTTTTTTACTTTCCACTTCCTTTTTTTTACTTCCCACTTCCTTTTTTTTTACTTTCCACTTCCTTTTTTTACTTTTTTTTTAGCTACCCTGGCATGTACGCATCGCTCATTCAATAATGAATTAGAGCACTCTGTCATTTACGTTCCACTTCCATTTTTTACTTTCCACTTCCTTTTTTACTTTCCTTACTCTTTACTTTCCACTTCCTTTTTTAATATCCAATTCCTTTTTTTACTTTCCACTTCCTTTTTTTTACTGTCCAGTTCTTTTTTTACGTTCCACTTCCTTTACTTTCCACTTCTTTTACTATCCAATTCCTTTTACTTTCCATTTCCTTTTTTTTACTGTCCAGTTCCTTTTTTACTTTCTTCCACTTCCTTTTTTACTTTCCAGCCTTTTTACTTTCCACTTCCTTTTTTTACTTTCCACTTCTTTTTTACTTTCCACTTCCTTTTTTTTTACTTTCCACTTCCTTTTTTTACTTTCCACTTCCTTTTTACTTTCCACTTCCTTTTTTACTTTCCACTTCCTTTTTTTTTACTTCACTTCCTTTTTTTACTTTCCACTTCCTTTTTTACTTTCCACCTTTTTTTTATTTACTCTGTATTTTCCACTTCCTTTTTTTACTTTCCACTTCCTTTTTACTTTCCACTTCCTTTTTTTACTTTCCACTTCCTTTTTTACTTTCCACTTCCTTTTTTTACTTTCCACTTCCTTTTACTTCACTTCCTTTTTTTACTTTCCACTTCCTTTTTTTACTTTCCACTTCTTTTTTTTACTTTCCACTTACTTTTTTTTACTTTCCACTTCCTTTACTTTCCAATTTCTTTTTACTTTCCACTTCATTTTTTACTTTCCACTTCCTTTTTTTACTTTCCACTTTCTTTGCTTTCCACCTCTTTTTACTTTCCACTTCCTTTTTTTTACTTTCCACTTCCTTTTTTACTTTCCAATTCCTCTTTTTTTTACTTTCACTTCCTTTTTTACTTTCCACTTCCTTTTACTCTCCACTTCCTTTTTTACTTTCCACTTCCTTTTTTTACTTCTACTTCCTTTTTTTATCACTTCCTTTTTACTTTCCACTTCCTTTTTTTACTTTCCACTTCCTTTTTTTACTTTCCACTCTATCTTTTACTTCTTCACTTCCTTTTTTTTTACTTTCCACTTCCTTTTTTTTACTTTCCACTTCCTTTACTTTCCACTTCCTTTTTTACTTTCCACTTCCTTTTTACCTCCACTTCCTTTTTTTACTTTCCACTTCCTTTTTTTACTTTCCACTCTTTACTTTCCATTTCCTTTTTATTTATTCTGTCTCCTTTTTTTTACCACTCTTTACTTTCCTACTTCCTTTTTTACTTTCCAATTCTTTACTTTCCACTTTTTACTTTCCTACTCTTTACTTTCCACTTCCTTTTTTATCACTTCCTTTTTACTTCAATTCTCCTTTTTTTACTTTCCACTTTTTTATTTCCTTCACTTCCTTTTTTTACTTTCCACTTCCTTTTTTACTTTCCACTTCCTTTTTTTTTACTTCACTTCCTTTTTTTACTTCTTCAATTTCTTTGTATTTTCCACTTCCTTTTTTACTTTCCACCTCCTTTTTTTACTTTCCACTTCCTTTTTTTACTTCTCCACTTCCTTTTTTACTTTCCTCCACTTCCTTTTTTTACTTTCCACTTTTGCATTTTCCACTTCCTTTTTTTACTTTCCACCTCCTTTTTACTTTCCACTTCCTTTTTTTACTTCTTCCACTTCCTTTTTTTTACTTTCCAATTTCCTTACTTTCTCCACTTTTATTTAATTTCCACTTCCTTTTTTTTACTCTCTCCACTCTCCTTTTTTACTCTCTCCACCTCCTTTTTTTACTTTCCACTTTCTTTTTTTACTTCACTTCCTTTATTTTCCACTTTTTATCACCTTTACTTTCCACTTCCTTTTTTACTTTCCACCTCCTTTTTTACCACCTTTACTTTCCACTTCCTTTTTTACTTTCCACTTCCTTTTTTTACTCACTTCCTTTTTTACTTTCCACTTCCCTTTTTTTACTTTCCACTTCCTTTTTGTATTTTCCACATCCTTTTTTTACTTTCCACCTCCTTTTTTTACTTTCCACTTCCTTTTTTTACTTTCCACTTTTTTACTTTCCACTTCCTTTTTTACTTTCCACTTTTGTATTTTCCACTTCCTTTTTTTACTTTCCACCTCCTTTACTTCACTTCATTTCTCCACTTCCTTTTTTTACTTTCCAATTTCCTTTTTTACTTTCCACTTCCTTTTTTTACTTTCCACTTCCTTTTTTTACTTTCCAATTTCCTTGTATTTTCCACTTCCTTTTTTACTTTCCACTTCCTTTTTTTACTTTCCACTTCCTTTTTTTTACTTTCCACCTCCCTTTTTTTTACTTTCCACTTCCTTTTTTTACTTTCCACTTCCTTTTTTTACTTTCCACTTCCTTTTTTTACTTTCCACTACCTTTTTTTTTTTACTTTCCACTTCCTTTTTGTATTTTCCACTTCCTTTTTTTACTTTCCACCTCCTTTTTATACTTTCCACTTCTCCTTTTCTTTTTACTTTCCACTTCCTTTTTTTACTTTCCACTTCCTTTTTTTACTTTCCACTCCCTTTTTTTACTTTCCACTTCCTTTTTTTACTTCTTCCACTTCCTTTTTTACTTCTCTACTTTTTTTACTTTCCACCTCCTTTTTACTTCTTCCACTTCCTTTTTTTACTCTTCCACTTCCTTTTTTTACTTTCCACTTCCTTTTTTACTTTCCACTTCCTTTACTTTCCACTTCCTTTTACTTTCCACTTCCTTTTTTTACTTCTTCCACTCTTTTGTATTTTCCACTTCCTTTTTTACTTTCCACCTCCTTTTTTACTTTCTACTTCCTTTTTTTACTTTCCACTTCCTTTTTTACTTCCACTCTTCCTTTTTTTTTACTTTCCTACTTCCTCTTTTTTACATTTCCACTTCCTTTTTTACTTCTCTCCACCTCCTTTTTTACTTTCCACTTCCCTTTTTTTTTTACTTCTCCACTTCCTTTTTTTACTTTCCACTTCCTTTTTTACTTTCCACTTCCTTTTTTTACTTTCCACTTCCTTTTTTTACTTTCCACTTCCTATCTTTTACTTTCCACTTCCTTTTTTTTACTTTCCACTTCCTTTTTTTTACTTTCCACTCTTTACTTTCCTCCACTTCCTTTTTTTTACTTTCCACTTCCTTTTTTTAATTTCCATTTCCTTTTTTACTTTCCACTCTTTAATTTCCACTTCCTTTTTTACTTTCCACTTCCTTTTATTTAATTTCCACTTCCTCTTTTTTTACTTTCTTCCACTTCCTTTTTACTTTCACTTCCTTTTTTATCACCTTTTTTTTACTTTCCACTTCCTTTTTGTATTTTCCACTTCCTTTTTTTTTACTTTCCCACTTTTTACTTTCCACTTCCTTACTTTCCACTTCCTTTTTTCATTTCACTTCCTTTTTTTACTTTCCAATTTCCTTACTTCTCCACTTCCTTTTTTTACTTTCCACTACCTTTACTTTCCACTTCCTTTTTGTATTTTCCACTTCCTTACTTTCCACCTCCTTTTACTTTCCACTTCCTTTTTTTACTTTTCCAATTTCCTTTTTTACTTTCCACTTCCTTTTTTTACTTTCCACTTCTTTTTTTACTTCACTTCCTTTTTTACTTTCCACTTCCTTTTTTTACTTTCCACTTCCTTTTTTTACTTTCCACTTCCTTTTTTTACTTTCCACCTCCTTTTACTTTCCACTTCTTTTTTTACTTTCCACTTCCTTTTTTTTACTTTCCAATTTCCTTTACTCTTCTTACTCTTTTTTTACTTTCCACTTCCTTTCTTACTTTCTCCACTTCCTTTTTTTTACTTTCCACTCTTTTGTATTTTCCACTTCCTTTTTTTTACTTTCCACCTCCTTTTTTTACTTTCCACTTCCTTTTTTTTTACTTTCCACTTCCTTTTACTTTCCAATTTCCTTTTTTTACTTTCCACTTCCTTTTCGTATTTTCCACTTCCTTTTTTTACTTTCCACCTCCTTGTTTTACTTTCCACTTCCTTTTTTTTACTTTCCACTTCCTTTTTTTACTTTCCACTTCCTTTTTTTTACTTTCCACTTCCTTTTTTTACTTTCCACTTCCTTTTTTTTTTACTTTCCACTTCCTTTTTGTATTTTCCACTTCCTTTTTTACATTCCACTTCCTTTTTTACTTTCCACTTCCTTTTTTTACTTTCCACTCTCCTTTTTTACTTTCCACTCTTTACTTTCCACTTCATTTTTTTTACTTCCACTTCCTTTTTTTTACATTCCACTTCCTTTTTTTTACTTTCCACTTACTTTTTTTTACTTTCCACTTCCTTTTTTACTTTCCACTTCCTTTTTTTACTTTCCACTTCATTTTTTTACTTTCCACTTCCTTTTTTTTACTTTCCACTTCCTTTTTTTACATTCCACTTCCTTTTTTTTAATTTCCACTTCCTTTTTTTTACTTTCCACTTCCTTTTTTTACTTTCCACCTCTTTTTTTTTTTTACTTTCCACTTCTTTTTTACTTTCCACTTCCTTTTGTATTTTCCACTTCCTTTTTTTACTTTCCACCTCCTTTTTTTACTTTCCACTTCCTTTTTTTACTTTCCACTTCCTTTTTTTACTTTCCACTTCCTTTTTTACTTTCCACTTCCTTTTTTTACTTTCCACTTCCTTTTTACTTTCCACCTCCTTTTTTTACTTTCTCCACTTCCTTTTTTTACTTTCCACTTCCTTTTTTTACTTTCCACTTCCTTTTTTACTTTCCACTTCCTTTTTTTACTTTCCACTTCCTTTTTTTACTTTCCACTTCCTTTTTTTTACTTTCCACTTCCTTTTTGTATTTTCCACTTCCTTTTTTTACTTTCCACCTCCTTTTTTACTTTCCAATTTCCTTTTTTTACTTTCCACTTCCTTTTACTTTCCACCACTCTTTTTTTACTTTCCACTTCCTTTTTGTATTTTCCACTTCCTTTTTTTACTTTCCACCTCCTTTTTTTACTTTCCACTTCCTTTTTTTACTTTCCACTTCCTTTTTTACTTTCCACTTCCTTTTTTACTTTCCACTTCCTTTTTTACTTTCCAATTTCCTTTTTTTACTTTCCACTTCCTTTTTGTATTTTCCACTTCCTTTTTTTACTTTCCACTTCCTTTTTTTACTTCACTTCCTTTTTTTTACTTTCCACTTCCTTTTTTACTTTCCACTTCCCTTTTTTACTTTCCACTTCCTTTTTTTACTTTCCACTTCCTTTTTTTACATTCCACTTCCTTTTTTTACTTTCCACTTACTTTTTTTTACTTTCCACTTCCTTTTTTTTACTTTCCACTTCCTTTTTTTACTTTCCACTTCATTTTTTTACTTTCCACTCTCCTTTTTTTTACTTTCCACTTCTTTACATTCCACTTCCTTTTTTTACTTTCCACTTCCTTTTTTTTACTTTCCACTTCCTTTTTTTACTTTCCACTCTCTTTTTTTACTTTCCACTTCTTTTTTTACTTTCCACTTCCTTTTTTTACTTTCCACTTCCTTTTTTACTTTGCACTTCCTTTTTTTTACTTTCCACTTCCTTTTTTTTTTGGCTTTCCACTTCCTTTTACTTTCCACTTCCTTTTTTTACTTTCCACTTCCTTTTTTACTTTCCACTTCCTATCTTTTACTTTCCACTTCCTTTTTTTTTACTTTCCACTTCCTTTTTTTTACTTTCCACTTCCTTTTTTTACTTTCCACTTCCTTTTTTTACTTTCCACTTCCTTTTTTTAATTGCCACTTCCTCTTTTTTTTACTTTCCACTTCCTTTTTTTACTTTCCACTTCCTTTTTACTTTCCACTTCCTTTTTTTTAATTTCCACTTCCTTTTTTTACTTTCCACTTCCTTTTTTACTTTCCACTTCCTTTTTTTACTTTCCACTTCCTTTTTTTACTTTCCACTTCCTTTTTTTATTTCCACTTCCTTTTTACTTTCCACTTCCTTTTTTTTTACTTTCCACTTCCTTTTTTTACTTTCCACTTCCTTTTTTACTTTTTCACTTTTTTACTTTCCACTTCCTTTTTTTTAATTTCCACCTCCTTTTTTTACTTTCCACTTCCTTTTTTTTACTTTCCACTTCCTTTTTTTTACTTTCCACTTCCTTTTTTACTTCTCTTAATTTCCTTTTACTTTCCACTTCCTTTTTTTTACTTTCCACTTCCTTTTGTATTTTCCACTTCCTTTTTTACATTCCACTTCCTTTTTTTACTTCTCTCCACTTCCTTTTTTTTACTTTCCACTTCCTTTTTTTACTTTCCACTTCCTTTTTTACTTTCCACTTCCTTTTTTTTACTTTCCACTTTTTTTTACATTCCACTTCCTTTTTTTTACTTTCCACTTACTTTTTTACTTTCCACTTCCTTTTTTTACTTTCCACTTCCTTTTTTTTTACTTTCCACTTCATTTTTTACTTTCCACTTCCTTTTTTTACTTTCCACTTCCTTTTTTACATTCCACTTCCTTTTTTTACTTTCCACTTCCTTTTTTTACTTTCCACTTCCTTTTTTACTTTCCACCTCTTTTTTTTTTTTACTTTCCACTTTTTTACTCTTCCACTTCCTTTTGTATTTTACTTTCCACCTCCTTTTTTACTTTCCACTTCCTTTACTTTCCACTTCCTTTTTTACTTTCCACTTCCTTTTTTTACTTTCCACTTCCTTTTTTTACTTTCCACTTCCTTTTTTACTTTCCACCTCCTTTTTTTACTTTCCACTTCCTTTTTTTTACTTTCCACTTCTTTACTTTCCACTTCCTTTTTTTACTTTCCACTTCCTTTTTTTACTTTCCACTTCCTTTTTTACTTTCCACTTCCTTTTTTACTTTCCACTTCCTTTTTTTACTTTCCACTTCCTTTTGTATTTTCCACTTCCTTTTTTTACTTTCCACCTCCTTTTTTACTTTCCACTTCCTTTTTTTTACTTTCCACTTCCTTTTTTACTTTCCACTTCCTTTTTTTTACTTTCCACTTCCTTTTTTTACTTTCCACTTCCTTTTTTTAATTTCCACCTCCTTTTTTACTTTCCACTTCCTTTTTTTTACTTTCCATTTCCTCCTTTTTTACTTTCCACTTCCTTTTTTTACTTTCCACTTCCTTTTTTTACTTTCCACTTCCTTTTTTTACTTTCCCACTTCCTTTTTGTATTTTCCACTTCCTTTTTTACTTTCCACTTCCTTTTTACTTTCCACTTCCTTTTTTTACTTTCCATCTTCCTTTTTTACTTTCCACTTCCTCTTTACTTTCCACTTCCTTTTTTTACTTTCCACTTCCTTTTTTTACATTCCACTTCCTTTTTTTACTTTCCACTTACTTTTTTACTTTCCACTTCCTTTACTTTCCACTTCCTTTTTTTACTTTCCACTTCATTTTTTTACTTTCCACTTCCTTTTTTTACTTTCCACTTCCTTTTTTTACATTCCACTTCCTTTTTTTACTTTCCACTTCCTTTTTTTACTTTCCACTTCCTTTTTTACTTTCCAATTCTTTTTTTACTTTCCACTTCTTTTTTTACTTTCCACTTCCTTTTTTTTACTTTCCACTTCCTTTTTTTACTTTGCACTTCCTTTTTTTTACTTTCCACTTCCTTTTTTTTACTTTCCACTCTTACTTTCCACTTCCTTTTTTTACTTTCCACTTCCTTTTTTTACTTTCCACTTCCTATCTTTTACTTCTTCCCACTTCCTTTTTTTACTTTCCACTTCCTTTTTTTTACTTTCCACTTCCTTTTTTTACTTTCCACTTCCTTTTTTTACTTTCCACTTCCTTTTTTTAATTGCCACTTCCTTTTTTTTACTTTCCACTTCCTTTTTTTTTACTTTCCACTTCCTTTTTACTTTCCACTTCCTTTTTTTAATTTCCACTTCCTTTTTTTACTTTCCACTTCCTTTTTTTACTTTCCACTTCCTTTTTTTTACTTTCCTACTTCCTTTTTACTTCCACTTCCTTTTTTTACTTTCCACATCCTTTTTTTAATTTCCACTTCCTTTTTTTACTTTCCACTTCCTTTACTTTCCACTTCCTTTTTTACTTTCCACTTCCTTTTTTTTTACTTTCCACTTCCTTTTTTTTACTTTTCACTTCCTTTTTTTTACTTTCCACTTCCTTTTTTTACTTTCCACCTCCTTTTTTTACTTTCCACTTCCTTTTTTTACTTTCCACTTCCTTTTTTTACTTTCCACTTCCCTTTTTTTACTTTCCACTTCCTTTTTTTACTTCACTCTGTTTTTACTTTCCACTTCCTTTTTTTACTTTCCAATTTCCGTTTTTTACTTTCCACTTCCTTTTTTTACTTTCCACTTCCATTTTTTACGTTCCACTTCCATTTTTACTTCTCTCCACTTCCTTTTTTTACTTTCCACTTCCTTTTTTTACTTTCCACTTCCTTTTTTTACTATCCAATTCCTTTTTTTACTTTCCACTTCCTTTTTTTTTTACTGTCCAGTTCCTTTTTTTTACTTTCCACTTCCTTTTTTTTTACTTTCCACTTCCTCTTTTTTACTTTCCACTTCCTTTTTTTACTTTCCACTTCTTTTTTTACTTTCCCACTTCCTTTTTTTACTTTCCACTTCCTTTTTTTACTTTCCACTTCCTTTTTTACTTTCCACTTCCTTTTTTTACTTTCCACTTCCTTTTTTACTTCTCTCCACTTCCTTTTTTTACTTTCCACTTCCTTTTTGTATTTTCCACTCTTTTTTTACTTTCCACTTCCTTTTTTACTTTCCACTTCCTTTTTTTACTTTCCACTTCCTTTTTTTACTTTCCACCTCTTTTTTTACTTTCCACTTCCTTTTTTTACTTTCCACTTCCTTTTTTTTAATTTCCACTTCCTTTTTTTACTTTCCACTTCCTTTTTTTACTTTCCACTTCCTTTTTTTTACTTTCCACTTCCTTTTTTAATTTCCACTTCCTTTTTTTACTTTCCACTTCCTATCTTTTACTTTCCACTTTTTTTTTACTTTCCACTTCCTTTTTTACTTTCCACTTCCTTTTTTTTTTACTTTCCACTTCCTTTTTTTACTTTCCACTTCCTTTTTTTAATTTCCACTTCCTTTTTTTTTACTTTCCACTTCCTTCTTTTACTTTCCACTTCCTTTTTTACTTTCCAATTTCCTTTTTTTTAATTTCCACTTCCTTTTTTTACTTTCCACTTCCTTTTTTTTACTTTCCACTTCCTTTTTTTACTTTCCACTTCCTCTTTTTTTACTTTCCACTTCCTTTTTTTACTTTCCACTTCCTTTTTTTACTTTCCACTTCCTTTTTTTACTTTCCACTTCCTTTTTTACTTTCCACTTCCTTTTTTTTTTTACTTTCCACTTCCTTTTTTTACTTTCCACTTCCTTTTTTTACTTTCCACTTCCTTTTTTTTTTACTTTCCACTTCCTTTTTTTACTTTCAACTTACTTTTTACTTTCCACTTCCTTTTTTTACATTTCACTTCCTTTTTTACTTTCCACTTCCCTTTTTTACTTTCCACTACCTTTTTTTACTTTCCACTTCCTTTTTTACTTTCCACTTCCTTTTTTACTTTCCACTTCCTTTTACTTTCCACTTCCTTTTTTACTTTCCACTTCCTTTTTTACTTTCCAATTTCCTTTTTTTTATCACTTCCTTTTTTACTTTCCACTTCCTTTTTTTAATTTCCACTTCCTTTTTTTACTTTCCACTTCCTTTTTTTTACTTTCCACTTCCTTTTTTTACTTTTTCACTTCCTTTTTTTTACTTTCCACTTCCTTTTTTTTACTTTCCACTTCCTTTTTTTACTTTCCACTTCCTTTACTTTCCACTTCCTTTTTTACTTTCCACTTCCTTTTTTTATTTCTTCCACTTCCTCTTTTTTACTTTCCACGTCCTGTTTTTACTTTCCACTTCCTTTTTTTACTTTCCACTTCCTTTTTTACTTTCCACTTCCTTTTTTTTACTTTCCACTTCCTTTTTTTACGTTCCACTTCCATTTTTTACTTTCCACTTCCTTTTTTACTTTCCACTCCCTTTTTTTTACTTTCCACTTCCTTTTTTTTTTACGTTCCACTTCCTTTTTTACTTTCCACTTCCTTTTTTTACTATCCAATTCCTTTTTTTTACTTTCCACTTCCTTTTTTTACTGTCCAGTTCCTTTTTTTACTTTCCACTTACTTTTTTACTTTCCACTTCCTTTTTTTACTTTCCACTTCCTTTTTTTACTTTCCACTTCCTTTTTTTTAATTTCCACTTCCTTTTTTTACTTTCCACTTCCTGTTTTTACTTTCCACTTCCTTTTTTACTTTCCACTTCCTTTTTTTAATTTCCACTTCCTTTTTTTTACTTTCCACTTCCTTTTTTTACGTTCCACTTCCATTTTTTACTTTCCACTTCCTTTTTTTACTTTCCACTTCCTTTTTTTACTTTCCACTTCCTTTTTTTACGTTCCACTTCCTTTTTTTACTTTCCACTTCCGTTTTTTACTATCCAATTCCTTTTTTTTACTTTCCACTTTTTTTCTTTTTTTTACTGTCCAGTTCCTTTTTTTACTTTCCACTTCCTTTTTTTACTTTCCACTTCCTTTTTTACTTTCCACTTCCTTTTTTTACTTTCCACTTCTTTTTTTACTTTCCACTTCCTTTTTTTACTTTCCACTTCCTTTTTTTACTTTCCACTTCCTTTTTTTACTTTCCACTTCCTTTTTTTACTTTCCACTTTTTTTTTTTTACTTTCGACTTCCTTTTTTTTACTTTCCACTTCCTTTTTTTACTTTCCACTTCCTTTTTTTACTTTCCACTTCCTTTTTTTACTTTCCACTTCCTTTTTTTACTTTCCACTTCCTTTTGTATTTTCCACTTCCTTTTTTTACTTTCCACTTCCTTTTTTTACTTTCCACTTCCTTTTTTTTACTTTCCACTTCCTTTTTTTACTTTCCACTTCCTTTTTTATTTTTTTCTTTCCACTTCCTTTTTTTTACTTTCCACTTCCTTTTTTTTACTTTTCCACTTCCTTTTTTTACTTTCCACTTCCTTTTTTTTACTTTCCACTTACTTTTTTTTACTTTCCACTTCCTTTTTTTACTTTCCACTTCCTTTTTTTTACTTTCCACTTCATTTTTTTACTTTCCACTTCTTTTTTTTACTTTCCACTTCCTTTTTTTACTTTCCACGTCCTTTTTTTACTTTCCACTTCCTTTTTCCCTTTCCACTTCCTTTTTTACTTTCCACCTCTTTTTTTTTTACTTTCCACTTCCTTTTTTTTACTTTCCACTTCCTTTTTTTTACTTTCCACTTCCTTTTTACTTTCCCTTCCTTTTTTTTACTTTCCACTTCCTTTTTTACTTTCCACTTCCTTTTTTACTTTCCACTTCCTTTTTTACTTTCCACTTCCTTTTTACTTTCCACTTCCTATCTGTTACTTTCCACTTCCTTTTTTGCTGCACTTCCTTTTTTTACTTTCCACTTCCTTTTTTACTTTCCACTTCCTTTTACTTTCCACTTCCTTTTTTAATTTCCACTTCCTTTTTTACTCACTTCCTTTTTTACTTTCCACTTCCTTTTTACTCACTTCCTTTTTAATTTCCACTTCCTTTTTACTTTCCTTCCTTTTTACTTTCCACTTCCTTTTTTACTTTCCACTTCCTTTTTTTACTTTCCACTTCGTTTTTACTTTCCACCTCCTTTTTACTTTCCACTTCGTTTTTACTTTCCACTTCCTTTTTTTTACTCACTTCCTTTTTACTTTCCACTTCCTTTTTACTTTCCACTTCCTTTTTTTTACTTTCCACTCCTTTTTTTTTTTTTCTTTTCACTTCCTTTTTTACTTTCCACTTCCTTTTTTACTCACCTCCTTTTTTTACTTTCCACTTCCTTTTTACTCACTTCCTTTTTTACTTTCACTTCCTTTTTACTTTCCACTTCCTTTTTTTACTTTCCCTTCTGTTTTTACTCACTTCCTTTTTTGCCTGCTTCGTTTTTTACTTTCACTTCCTTTTTTACTGCCCTTCCTTTTTTACTCACTTCCTTTTTGTATTTTCACACTCTTTTTTACTTTCCACTTCCTTTTTTTACTTTCCACTTCCTTTTTTTTACTTTCCTTCCTTTTTTACTTTCCCTTCCTTTTTACTTTCCACTTCCTTTTTTACTCACTTCCTTTTTTACTTTTCCACTTCCTTTTTTTTACTTTCACTTCTTTTGTATTTTCCACTTCCTTTTTTACTTTCCACTTCCTTTTTTACTTTCCACTTCCTTTTTTACTTTTTCCACTTCCTTTTTTTACTTTCCACTTCCTTTTTTTTACTTTCCCTCTTCCTTTTTTTTACTTTCCACTTCCTTTTTTACTTTTCCACTTCCTTTTTTTTAATTTCCACTTCCTTTTTTTTTCTACTTTTTTACTTTCCACTTCCTTTTTTACTTTCCACTTCCTTTTTTAATTTCACTTCATTTTTTACTCACTTCTTTTTTACTTTTCCACTTCCTTTTACTTTCCTTCCTTTTTTACTTTCCTTCTTTTTTAATTTCCACTTCCTTTTTTGCACCACTTCCTTTTTACTTTCACTTCCTTTTTACTTTCCTTCCTTTTTAATTTCACTTCTTTTTACTTTCCCTTCCTTTTTTTCCAGCCTATTTTTACTTTCCATCGCACCTACTCAAATCCTTTTTGCTCACTTCCTTTTAACTCCCTTCCTTTTTTTACTTTCCAGCTTCCTTTTTGCTCACTTCCTTTTTGCTTTCCCTTCCTTTTTTTTACTTTCCTTCTTTTGCTCACTTCTTTTTACTTTCCCTTCCTTTTTACTCAACTTGCTTTTTGCTGCTATTTTTTTTACATTTCACTTCCTTTTTACTTTCCACTTCCTTTTACTCACTACCTTTTTGCTACCTTCCTTTTTACTTTCCCTTCCTTTTTTACTTTCCACTTCCTTTTTTACTCACTTCCTTTTACTTTCCACTTCCTTTTTAATTTCACTTCCTTTTTACTCACTCCTTTTTACTCACTTCCTTTTTACTCACTTCCTTTTTTAATTTCCACATCCTTTTTACTCCACTTCCTTTTTTACTTTCCACTTCCTTTTTTACTTTCCACTTCCTTTTTTACTTTCCACTTCCTTTTTTACTTTCCCTTCCTTTTTTTTACTTTTCACTTCCTTTTTTTACTTTCCACTTCCTTTTTTTTACTTTCCACTTCCTTTTTTTTACTTTCACTTCTTTTTACTTTCCACTTCTTGTTTTTACTTTCCACTTCCTTTTTTTTACTTTCCTTCCTTTTTTACTTTCCACTTCCTTTTTTTTACTTTCCACTTCCTTTTTTACGTTCCACTTCTTTTTTTACTTTCCACTTCCTTTTTTTTTACTTTCCACTTCCTTTTTTTTTTACTTCCCACTTCCTTTTTTACTTTCCACTTCCTTTTTACTTTTTTAGCTACCCTGGCATGTAGCATCGCTCATTCAATGAATTAGAGCACTCTGGTATTTACGTTCCATTCCATTTTTTACTTTCCACTTCCTTTTTACTTTCCACTTCCTTTTTTTTTTACTTTCCACTTCCTTTTTTACTATCCAATTCCTTTTTTTACTTTCCACTTCCTTTTTTTTACTGTCCAGTTCCTTTTTTACGTTCCACTTCCTTTTTTTACTTTCCACTTCCTTTTTTACTATCCAATTCCTTTTTTTTTACTTTCCACTTCCTTTTTTACTGTCCAGTTCCTTTTTACTTTCCACTTCCTTTTTTTTTACTTTCCACTTCCTTTTTTACTTTCCACTTCCTTTTACTTTCCGCTTCTTTTTTTACTTTCCACTTCCTTTTTTTTACTTTCCCACTTCCTTTTTTACTTTCCACTTCCCTTTTTTTTCCACTTCCTTTTTTACTTTCCACTTCCTTTTTACTTTCCACTTCCCTTTTACTTTCCACTTCCTTTTTTTACTTTCACTTCCTTTTTTACTTTCCACTTCCTTTGTATTTTCCACTTCCTTTTTTACTTTCCACTTCCTTTTTACTTTCACACTTCCTTTTTTACTTTCCCCTTTCCCTTTTTTTTACTTTCCACTTCCTTTTACTTTCCACTTCCTTTTTTACTTTTCCACTTCCTTTTTACTCACTTCCTTTTTTTTTTACTTTCCACTTACTTTTTTACTTTTCCACTTCCTTTTTTACTTTCCACTTCCTTTTTACTTTCCACTTCCTTTTTTACTTTCCACTTCCTTTTACTTTCCACTTCCTTTTTACTTTCACTTTCTTTTTTTATTTTCCACTTCCTTTTTTTACTTTCCACTTCCTTTTTTTTACTCACTTCCTTTTTTACTTTCCTTCATTTTTTTACTTTCCACTTCCTTTTTTTACTTTCCACTTCCTTTTTTTACTCACTTTCTTTTTTTACTTTCCACTTCCTTCCTTTTTTACTCCCTTCCTTTTTTTTACTTTCCCTTCCTTTTTACTTTCCACCTCTTTTTTTACTTTCCACTTCCTTTTTTTTTTTACTTTCCACTTCCTTTTTTTTACTTTCCACTTCCTTTTTTACTTTCCACTTCCTTTTTTTTACTTTCCACTTCTTTTACTTTCCACTTCCTTTTTTACTTTCCACTTCCTTTTTATACTTTCCCTTCCTTTTTTTACTCACTTCCTATCTTTTACTTTCCACTTCCTTTTTTTTACTTTCCACTTCCTTTTTTTTTACTTTCCACTTCCTTTTTTTACTTTCCACTTCCTTTTTTTACTTTCCACTTCCTTTTTTTAATTTCCACTTCCTTTTTTTTACTTTCCACTTCCTTTTTTTACTTTCCACTTCCTTTTTTACTTTCCACTTCCTTTTTTTTAATTTCCACTTCCTTTTTTTTACTTTCCACTTCCTTTTTTACTTTCCACTTCCTTTTTTACTTTCCACTTCCTTTTTTTACTTTCCACTTCCTTTTTTTTACTTTCCACTTCCTTTTTTTTACTTTTTCACTTCCTTTTTTTTACTTTCCACTTCCTTTTTTTTACTTTCCACCTCCTTTTTTTACTTTCCACTTCCTTTTTTTTACTTTCCACTTCCTTTTTTTACTTTCCACTTCCTTTTTTTTACTTTCCACTTCGTTTTTTTACTTTCCACTTCCGTTTTTTACTTTCCACTTCCTTTTTTTACTTTCCACTTCCTTTTTTTACTTTCCACTTCCTTTTTTTACTTTCCACTTCCTTTTTTTAATTTCCACTTCCTTTTTTTTACTTTCCACTTCCTTTTTTTACTTTCCACTTCCTTTTTTACTTTCCACTTCCTTTTTTTTAATTTCCACTTCCTTTTTTTTACTTTCCACTTCCTTTTTTTACTTTCCACTTCCTTTTTTTACTTTCCACTTCCTTTTTTTACTTTCCACTTCCTTTTTTTACTTTCCACTTCCTTTTTTTACTTTCCACTTCCTTTTTTTTACTTTTTCACTTCCTTTTTTTACTTTCCACTTCCTTTTTTTTACTTTCCACCTCCTTTTTTTACTTTCCACTTCCTTTTTTTTACTTTCCACTTCCTTTTTTACTTTCCACTTCCTTTTTTTTACTTTCCTACTTCGTTTTTTTACTTTCCACTTCCTGTTTTTACTTTCCACTTCCTTTTTTACTTTCCACTTCCGTTTTTTACTTTCCACTTCCTTTTTTTACTTTCCACTTCCTTTTTTTACGTTCCACTTCCATTTTTTACTTTCCACTTCCTTTTTTTACTTTCCACTTCCTTTTTTTACTTTCCACTTCCTTTTTTTACTATCCAATTCCTTTTTTTTACTTTCCACTTCCTTTTTTTTACTGTCCAGTTCCTTTTTTTACTTTCCACTTCCTTTTTTTACTTTCCACTTCCTTTTTTACTTTCCACTTCCTTTTTTTACTTTCCACTTCTTTTTTTTTACTTTCCACTTCCTTTTTTTTACTTTCCACTTCCTTTTTTTACTTTCCACTTCCTTTTTTTTACTTTCCACTTCCTTCTTTTACTTTCCACTTCCTTTTTTTTACTTTCCACTTCCTTTTTTTACTTGCCACTTCCTTTTTTTTACTTTCCACTTCCTTTTTTTACTTTCCACTTCCTTTTTTTACTTTCCACTTCCTTTTTTTACTTTCCACATCCTTTTTTTACTTTCCACTTCCTTTTTTTACTTTCCACTTCCTTTTTTTACTTTCCACTTCCTTTTTTTACTTTCCACTTCCTTTTTTTTACTTTCCACTTCCTTTTTTTTACTTTTTCACTTCCTTTTTTTTACTTTCCACTTCCTTTTTTTTACTTTCCACCTCCTTTTTTTACTTTCCACTTCCTTTTTTTTACTTTCCACTTCCTTTTTTACTTTCCACTTCCTTTTTTTTACTTTCCACTTCCTTTTTTTACTTTCCACTTCCTGTTTTTACTTTCCACTTCCTTTTTTACTTTCCACTTCCTTTTTTTTACTTTCCACTTCCTTTTTTACTTTCCACTTCCTTTTTTTACTTCCCACTTCCTTTTTTTACTTTCCACTTCCTTTTTTTTACTTTCCACTTCCTTTTTTTACTTTCCACTTCCTTTTTTTTACATTCCACTTCCTTTTTTTTACTTTCCTCTTCCTTTTGATTACTTTCCACTTCCTTTTTTTACTTTCCACTTCCTTTTTTTACTTTCCACTTCCTTTTTTTACTTGCCACTTCCTTTTTTTTTACTTTCCACTTCCTTTTTTTTACTTTCCACTTCCTTTTTTTACTTTCCACTTCCTTTTTTTACTTTCCACTTCCTTTTTTTACTTTCCACTTCCTTTTTTTACTTTCCACTTCCTTTTTTTACTTTCCACTTCCTTTTTTTTACTTTCCACTTCCTTTTTTTTACTTTCCACTTCCTTCTTTTACTTTCCACTTCCTTTTTCTCGTCGTAAATACTTCTCCCCTTTTTTCTTTCTCTCTCTACTTCCTTTATAGTATTTCTTACGCTTACTTTTTTCCTTTTGACTTTCTTTCCTTTTTTTTATTTCTTATTTCTCTTTTTTTCCTTTTTTTCATTCTTTATTAAAACTTTTAAGATGCACCAAACTTTTTCAAAAACAAAAAGTGAAATTGATGCTTCAAATGTAAATTTTAAATAAAGCGTCTATTGCCATCATTGCTAACTGCCTGATGAGAAGTTATTTATTTAATCTCGAAATAAATTGTATAATTTTGAAGTAGTCATGTACATGTTTTAAAGTAAATGTTAAATGTTATATTGAGCCCTATTTTAACTTAATGTTTTGAACGTTGCAATTTTATTCATCGTTTTTTACATCTCTTTCTCTCTCTCTCTCTCTCTCTCTCTCTCTCTATATATATATATATATATATATATATATATATATGACTATTTACGCTCTCACAGTATTTTGATTACTTACGCTCTATTTACATTCTATTTTGACTATTTACGCTCTCACGCCCTGATTGAGCACTCTGGAGGAATGGGAGACTTTGAAAAACAGTAGCTACCCTGGCATGTACGCATCGCTCATTCAATAATGAATTAGAGCACTCAGGCTATTGGGCGTGTATAATGATAATATACACGCTAAAAGGTCTGCCTTCTTCTACCGAGCGCCCATAGCCCAGATGTAGAATCGCCGACTGACGCCGATGCGATCGGGTTTTAATCATGGGTTAAAAGCGATCGGAGTCTAACCGTACTGATAAGCTGTATGAATTTACATAGCAAATACTTACACAACGTCCACTCTCGTCACTTATATATATATATATAGAAAGAGAGAGAGAGAGGTAACAATGTAGATTGTCTCTATTGCATTTGGGTGGGAGGGGGAGGGGGAGGAACAACATATATAGATATTGATGATATAAAGAGGGGGTGATCGATTCTAAATTATTACCAATACATAAACTCATTCCTGACTTTGTGGTGTGAGCATATATATTTTTCTATCCTTAATTTTGGCTTTCTGAAATATTCAAGGTGCCGTTAGCGTTTTAAAATTTTGAACTACATTTGAGCGCAACTCCCGTCGAGCTAGACCGCAAAATGAAGACGCTAAGACTAATCTATCAAAGAAACAAATACTTACACAACGCCCACCCCCGTCATTATATATATATATATATATATATATATATTCATATTCTAAACATATACTATTAAATATAATAGACAATGAATTTATATTATGTTTAATCATGAGCCTGTTCTAAACATCGTATTTTGGCTTTAATTTCAGGTGTAAATAAAGACAAAATAATTCAACAATTGGATAATCCTTTATTCAATTGGTTCTAAGCTTTCGCTCACTTGAGCCATCTTCAGAGAGGTTACATGGACGTTAACATAAAAGCATCCACCATCAGCGACGATTTTATCTTGTGCTGACATAAAACTTTGGTAGTGAACGATGTTTTCGTTAACGTCCATGTAACCTCTCTGAAGATGGCTCATGTGAGCCGAAAGGTTAGAACCAACTTATTTCATCGTCTCTTATATTTAACAGTATATATTTAGAAAATTATCTGCTGCCTCGATACACTAAATATGTTTATATATATATATATATATATATATATATATATATATATATATATTGTTTAATTACTTAGTTTCTGGTCATAATAAGGTTAGACCAGTGCATATTTGTATTAAAAAGTCTTCAATACAATTATATTGTAGAACTTCTGAATATTTTCCATTTGTAAACGAGTTATTACGCGACCTAGATTTCTACCATGCAGTGTTGTCTTCAGGCGATTTCCAATAAAAGTTAAAAGTGTCGTGCCAGGGTGTTGAGTTCAGTATCAACTTATACATATATATATATCAGTGGAAGCTTAGGTCAACGCCAAGAGGCGATAGTGTATTTCATGCTTGATCGCATTCTTCATGGTGAGGATTAGGCTGTCGCCATTCGGCGTTTATCTACATGTCCATTTTTATATTTACTTTGTATATTTGATATTGAAACAAATATAACATACCTTAAAAATATTTGTGCCTTACATATAAATATATGTATGTATATATTATATATATATATACATATATATATAGTAAATACTGCTGATAAACATAGGCTTTTCATTGACTGTGACTACGTAAGCAAAATCACTAGCAATAGATTCACACTGTTCACTAAAAATTGATTGATTGATTGATTGTTTGGCAGGCACGAATATAGAGGTTTCAAAAGCATCGATTATTTTCTTTGATGTTCAATTGATGAAACAGATTCCTGCATTGATTGGGACATTCATCGATGCCCCCTACCCTCCCTTTACCAGGATGTTTTTCTCTTTCTCAATAGTACTTTTTTTTCCTATTCAGTTGACTTGATTTCCCTTGTGTTCCTCCGACAGACTCATATTATCGATCAACCACTGTATTGATTATTTGCCAATTCACTTCTTGAATCTTTGATCGCTTTCACAAATCTCGATCGTCTCCAGTTTTCTACATAGTTTTCGTCTTTTCTTTCCTTTCACTGCCTGGTCTCAGTGGGCACAACAGTAGCAACTTTGACACTAGTGATGACGGTTCGTATTTAAATGATAATATTACTTATTCCTTATATGGAAACATTTGGCCTTCTCTGAGTGTGTTGCCAGTGCTACGGTCACAGAAATGAACGGTTTTGAATAATGTTGTGAATCGACGGTGTCTGGATCAACATAAAAGGAAATTAGCAAGAGTTTAAACTTACGGCTTTATATATCACTAGCAGTGTAGCCCGGTGTTGCTCGGGTGTAATGAAAGCTTTAAAACTAATACATGGTCCTGGGGCTCAGACTCTTTGGACGTTGACAAAAGACTAAAAAGCTTCCAGTTAAAGCGAAACAGTAGACTGAAAGAAAAATGAATGGATGTAAGTCAAATTTTGATTTCCTAGTATTGATTTATATATATATATATATATATATATATATATATATATATATATATTCAATTTTCTGCACAATTTTAAGAACTGCAACCTTGAAATAGTCTTTGTCTATGAGTGTATTAAATTTGATTTAAATCGGACCACTCATTCTATAAACCGATTTTTTCAATTATCGATTTTATATATTTAACGGGGGTACCTCGACACAAAACCTAGTAAAGAACACTCTCAGACGCTTATAGTACAACTGTGTAAATTTTCAAGAAAATCGGTTCAGCCGATTCGGAGTTTATAGGTAACGAATACACACACAGACACACACACACACTGACAAAGTTCCATTTATAAATAACTAGCAGTATAACCCGGCAGTGGGCTCGGGTGTAATGAAACCTTTAAAACTAATCCATAGTCCTGGAGCTCAGACTCTTTGGGCGTTGGCACGAAAGACTAAAAAGCAATAGTTGTTTCTACTTAAGGCGAAACCGTAGACTGAAAGAAAAATGAATGGATGTAAATCAAATTTTGGTTTCCTGGTATTGATATCAAATCTTCTGCACTACTGTAGGAACTGCAACCTTGAAACTTCTGAATATCGTTTCTTATGTCTTTGCCTATGTGTGTTTCAAATTTGATTAAAATCGGACCACTCCTTCTATAACCCGATGTTTTCGATTATGGATTTCCGATATTTATCGGAGGTACTTCGATACAAAACCTAGCTAAGAACACTCGCAGACGCTTATAGTACAACTGTGTAAATTTTCAAGAAAATCGGTTCAGCCGTTTCGGAGTCTATAGGTAACGGATGCACACACACAGACACACACACACAGACACACACACACAGAGACAAAGTTCCATTTATAACTAATTTTAGATTGTGAAGGATTGTGTTTGCGTTTCACCGATATATTCTCGTTTATGCCGCAAAGCAACCATTAGTTGCATAAAGCTCACCTTGAGCTCATGAAATACTATAGGATGTCATTTGATACTCCAGTTACCTCCCTTGCGGCTGTACTGGAGTGTCAACAATTCATATCTTCACAGCCAAGACATGCATATTTTATTTTTTGAAAAATCCTATCTCCCCAATCAAGACATTTTACTGCCACTGTTTTGTAGGGTTATACATAGAAAAAGCTATGAGAAAGAGCGACCGGTTATAGGGAGTGTCAGGTAGTGGGTATGAGAAGGATGAGAATACTAATGAGAGTAGAGTGGACGGAGAAAGAAGCATGAGAGAGAGGATGCAGTTTAGTGATAACGGAAATGACTATTGACTTTACATTTAATTTCTTGGAGATTGTAGCTGTCGGGGAATCAAGTAAATGGAAAGGAATTCCACTGGCAGGAAGTGCGAGAAAAGAAGCTGATGAAGTAGATCTTCCGTTTATATTTTATTGGTTTCACAGTAAAAGGGCGGGACCTAGTTGCTAATCTTATAACTTGAGTAAATTCATATATAGGGGGCACCAGTGAGCTAAGTTCATCTGAGCAGAAGCCATAAAAGTATTTGTAGAAGAGACACAGGGAAGTCATATTGCGCCGGTGAAAATGTGACTGTATCTGAGCTGCCAAGTCGGACTCTATTACACTACAGATTCTCCGTTGGATTTTGTCAATGGATACCTAGGTGGAGGTCATTTTAAAGCTCGGCAGCGAGGTTTACTTTGTCAGCCTTAGCATATTTTTGATCGGTGCGAGAGTAAGCTGTAGTGTCTTCAGCGTATATGCCTACTTGGGATCTTATTACATTTGGGAGATCATTAATGTAGATAAAGAAAAGCATAGGACCTAAAATAGAGCCTTGAGGGACACCCGCGTTCGTATGATAGTATTGGGGGCATATCTGTTCAATACAACCTTCATTATGCAATTTGAAAGGAATGACTGGATAAGGTCAAACAATTGTCCAGTTATACCATAACTTCGCAGCTTGCATTGAAGGCCAGCATGCCAGACTCTGTCAAACGCTTTGGAGGTATCTAGGGCAACATTTCGGGCTTCGCTGTTATTGTCATGAGCCTGGTCTGTTTGTTAGAGAATAGTCTGTGGGCTGTAAGATGTTGATGATGGCTTTGAAGACTTTGCCAAAAATCGGTAGGATGTTGATAGGGCGATAATTAGAGGGATCAGAGGGTTCACCAGTGTTTTTATATATTGGAACCACGGAGGAGAACTTCCAGCAGGCAGGAAAGCAAGAAGAAGAGTAGGCAGTAGTTATAGAGTTTGGAGAGAACAGAGGAGAGTTCAGGGGAACATTTCTTCAGGACAATGATTGGGATTCCGTTGCCACCGCTCGCTTTCTGATGATCAAGCTTTGAAATTATGTTGCAGACCGCCGAGAGGGTAATGTGGATGCCATTCAGTTGGGCCTCAGTTTGGGGTGAAAAGTCGGGTACAGATACTCCGGATGATTCTAGTGTCGAGTTGTTTGAGAATCTGCATGCGAAGCACTCAGCCTTGTCTGTTGTAGAGGTAAGGATCCCAATTTCGTTGATTAGAGGGGGATTAAAGGTTTGCTATTGCTTAGTACACTATTACAGAGCCTCCAGTAGTCTTTGGAACCGAAATTACGGGATGCTATGCGCTGCTTCATTCTGTTTGAAAGCAGCAGCTTGGCTTTTTTAAGTATATTATTGTACTTTATTGCAAGGGTGTCAATAAAGTTCCTGTGCACGTTAAAATATTACAAATACAAATGACGTTATAAATTTCGTAAGTGCACATGGACTTTATAGACAGACCTGTATATCAGTAAGTCTTTTGACTAAACTGAAGCATGAAGAGAAAGAGTTTAAAGTCGGAATTTTCGGACACACGTGTGTCTTTTTTCAACGAGAAGAGAAATAAACAAAAACATTGGACTCTTTCTTTCCTATTATGGTAGGTACGTCCAATAAATTTTTAGATACCTAAATTTAAAATGAAATAAATCTTCAAGCTTTAAAATTAGGTCTATTTGAAAGTCAAGGGATTAAAGTTAGTAATTCCAATAATCAAAATACACTGGTGTATTTTAAACTGAAATTATATCGATTGGAATCCGAAATATTTCGAAAAAAAAAACTTTAAATTTTCCGCCATTTTTTGAAATTTTTGATTTATTGACAGGTTACGTCAACAGTAGACAACTTTCTGTTTAAAAAATCTTTAAAAAATATATATACATTACAGACACTTTTTTATAGTCAATTGTTTAAATTGAAACTTACCTTAATCTGATTTCACACAATAGTAATTCCTTACTTTATGAAATTTAAGACAGAAAGCTTATCTTAAATACAATAGTCCTGTCATTTACGTAATACGAGGTGCCGATTGATTGAATATGTCAGCTACTGTCTGTAAACACCCCAAGTATGGCGTCCGGAAGTGCCAAATTTTTATGTATCTAAAAAACCGGTTTCTGTTTTTTAACTGCATAGCTAACCATAACGTAATATTTTCATCAATTACATAATATTTTATACCATGCTCGTTTAGCATTATAGCTGGGTGATTGAATATGCTTTCTAAATAAATAAAAATTGAAATTGCTTTTAAAATAATTTTACATTTAATAACAAAGAATGAAATTAAAATAACCCAGTAAAGTTATGAAATATTATGCTAATTATTAATATACTTATTATGCATTCTTCATAATAATTAGTAACAAAAAAGGTAAAAATATCTCATTTAATTTTTACATAACTGTAGATGTTATAATTAAGTATCTATCTTTTATGCGTGTCAATGTATTTATGCAATATCTTGAAGAGAAAAGACTTTCAGTTTCAGGAATATTTTGTGGCCCTGAATAGGGCAGTGGTGTTTTTTAATTGGCTATTCAATCCTCCTCATTTCTTAGCTGCTTTTCCAGGTTCAGCTCTTGCATCACATATTGGGCAGCAACTTCAACTTAATACTTATCAAATTGATAGTAGATCTTGTGAAATGGATATAAACATGGCAAAATTGGAAGTAGCTAAATTACAAAAATTGTAATTTCATTCTTTAGTTTTTTATTACGTATGTAACAGTATTTTCAGCAGTTACTTATTTTATAGAATTTTAGTTTAGTATTATAGCTGGATGATTGCATATGCTTTTTGAGTAAATAAAAATTAAAATTTCTTTTAAAATATTTTTACAGTTTAATAAGAAAAAATGAAATTAAAATAACCCAGTTAAGTTATGAAATATTATGCTAATTATTAATATTTTTATTATGCATTATTCATATTAAGTAGTAAGATAACTAGGTAAAAATATCTAATTTAATTTTTACATAACTGTAGATGTTATAAATAAGTATCTATATCTTTTGTGCATGTCATACTGTATTTATGCAATATCTTGAAGAGAAAGGAATTTCGGGAATATTTTGTGGCCCTGAAAAGGGCCCTGGTGTTTTCTTAATTGGCTCTCCAATCCTCCTCACTATTTAGCTGCTTTTCCAGGTACAGGTATGTAGGTATCTCCCTTAATTTGATAACTAAGGGTAAAATAATTGTTTTATAACGTGTTTTGTACAATCATTTACAATTTAAAAATGAACATGAAAGTTGGAGTTAATCAATAAATATGTATAAATTCAATAGTAGGATTAGGCTATGAAATAAAATAGAAAAAAATGTCTTTTTCATTCAATTGAAAATTAAAAAAATGAAACCTTTTCCAATTTGTTTTAATCTTAGCTAGGCACCATAAAATTGTAGTACATATTTGGTTCTTAAAAACATTCTGCAAACACAAATTGAAATTAAACATTTTTTTAAAATTCCAACTTTCCTCTTGATTTTTCCATTGTGAATGTAGGTAACTCCCTTAGTTTGATAACTAAGGGAAAAATAATTTTATAACATGTGTTTTGTACATTCATTTACAATTAAATATAAACTTTAAAGTATTAGGTTAACATTGAAAATGCATAATTTCATTAGTAGGATTAGGCTATGAAATACAAAAGAAAAAAATTCATTTTTCATTCAATTGAAAAGAAAAAATGAAACCTTTTCCAATTTGTTTTAATCTTAGTTTAGGCACCATAAGATTGCAGTACATATTTGTTTCTTAGCCACATTTTGCAAACACACATTGAAATTAAACATTTTTTAAATTCCAACTTTTCTCTTTTATCTTTTTTTTGTGCACAATAAAAAAAAAGAGGAAAGTTGGAATTTAACAAAAATATGTGTTTGTAAAATGTGTCTAAGAAACAAATATGTACTACAATTTTATGGTGCATAGGTTAATATTAAAACAATTTGGAGAAGGTTTCATTGTTTCTTTTCAATTGAAAGAAAAAGCCATTTTTTTCTTTTATTTCATAACCTGATCCAACTATTGAAATTAAGCATTTTTATTGTTTAAGTCCTACTTTCCTTTTTTATTTTAATTGTAAATGAATTTAAAAAGGAAAACATGTTATAAAATTATTTTTACTTAGGTATCAAATTATGGGAGATACCTAGAAATTTGATGCATAGGAGTAAAAATAATTTTATAACATGTTCTTTCTTTTGGTACATTCATTTGCAATTAAAAAAAATTAAAAGTAGGAGGATAACAATACAAATGCATACTTTCAATAGTAGGATTAGGCTATGAAATAAAGAAAATAAAAAATGGCTTTTTCATTCAATTGAAAAGAAAAAATGCAACCTTTTCCAAATTGTTTTAATCTTAGCCTATGCACCATAACATTGTAGTACATATTTATTTCTTAGTCACATTTTGCAAACACACATTAAAAGTAAACATTTTTATCCCTAATAATTTCTTGTATGAATCATTACCACATGCCATTGGAACGAACAGACCAAAAAAGCAAAACAAATAAAAATGAAGTTTTGATGTTTTTTCTAAATTCTGTCAGGTAGATAGATTCACAATTAATATTAAAAATTATTAAAATAATAAGTAAAAAATATAAAAGTTACTTTAAATATAAATGACTTCTTTCTTGAGCGATTCAGAGACACGCATGAAAAGAATAACAGCAAGGACCTTCGTGGTTTATATACGGAAAAATTTTATGTAAGGGCGGACAACCCTTGAGTCACGTGACCTTTTACAGATTTATATCGTTTATGGGCACCAGTACATACCAAAAACTGGAAATTAACATGCAAAAATAAACAGTTTTAATTAAATTACAAAATAAAAGCTACTCTTTTAGAGTAACTGTTTAAATTTTTCGATTAATAAATATATTTGCCACACATTAATTAAAAAAACATCTAAGAGACCTATAAGGAGAAAATTGTAAAAGATTTATGAAACTTTTTAAATTACTTAATAAAAAAAATGAAAAATAACAATTCTTGTAAAAATTCATTACTAACGGAAATTTTTTTATTCAGACGATGACACAATTTTAATTTATGTTTATAAAAGTAATTAAAAGTTTAACCAAATAAAAATTGGCATAGTTTTATTGCATTTTTGTTTTCCTAGTTCAGAGCTGATTTTCTAAAAGGTAACTTGTTTTGAAGAAAAAAAGACAATTGATTAGCTTCCCTTAATGACTCCTGAATTTAATGAAAACTATCTATATGTTGTGACCTAGTCGCATTTTTCGAGATTTCTGGAAATTAAATAAGGGGGGGGTAACAAATTTAAAAAAAAAGTTTTACCAATATTTTATAAAAATAATTATTTCAAAAATCATTTCAGTCATTTGTGAATAAGTCCTGAAATTTGCATCAAAATCAGACGATTATTTGAGTTTTGCAAGAATTTCCAAATTAAGGTGTCTTTCACAGTCAAAAAATGCCTTCGCGTAATATTACGTTGTTGACGTAATAAACTCTAGCGTCAATTTACCCCTTTCAATGACGAGAGAAAAAAAAGAAAAGATTTTCTACCACTAAATGAGCCTTTCAGAACCTGTTAGAACAATTTTAAAAATTTGTAAAAATAATTAAAAAATACTTTGATCTATCCTCTTTATGATAGCATAAACATTTTGCCGAGAAAACCTTGTTTTTATTTAGTTTCACGCCTTTTACTTCAGACTCTGCTGATTTTCCCACGGTAAAATAGGACGTACCTAGATTATAGGATTAAACAGGGATTTTGGTTTACTCAGAGAAAAACTTCCACCGGAAACCAATAACAACAACATTTTCTGTCGAATCTTATTAAAATATAAATATACATATCGATTTCTTACCAATCCCGATAAAACTACTACTTTTCCAATCGAACGTACACGAAAACAAAAACGCTGGGACCAAGGTATGGCTGTAAACTGCATTCGGCAGCAAGGCCTCTGATTTTGAGGTTGTGAGGAGCTTGGAATTACCTCTTCATTGCTGTTGTTTCCAGGTCTACCCTAACCCGGAGTGGTAGCACCTGTTAAAGTCCCAGCTATGGGCAAATAGTTAACCCCCAAACTGGGGTCAAAGCACTATGAAAGTATAAAAATACACTTTCATAGAAATATATACATAAAAATAGACTTTCATAGAAAAATATACATTTTTGATGGAAAGATATTACCAACAATACATTTTTGAAGAAAAAAATATTACCATAACGCATTTTTGAAGGATAAAAAATTAATAGCAATACATTTTTAATACAAAATTAGAATACATTTTTAATTTCGAAAACAAAAAAAAACATTTCATTAAAATCTGACAAAATCAACCTTCTTACTATAACTGAACATTAAAAAAATTCTTTAAAACACTCCCCGACGGTTACAATCTCCAGGAGTTTAAATGTAAGGTCAATAGACACCTCCTAACACACTAACTTGCTCCCATTCTATTAAACACTCTTCCCATCTGCCCAATCCTCATCCTCGGTATCCTTACCCATCTATCACCTTCCTCCTGACATTCCCTATGTCTAATCCTCCTTCTCTTTACCTTCCCCTCTGTAGCCCCATGCGCAATAGTGGCAGTGAAATGCTTTGCTTGGGGTGAAATGATTATAAAAAACTTTTTTGCATTAAATAACCAACAGATGTTGATATGCCGTTAAGCAAAATTAATACTTAAAAAAAAATGCTGAAACTTTTGAAAAATTTGCGTTAATAGATTTAACAGTTTTCTTTTTATTTATTAAAAAAAATTCTACTTTTTGGATATTACTCGCTTACTTTTGTCTTTCCAGACTTTGAATTATGGTACTTTGTGTCCTCCATATGTTTTGACAGAACTTCGAACTACCTTAAGAACATTCATCAACGTTTTAAAATTTAAAAGCATTGATATAATATGAGTTGGTCATGTGTTTATGCAACCTATACCGTCATGAGTAGGAATTATTTAACAAAGGTTTATTCGTACTGATATTTAAGTATATAGTGACAAATAAGCAAACGATGGCAAACTGAAAAAGAATTACCACTAGTCCCACATACAAAAGAAAAATTTCGACTTGTCATTGGAAATGATTTCAATGTTTCTTTTCTAGTCAAGCAACTCTAAAGTAAACAAAAACAAAAAACAAAACAACAAAAAAACTATGTATTCAATTTGTATCAGGTGCCATAACAATCCGAGAAGTCATCCTGATTAGTTAGTAATTTAGATCAACGAAACTATGTGAATAAGAACATTACATAAATAATCGCTGTAATTTTCAAATTTTTGTATTGTTTTCAATATTGTGATTTTAATAATGTATTTTTGTCAGGTTACGCTATAAGCATTATTTGTATAATGTAACCCGCATGATTGGCGAATCATAATGGCGTTTGACTTCGCCATTAAAATGAAAAATTGGTTTACCTACACTAAGAAAGTTAATGGAGGCAAATAATGGCGAGGAAACACACGGGTAATTTTAACAAAGCAAGATAAGAAATTTATTTTCGAATTTAGACACTTGGGCTTGTGCCAATAACTCGTTTAAGGAAAATAAATCAGAAACTTTTAAAGCCTGGAATGCAGTGTAATTTAAAGTATATTAAATTACTGAAAGGGGAAAGAAGACAATATGAATATGTGACTTAGTTTTGATGTCAAAACGAGGAGAATTTTAAATTGATGAGCACAGCTTAGATGTGGCACAAAGCCAAAAGTATAGGATACCCAGAGAGGATCGAACTCATTTGATTAAAATCGGACCACGCCTTCTATAACCCGATTATTTCGATTATCGATTTTCGCTATTTATCGGGGGTACCTCAATACAAAACCAAGCTAAGAACACTCGCAAACGCTTATAGTACAACCGTGTAAATTTTCAAGAAAATCGGTTCAGCCGTTTCGGAGTTTATAGGTAACGGACACACACAGACACACACACACACATCCACACAGTCAAAGTTCCATCTATTATATAAGTTTAGATTATTATAATTATCGACTTTATTCTAGTCACTATTCGCTTGATGGCTTTTAAAGTAGATTGCTTCTATTTCATAGAGTTTTGCACTACAGGCATATCAACGATCGACATTTTTTCAACCCACATGTTGTTGGGCAATTGGCACATGTTTCTGGGTTAGTTCTTTATATTGAATCTGAAAATCAAGTCCATTTTTTTCATCACATTACCATTTTCTCAGGAGAGATAATTACTATTTTGCTTAAAATAGATCAAAATAGTCATTTAACAGTGATATGGCAGGGCCAAATAAAACCAAACTTAAGCATTTTCAGGTTAGAATAAATTATCATACAGTATACCAATAACTTAAAGAATCCATTTTCAGTTCAGAAAAAAGTTTTATCACATGAATGGCTTAATTTTCAAACTTGCAATAATTTTGAAGACCAGAGAAGCACATTAGGACAACCGGTTGTCTTCCAAAAAAAACGCATAAATCGCTTTACAATTGGGCTAATACGCCCCAAGATGTCAAAATGCCCTGTATAAATTTTTGGACAGACTGAACGATGGTGGTGTTGGAGATTGGTAGCAAAAGTGCCTAGTTGGCTATGCCTATCTGATGTTTTGCTGCTATTTTAAGCGCTGATAAAGAAATTCTAATCTTTCTAGTAACAAATAAATTTGCCAAACACACTAACAACCCTCATAATTATTTGGATATTTTTTTCTTGAATGATAAAGAAAATGTAAAGAAATGTTTAAACTATGTCACTTGCATATTTAAGCCGTGGCATATCTCTTAATTTGTCATTTTGGCCTATTTTATGCAAAATAGAAATTATCTCTACTGAGAAAATGTAATGTGATGGGGCAAAATGGACTTGATTTTCAGATTCAGCGTAAAACATGGTCCAGAAACATTGCCCAACAATATTTGGGTCAAAAAATATCAACCGCTGTAATTATTGTACAAACCTCCTCCAGAATTTAGCTGAAGAGAGTGACAAGAAAGGACTACAAATAAACTGCAAGAAAACCGAATGCATGGTCATCAGTATAAAGAGCAGCCCAAAACGCCAAATACAGGTCAGAGATAATAGAATCAACCAGGTACAAAAATTTAAATACCTGGTAAGTGTTAGGACAGAAGACGAAAAGTGCGACACAGAGATCCGAAGGTGAATTGGCATGGCGAAAGAAGCATTACAGAAGTTGAGTAAAGTATTAAAAAACAGGACAATTTCGCAAGAAACAAAGAAGAGAGTGCTGGTTTGCTATGTCATGTCAGTTCTTCAATATGGCAGAAATTGCTAGACAATATCATCAAAGATGAAGGAAAACTTGAATCAACTGAAATGGGGTTCTACAGAAGGATGCTGTGAATATCATGAATCGAGTATGTGAGCAATAATGAGGTCTTAGAAATGATGAAAAAAAAGGAAATTAATACTGAGCATCAGGAAGAGACAGCTGAAACTCCTGAGACATTCAATGAGGAAGGAGGGCTTGGAGAACCTGATACTAGCAGGCCAGATAGAGGGAAAAAGAGACAGGGAAAAACAACGGATAACATATTTGAAGAACATAATCAGGTGGATGATGGAACGAAGTTTGCATGGTGTAACAGGAGAAGGCGTGCTAAGAGTCTCCAGAGATAGGGAGACGTGGAAAGCCATGCTCGCCTACGCCCTGAAGGGACAGGTCACATAGAAGAAGAAGAAGAAGAAGAAGAAGAAGAAGAAGAAGAAGAAAAAGAAGAATTGGAGGCCCGTTTTAAAATGTTTAAAAATGACTTTTGAAGCGAAAAGTTAACCAACCTGACACAGATTCTGATAACACATGCTTGAAATTCTAAATCATTTGCGCAGTGTATTTGTGTCTTCCAATTTTCGTGAAAGTTTGTTTGGCCACTTCTGTCTTAAATGACGGTGAATGCAGAAAAGTTTCTTCACAGATGTATAGAAGACTCGGAGCGATCAAGATAAGGTTCTACCGACAGATGCTGTGAACATCATAGCCAGATCAGTTTTGAAAAATATTTGAATTAAATGACACTTATACTTAAATTTTTTTTTTTTTTAATCATTTCACCCCGAGCAAGACGGAAACGCCACTGATGTGCAGGGGGTTACATAAATGTAAAAAGATTAATTAGAAAAGAGTGAGGAGTACAAGCTAGTTAGAAAGGAACAATAGAAAGCTGAGAAAGAAGGTGCGATGACAGATACATAGGAGGAGAGAAAGGGAAGGTTATACAGGGGAGGGGAGAGAGCTAGAGGCCAGTGGTTAGTAGATGAGTATTAACTTTGCATTTAAATTTCTGGAGGTTGTAGCCGTCAGGAAAGCAAGAATACGGGAGTGAGTTCCACAGGCGGGAAGTGCGAGAGAGGAAGCTGCAGGAGTAGAATTGTCGTTCTGCATTTGGCTAACCTGACTGTGAATGGGTGGGACCCAGTTGCCAGTCTGGTTGCACGGGTAAACACTTGTTGAGGAGGCATCAGTGACTTAAGCTCATCCGAGCAGAAGCCATGAAAATATTTATAGAAGAGACAGAGGGAGGCCACATTTCGACGATGGTGAAGTGGCTGCAGTCGAGTCGCCAGATCAGTACCTATCACATTACAGACTCCCCTTTGGAGCTTCTGCGGGACATAATGAGAAAATAAGGCTTGTAAAAATTAACACTCGTAGAACATATTGAAAGCAAGAGGGACAAAAAGAAAACATCAATTGACCTCCCTAATGAATCCGTGCAAACAAATGGCATTATGAAGGCCATGGAAAATGATAGTCAAATGCTGCTAAAAGCTAAAAGGGATAAGAAGTCGTGGAGAGACCTGATTGCAGATTTCTCGAAGAGAAGAGGCATATAAATGGAGATTGTGTTCCTACAAATTTGTTTGTTACATTGCTGTCTATGATCATCCCGTCTTTTTCATATACATGACATTCAACTTTTTACTGGATTCTTCTGTTAGATTGGAAAGAAAATCGTGTCGCATTTGTTGATAGAAAAGAAACAATTATTTGGTACTAACAGTATAGCCCGGCGTTGCTCGGGTGTAATGAACACTTTTATATATATATTATCGATTTTCTGCACTATTGTAAGAACTGCAACCTTGAAACTTCTGAATATCGTCTCATATGTCTTTGTCTATGAGTGTATCAAATGTGATTAAAATCGGACCACTCCTTCTATAACCCGATTTTTTCGATTATCGATTTTCGACACAAACCCTAGCTAAGAACACTCGCAGATGCTTATAGTACAACTGTGTAAATTTTCAAGAAAATTGGTTCTGCCGTTTTGGAATCTATAGGTAACGGACACACACAGACACACACACACATTCAAAATTCCATTTATAAATAAGTTTAGATTAATAGATTTATTTAGTCAAGGTAATAATTTTTTATTAAGAATAAGATAAATCCTTCTATTATATTGTTACACATATATAATATATGTTATTTATATATAATATACAAGATACAGGGTGTTCATAAAGATCCAGTACCATTACAAGCATTTGTTGCTCAGAAATCATATGACAGAGTATTGCATGTTTTTGTTTTTTTTGGATAATGTTGTACATATCATCAAGTCTTATTAACGTTTAGGTTTTTACGTTTTGCTTTATTTGTATTAATTGTTAATGAAGCTTTAATGTTTTTATTACTTCTGGTTTTGTGCGTATAGAGGGGGATGGAATGTCCTCTTGACATTGTGAGGGCAACTAGAGGTGCACATGGGGAATGTAGTCAATAAAAGTTGTAAATGTTTGTTGGTTTGTTTTTATGGCATATCAACCTCGGCGGGTCATTTATTGCCAACTAAATTTTATTTATTTATTGCTGGTAATACCTTTTCTTTCAACAATTTATTGTTGTTTTTATATAAGTGTTGTGTCTAATAATATTTTTTTCTTTTCGAGTATCAAGATTCATTGGAATTTGTTTTTAAAGGCAGGGTCCCCAAGTCCTACCCTTGTTATTTAACCCATAACTGCTGGAAAAGGACAGATTAATACCTTTCCCAAGGCTACCAGGGCTTAAGTGAATGCAGAGTATCCAACTGGAATTCGAACTCGGTTAACCGTTTTCTCTTTCCGAGCTGATATCCACTGCACCACAACGCACATCCGTCACTAAACGCTTACAGCACCTGGAATTCCGAAGAGCTCACCAATCTAAGTACTGACCAGTCTCAACGTTGCTTAACTTCGGTGATTGAGCGAGAAGGGGTGTATTCAACGTGATATGGCCGTAAGCCTTGTAAATGTAAACTGGAGGAAATGTACAACATTTTACAAATAACTACAATACTCTATGTCATATGACTTCTGAGCAATATCGACTTTTAATGGTTCTGGGATTTTATGGATAGCCTGTATATTCGAGTGTAGAGTTTTACCACAAGTATTGAAATTGTGCTCTCAAAGGGACCCTATATAAATCGTGCAAGGACTTTCCAATTTACTTTGACTTAAATTTGCCAATGAATAGTCTTGCTATTATTTCTAGTTTACCATCCTCAGTATGACGATAAACTACATCCGGCAGCAAGAGATTGGAGGTTCTAAATATCGTAGAACGACTTCTTAACCGCTGTTGTCACCTAACTCGGTTTGCTAGCGTCTGTTAGAAACCCATAAAGAGACCAAATAAAAATCGTGAAAGAATTTTCTAATTTGCTTTGGTTTAAATTAGCGAATTAATAGTTTTGTTATTATTTCTATTTTACCATCCTCGGTATGACGATGAACTACACCCGGCAGCAAAGCTTCTGATTGAGAGCTTGGAGGTTTTGAATATCGTAGAACGACCTTTTAATCGGTTTTGTCACATAACTATGGACAAATAATGACCTCCACTAAAACAAAAAAGAGTACATTTTTATAATAAACGTACCAGCAATACATTTTTTGTGGAATTAATTGCAATTCCTTTTTTAAAACATTAACATGAATGTATTTTATCTAAAATGTATATATTTAAAAAATATAAACTTACTCTAAAAGTATAAAATTATTTTAAAATATCTGTAATTGAAGGCATGAACTGCGTTTAACATATATTTTCGCATAAAATAATCGTTAGCGGTTGATATACCGTTAAACAAAATCGTCCAACCAATCAAAGTTCCGCTTTAAACAGTATTTTGTTATTTGTATATTTTTCTTCAGTCATCATGGCATATGATTTAAACTACATAATGTGTAATTTTCTGAAGAAAAAACCTTTAAAAATGTCTTAAAGCGAATGCTAATGCATATATTAGAGATGTTCACGAAAGACATTCACCAGCTACTTCTTTCCGTGAAGAAAAACATTAAATCCGAATATTTCAAATGAGCACCAGCAAATCTATAACCATTTAGCCCCGATGAGCTGTTTCTATGGAAATAGGCTTATCTCAATACAACCACAAAATAATACAAAAAAAAAGAACTCTAAATAGATTCTTTCTTTTTCTACAGTTTTGGTGAGTGCGTGTATTTATTCTGTAGCAAATGCCGTACTGCTGTTCGAGATTTCCAATTTGGTGAAACGTGAAAGAAATAATGGTCTAGGAAATGACGCCGAAGGATTTCGCCTTGCTGAACTGCTAACGGACTATTTTTATAAGTTTCTTGATAATTGCCCTGTGCTGAATGAGAGGGCAGAAAAAGGAAGATGTAAATGAAAAAATCTTATATATCTTACATGTTGAACAAACAAGATATTTTATAACCGACATGTTGGACTAAATCCATGGAACATAGGTTTTTATTTTGCTGCTCATTATAGAGCTTAACTGCCATTAAAATGACAATTTAGCGTAAGTTTTTAATAGGCTTTATTCCGAATTCTGAATGATAGCAACTGTGTATAATTTTAAGATAATTATTTTGGTACAACGATAGTTTACGAACTCAACTTCATCTTTTAAACTGTCGTTGCTGTGTAGTTGTATATTATTATTATTATTATTATTATTATGTCATTTTTCATCATATTTAGATTTCTGCATTGGTCTCACTACCAACCAAGTCTGCGGGGAGACCTAAGGCAGGTAGTGGCGTGTTGTTATGACTCCATTTCATGTTTTTCTATCCTCCCTATCATCCCCAGCATTACATAGATAACGTTTTCCTTAGTGTGTGGGCTGTACTTAATAATACAATTTTTTGTATATCTCTTAAGCTGGGGTTTCCAGGGATTCTTTCAATGTGTTGTTTTGTTCCATTTTTTATCATTCCAAGTGCACCTACTATCACTGGCACAACTCTTGTTTTCAATTTCCACATTTTTTCTATTTCAATTTCCAGGTCTTTATATTTTGACAGTTTTTCAAATTCCTTGATTGCTATGTTACAATCCGCTGGACAAGCCATATCAATTAATAGACAAGTTTTCTCCTTCTGGTTTTTAACAATAATGTCTGGCCTGTTTGCTTCAATTTTTCTGTCTGTGTAGATGGTGTAATCCCATAGAATGGTTACATCTTCTATTTCTGTAACCGGTGCTGGATGATGTTCATACCAGTGTTTGTTTACAGCTTTTCCATAATGTTTGCACATTGCCCAATGTAAATATTGCCCAACTCTATCGTGGCGATTTTTATATTCGTTTGGGGCAAGCACAGAACAGCCTGAGATTAGGTGGTCTATTGTTTCTTGGTGTTTATCACAAAACCTGCATTTTGGATCCATATTATTATGCATAATATTTGCCTGAAAGTTTCTCGTGAAAAGACTTTGGTCTTGTGCTGCAAGTATAAATCCTTCAGTTTCAGACTTTAATCCAGATGCACGTAACCATCGATGAGTATTAACTTTGTCAACATTGGATTTATTGGCACGTACTGGATATTGGCCATGCAGAGGTTTGTCTTGCCAGCGCTGTTTCATCTTTTCAAGAGCTTTATCCTTGGCTTTCATTTTCATATTTTTTGCCGCAATAGTTGGTTCTTGGCTACTGTTTTGCTTTTCTACAGAATCTACTAACTGTAATTCTTGTTTGTATTTACTGCCTTCTTTTATTATTGAATATTTTTTCTTTCTTTCTTCATGTTGCCTTACTAATTGTATCATCCAATCCTTTGTTGTTTCTATGTATGTTAGTAAGCCAATAGTTGTTGTCTTGTATGACAATTCCAGCTGAATAAGACCCCTTCCACCTTCTTTACGGGGTATGTATAGACGGTCTACATCAGCCTTTGGGTGATGCATCCTATGCTTAGAAAGAAGCTTTCTTGTTTTAGCATCCATTCGCCTGATGTCGTTTAGAGTCCAGTTTAAGATGTTGAAGCTATATTGGACAACTGGGATTGCAAGGCTATTAATGGCCATAACTCTATTCTGTGAATTTAATTTGATTATTATTATTATTATTATTATTATTATTATTATTATTATTATTATTATTATTATATTATTATTATTATTATTATTATTATTATATTATTATTATTATTATTATTATTATTATTATTATTATTATTATTATATTAT
>JBBBDQ010000592.1:4955000-4990000 GCA_037127315.1 Ascarosepion bandense | reverse complement strand
TACCCGCTATAGACCTAAGGCAGGTCGGGGAGTGTTGTTATGGCTTCATTTCATGTTTTTCTATCCTTTCTAACATCCCTAGCGTTGCATAGACAAAGTTCTCCTTAGTGTGTGGACTGTACATAACAAGACAATTTTGTAATAATAATAATAATAATAACAATAATAATAATAATAATAATAGTAATTCAAATAATGATGATTATTATTATTTTTATTACTACTACTACTAATACTAAAAGAGTACCTCTGCTGTAAAAATGACGTCAAATATTTGAGAGGATTATATATATATATATATATATATATATATATATATATATATATATATATATGTAACGAAGATTGACGAAACTTGGTTATAAACAACCGACAATTTGACAATTTGAAATGATTTGTTTGAACATTATTTTTGATCGATACTCAAACAAATCATTTAAAATTGTCGGTTATTTATAACCAAGTTTCGTTAATCTTCGTTAATTTCCGTAACATGTGTTGACATTACGATACATTTCAGAGCAGATATGGTTGTTGCGAGGAATCGAAGATTGCTTTATATAGGCTTGATTAAAACCTCGTTTAGACTGGAGGTTATTCGTGGTCGAGAGGTCTAAGACGTTGCTAGATCAAATGGTCGCTTCCCTTATGTGTATAGGGGTCGTAGGTTCGTATCCTGCCGGATGACACATTTTCATAATAAAAATTCATCGTAAATAATCAGGCCAGTAGATATAAATATATAATACTGTTTAATTAAATAAAGAATATCTGCTTAAATATGAATATCAATCAAAAATAATGTTCAAACAAATTATATATATACACACACAACTGTCTTTATTATCACATAGAGGATGTATATATATATATATATATATATATATATATATTTGTCACTATTCGACGACATAATTATTCAAAAAAGTAATGTTAGAGAGTAAACAGCTGGGAAGAGCTTTCATAACTAATGGTAAAGTTTAATAGTGGGTAGTATAGAGAATGTACCAAGCCGACATTTTGCCTCGCTAATGAACTGAGCTGACACTTTCTCGTTATTCTCTCTCTCTCTCTCTCTCTCTCTCTCTCTCTCTCTCTCTCATGAGCGTGACACGATGGAAGTATATATATGTATATAGTGTATCTAGGCAGTAAATAATTTTCTAAACATATACTGTTAAATTTAAGAGAAAATGAATGACTTTTATGTTTAAACATGAGAAGTTCTAAACGTCGTATTTTGGCTTTAATTTCAGTTGAAAATAAAGACAAAAATTCTCCAACATTTGGATAAACGTTTATGAATTTGGTTCTAACTTTCGGCTCACATGACGCGGTGTGACGTCATAGAACCGCATTGCAAATTTAAGAACTGCGTTTGTTATTTTTGGTAACTATTGCCGATGCCTAGCGGAGTTTTATGTCAAAACAAAATAAAATCGTCGCTGATGGTGGAGGTTATTGTGTTACTGACTTAATAACCTCTTTGAAGATAGCTCATGTGAGCCGAAAGCTTAGAACCAAATTAAAAAATTATCCAAATGTTTGAGAATTTTTGTCTTTATTTTCAACTGAAATTAAAGCCGGAATACGACGTTTAAAATGACTCATGATTAAACAAAATATACATTCATTGTCTCTTATATTGAAGAGTATATGTTTAGAAAAAAGTATATATAAGAGGGTCTTTACTAAAATGGTGAGGATTCTTTTGGTACTGCGTTAGTTTACGAGTTTAGTTTCATCTTTCTCATTGCCTTTGCTCTATTTAATAATAATAATAATAATAATAATAATAATAATAATAAAAATAATAATAATAATAATAATAAATATATAATATAAATATGAATATATAACTATAAATATATATGAATATAAAAATCGCCACGATAGAGTTGGGCAATATTTACATTGGGCAATATGCAAACATTATGGAAAAGATGTAGGCAAACATTGGTATGAACATCACCCAGCACCGGTTACAGAAATAGAAGATGTAACCATTCTATGGGATTACACCATCTACACTGACAGAAAAATTGAAGCAAACAGGCCAGACATTATTGTTAAAAACCAGAAGGAGAAAACTTGCCTATTAATTGATATGGCTTGTCCAGCGGATTGTAACATAGCAATCAAGGAATTTGAAAAACTGTCAAAATATAAAGACCTGGAAATTGAAATAGAAAAAATGTGGAAATTGAAAACAAGAGTTGTGCCAGTGATAGTAGGTGCACTTGGAATGATAAAAAATGGAACAAAACAACACATTGAAAGAATCCCTGGAAACCCCAGCTTAAGAGACATACAAAAAATTGTCTTATTAAGTACAGCCCACACACTAAGGAAAACGTTATCTATGTAATGCTGGAGATGATAGAGAAGATAGAAAAACATGAAATGGAGCCATAACAACACGCCACTACCTGCCTTAGGTCTCCCCGCAAACTTGGTTGGTAGTGAGACCAAAGCAGAAATCGAAATATGATGAAAAAATGACATAATAATAATAATTATTATTATTTTTATTATTGTTATTATTATTATTTTTTCGGTCTTCCCATAGTTTACGAATTAAGCCTCATCGTTCCAATTGCCTTTGTTGTGTTGCATGAATGTAATAATAATAATAATGATTATTGTTTCGGTACTGAGATAGTTGCTGCGCTCAGTTCAATCTTTCAAATTGTTTTTCCGGTTTAGATGGTGGTGGTATTATCATTCTCTGATAGTTTACGAACACTGCTTAATCATTAGAATTGCCTTTGTTGCTTAGATAAATAACAAGCATTATTATTCTTATCATCATTATCAAAATAATTTATTTTTATTAAATAAAATCGTCAGGAAATTTTTTTCCGTGCAATGTTGTAAAAGACTAAAAACCTGCTAGATTGCTGTATTAACTTCGCTAAAACCATGTAGAGATCATCGATGCGAAAATTAAAACTATTCTAGTAGCGTGAAAGTCGATTTTAACCTTTGAGCATTCCACATGGACCAAAGGTTCCTGCAATATATTCTATGTCCCTATGAGGGTACTAGCAGTATAACACAGCGTGGCTCGGGTGTAATGAAAGCTTTAAAACTAATCCATAGTCCTGGAGCTCAGATTCTTTGGACGTTGGCACGAAAGACTAAAAAGCGAAATCGTAAACTGAAAGAAAAATGAATGGATGTAAGTCAAATTTTGATTTCCTTGTATCAATATCAAATAAGATTTTTTTCATCATAAACTGAATTTTGAAGGCTAAATAAGACCTCTGAGTAAATGGTATCATGGCTGAACTAAGAACTACAATTATACCTACTTAGAGTCAAACCTGAAGCGAAAACTAAAATAAAAGGACTGAAAAAAATACAGGCAGATAAACAGACACACAAACAAACATCTTGCCTTATATATATATATATATATATATATATATATATATATATATATATTGGTTTCCTGCACTATTGTAAGAACTGCAACCGGGAAACTTCTGAATATCGTTTCTTATGTCTTTTTCTATGGATGTATCAAATTTGATTAAAATGGGACCACTCCTTCTATATCACGACTTTTTCGATTATCGATTTTTTATATTTATCGGGGGTACCTCGACATAAAACCTAGCTAAGAACACTCGCAGATGCTTATAGTACAACTGTGCAAATATTCAAGAAAATCGGTTCAGCCGTTTCTGATTCTATAGGTAACGGACACACACACAGACACACAAAGTTCCATTTATAAATAAGTTTATATATGATTCAGCTCAAGATTCTGATTTATATATTAGATACCTTTAGTATAATTGGCGTATACCGTGATGACGGTCTTATCTTCATCTCTAATAGCAACGGTCCCTTGACTACTTTGAGTCATAAGAAAATCATTAAGGCCTTTAAATTACTAGAATTTAAAATTGAAGTTTCCTCTAACCAAAAACTTGTCAATTAATGTGATCAATCTCGACTTGTCAGCTAGGATACAGTCGCTTTCTCACCGACGCAGTGTGGCTTTCTTGTGTCTCTTCTACAAATACTTTCACGGCTTCTCCCCCGATGAACTTAGCTCACTGGTAACCCCTATATATGAATTTCCTCGAACCGCAAGATTAGCAACTAGGTCTCACCCTTTTACTGTGAAACCGATTAATTGTAAACGCAAATTCTACTTCACAGTTTCTTTTCTCTCACTTTCCGTCTGTGGAATTCCCTTCCGCATAATTGCTTTCCCGACAATTCCAGTCTCCAAGAATTTAAATGTAGAGTCAATAGTCATCTCGTATCTCACTAGCCTGCATCTTCTCTTTCATGCGTCCAACCCAGTCTCATCAGCATTCTCTTCTTTCTCATACTCTTTTCCTGACACCCCTGTAACCTTTCACTCTCATAACATTCCTCCTATGTAACCCGTTGCACAACAGTGGCAGTAAAATGCCTTGCTTGGGGCCAGACAATTATAAAAAAAATAAAAAAAAATTATTTGAATATCACCCTTATCTAAATGACAATTCCTACAAAATCTCTTACCTTTAAGAAATGGATGTCCCCAGCTATATTAATGTTAATTCCAACCACACTATTAGTATTATAAAGAAACAACTAACACTGTTAACACCGGAATTAACCGGTTATCTTGCAACCTTAAAATCTTCAATGAAAAGAAAATCTGTATATATTAACTTTCTCCTTGAAGGCGACTTCAAAGACAAATTGTTGTATGTAGAACCCCTTGTTAAGTTATATGGTTTAGTCTCAATTCTATACGTCATCTAAAATTAACATTGCTAAATATTTTCGGAAATTAGTAAGTAAACATTTTCATACTAATAACCCCTATGCAGTATCTTTAATAGAAATACCATAAAATTAGTTATTCGTGCGCACATAATATAGATATCATTAATCCCACAATAGACAAATTTTAAAGGCCCATCAACGTTTGTCCCGTGGAAGGAAAATCAAATCTACTTACGTGATCTATCAATCCAACATCTCCCGCAAAAATAACAAAAAAAAAAAAATTATCACGTGTACATTGGAATTTCGGCGAAAGATTTAAATGGTGTTAATAAACCCATAGATACGCCTTTACCAACCTAATCTAAAATTCCAAATTAGCCTTTTCCGAAGATTTTGGGAAATGAAAGAGGAGAAACTTTCCTCAATTTTGAGCTCCAAATTAAAAGGTTTTGCCCTCACCATCAATAACCTTTACGATAGATGCAATCTCGATTTAGTTGAAAAAAAATTATATATTAAAATGTCCTAAGCAAAATTTACTTTTGAATTTAAGGAAAGAATTTATAAGTAAATGCTGTCATTAATTTAAATTTAGATTCAAACTTTCTAATAATTCATTTAAAATTAAAATTCTCTAAAAAGCAACAATGAAATTTGAAGTCAAGTGGCGACTAATAGGACAGTTATACTTAAAATCAGTTAAATTACCTGATTCTTTATGAAGAAAAAATGGATATATAAAGAAAGGAGTAGCTGAGGGAAAGAGTAACTATCCAACCTAACGAGATTTTGTGACTTGATTCCAGAGCTGGGGCAAGTGATCTGGTAAATAATCTAATGTTCCTTAGTAGTAGAAGACACGAGAATCTTTGGAGATTCATACTAGTCTAGATTTCCGAATGGACAAAACACTTGAAAGAAGTCGGAAAAATGATGAGTAGTTAAAATAATTCTATTCTAGCAATTAAATTTGCGAATGAAACTCTAAACATTTTATTCAATCAATGTGGCGATCAATTCTTTCCCGTTTTTTCCTTTGTCACATCCACCAATTATATATATATATAATTCCAAAAAGGTGAGGTTTTAAGGTAATTTTTTTAATGTTCAGTTATAATGAGAAGGTTGATTTAGTCAGATTTTAATGAAAATATTTTGTTTTTCTCTCTTTTTATTTTAGAAAACTGAAAATGTCTTTTACTTTTTTATTCAAATATGTTTTACTGTGAATAATATTTTCAAAACGTTTTATGGTAATAATTATTTTTTCAAAATTTTTATTTATGTATTTTTTCAAAAATGTTTTATTGGTAAAACTGTTCATTCAAAAATGTATATTTTTCCATAAAAGTCTTTTTTATGTATATATTTCTATAAAAGTGCACTTTTATACTTTCATAGTGTTTTGACCCCAGTTTGGGGGGTTAAATATTTGCTCATAGATGGGACCCTAACAGGTGCTACCACTCAAAGTGGACCTGGGAACAACAGCAATTAATTAATTTCTCCTCACAACCTCCCAATCAGGGGCCTTGCTGCTGCTGAATCCAGTTTCCCGTCATGCCCAGGACCACTAATGTATTATTCTACTTGCAACTAAATAAGAGAAATTTGCCAATTTTCTGTTCTAATGACACTCAAACTACCGACAGCTCAGCAGTAATTACTATAGTAACGCAAACTCGAACATTGGAATCACGGTGATGTTTAGGTAAAGGTGGACGACCAGGCATTCGATACTGTGTGACTTGGAAGGGAGAGAAACAATGATTCATCTATTATGAAAAAATCGATAGAAAAACACCGTTGACGTGGTAAATAAATGAGTTGAAAAATCTCAGCTGGCTTTTCGATATCCACCAAGATAAAGAACATTAAATATTTGTAGACATCTACAACCAAATACGGTCCTGGGCATGACGGTAAACTGCGTCCGGCAGCAAGGACTCTGATTGAAAGTTTGTGATGAGTATGAAAACACCTCTTAATTGCTGTTGTTCTCAGCTCTATCCTGGCCCGAAGTGGTAGTACCTTTTAGGATCCTAGCTTTAGGCAAATACTTAACCCCCAAAACTGGGGTCAAAACACTATGAAAATATCAAAATACACTTGTTTAAATATATACATAAAAATAGACTTTTATAGAAAAAAAATACATACTCGGATGTGCGTTATGGTTCAGTAGATATCGGCTCGGAACGAGAGATCGGGAAGCCGAGTTCGAATTCCAGTTGAATTCATTGCATTCACTTACGCGCAAATACCCTTGGAAAAGGTATTAATCCGTCTCTTCCTTCCAGTTATGGGTTAAATAACAGAACAGATTGGGTTCTATAGCCTTGGCTGGCAACCAATCTAACGTAGAAAGCAATGGCAACCTACTGCGGGATAATCTTCTGCCCAGTCAGTCATGTCTCTTTCGAGACATGATCGCCCTAACGTGTATCGTGTATGGCATGTGACTGACTGATACATTTTTGAAGAAAAGTATATTACCAACAATACATTTTTTGAAGAAAAAATGGTTACCATAATACATCTATTATTTTCAGGAAAACATTTTTGAATACAAAACTAGAAGACATTTTCAGTTTTCTAAATTAAAAAGAATAAAAAAAATATTCATAAAAATCTTACTACATCTATCTTCTCGCTATAACCAAACATAAAGAAATACTTTAAAACCTCACCTTTTTACATAAAATAACCCACAGAGGTTGATATGCCGTTAAACAAAACTCACACTCAAACAACCAAATACAGCCTTACTTCAAATCATTAAAATCTGTAGCTAAGACAGAAATTTTAATGACCTATTGTCAATGTTTACCTACAACTCCGGTAACTCCCCTGTGAAATGTTACCTGTTTGAACCGCTTGGTAACATTCCAATGTTTGGGAATGGCATTAGACTCATAGGATACCAATTCTATACCATCCATCAACTAACTAAAAAACACAAAGTATAATTGCACACCAGGAAAATTGAATCAAGACGACTAAAAGCATTTTGGAAAAACCCAACTAAAACAAAGTAAAATTGCACACACATAAAATCGCATTTAAATGACTAAAACCATTTTGGAAAACCCCAGACTAAGGCAAATATTAGAAGTGAGAGTGAAAAGCAATTTTCTCGATTCTGATTGGATAGAAAATCGAAAATTGATGTATGACGTTAGTCAAATTTTTTCAAACCTAAAGAAGAAAATGCCCGCTGAAGTCAGTCACATGAAAAACTTCACTATTTCAATCACATTCGCAAAGTCAGTCCAGCATGGGAGCGGTTAGCTGACTGACTTTGTGGCAATCTAACAACAAAAAATTTAAGAAGCCGATCTGGACGTAAAGCGCGTTACAGATCCATTCGATTTTTTCTTCCAGTTTTCCTTTTTTGCATTTTTCACTCCACGCCGCCAAAAAAAACAACAGCAACAACAGGACACTCTCAGTACAATTTCTATGTTTTACCTTCTTTCTCATCCTATCGCCAACCTCCTAAAAAAGCGAAGGAACATAAGACTTCACATTCTGCTAATATCTTCTGTGGGCATTTTAAATGCTTACATTTCTCTAAACAATTTTAACTACAAAACTACATGCGTTTTCTCTATGAATATTTTTCTTCTCACAAATATCTTATAGTATTCAGTTAACAAAATTTCACTCATATTTTTCTTCTTACAATTGTGTTTGTCTGTTAATAAATTTTACAAACGAAACATTTTATACATCTCAGTATCTTTTCAACCTTCTGATATTTAAATTGTGGGGACTTCGGTTGTGTTTGGTGCAAGGCCAATTTACGAAGCATCATGACGCCCCTACAGACTAATGCAAAACTTAACGTAAGATAGAGTAAACCGACCCATACGGATAAAAAATGAATTCAGATGCACATGAGCATGAACAATAGATGCCGGGTATCTAAATTTTGTTTTTTATTCTTTTTTAAACTCCTATTGAAGTTTAGTAGAACTACTAGGCAGTTGGTATTAGTTGGCAGTTAGCCGAATACCAAGGAGTCAGCTTTCAGTGGAAGATTACTAAGTTCATACCATTTTGGCTACGTTAAGTCGATTAGCAACTGACATAGCACGATTATAACCTTTAATGCGAAAACTACTCCACAACAATTTTTAAATTTAAATTTTTTATTTAGTCGATTTAAATTTTTTCTCTTACTTTAATCTTATAATTTAAGCGATTTTAATTTTTTTCTTGCCATCATTTTTGTTAGTAGGCCACAATGTTGATATAAAAATGCAAATTTAATCAAAGAAGAAATCAATTCACTATCATTAAAAAGTCTACAAATTGCCTTGATCGTCAGGTCATCTACAGTAAATATGCAACCAGGCTCTATCAACATTTCATTATTCCTGGCAGGACTGCTATTATCACTTCGTGTCACCCTATCAAGGTCAATATAATAATTGTTATTGTTACTGAATGAAAAAGCAACGGGCCGAGAAAGTTACAATGAGGTAGAAATATAAAAAAAAGTGTATCCATTATGACATGGTGTGTCCATTATGACATCCAGAATTTGATCTGGTTATATCAGACAACGGCAAAGCAGCCAAATATATACCATATGGTGGTCAGTCATGTAAGTGCCATACGTGATACACACTTGCGCGTTCATGTTTTTTTGTGTTTTTTTTTTTGCCGCAGTAAGTTGCCAGTACTTTCTGCAGAAGATTTGTTGCCAACCAAGGATTTAAAATCCAGTCTTGTTATTTGACCCATAGTTGGAGAGAAGAGACGGATTAACAACTTTCCAATGTGTATTTGCGCATAAGTGGATCCAGCTGTAACATTGTAAGTGTTCCTTATGTACACACGTTAAACCAAGTATCGATGGACTCTGCATTCGAACCCTGGGATAGATACTTGGAGAATATCTCTGTGTATATTTTTTCTTTTTCTCAGGAAAGTCTAAGAAAGAGGGGAAGAAATAAATGAGCGCTGGGGTGGCCACAAGGTAGGAGAAAAGCGAAACACAAGGCATTCACGAAATAACATTGACTGATATGATAACAATTAAACAATGACCAGAAGTCAACTGGCCTTGTGAAAGGAGAGAATTCTGCTCCTTTCTTCTTTGGTTTTTGTTCTCTCCCCTTTCTCTCTTGGAGAAAGAGATAAAGGAGCAATCAAAGACGGAATACCGGTCGAGTCTGGGAAAAGACTCCTCACGTAAAGATGAAATTGAAATTGGTGCTGACTTGTCTCCAAACTTCCAGATTTGTAGACATCGGCTCGAATTCTTGAGCGGGTGATTTGAGCCACATACACGAAATTGACATTATACTTTTATGGAGAAATATTCTGATCACATACCACCCCACCCCAAATTGAAACGGTTTCAACAAAAAGGCAACAGATTTGAAAAACAACAGATACGTCAGAGAGAGACGAGAGAGAAGTCAGAGATGTCAGAAGAATAGAACCGCTCCGAACGCGTTGGAGCAAAGAAAAATTATCTCTCTCACCACGCTATTAAACACGTACATCGTATCTAATCATAACATAAGGGAAGGGGGTGGCGTAAAGACTATATTACCTCTAATAACAAATAGTCATAGTAGCAGCAAGTAATTTGTGTACTCTGAAAAGATAGGATTGAATTTTTTTATCGATTATTTTTTATTTACTCTCTCTCTCTCTCTCTTGCTGAACAAACAGTTACAGTATAATCATTAGTCCACATAGACTAGCCTTCGCTACTGTCTTGGTATCATTTTTGTTCTTGTCTGTTTTCTTTAATTCTGCATTATGCACCCAACCGTCTCTTGATTTTCAGTTGTCGAGGAATGTAGCACGAAGATGATCGTCCCCTTTTCCTTAAGTCCTTAACTTTTTCTGAGATCAGAAATCACAGCATGGCAGGGGAAGTGAGGGATTTCGACTGATCATTTGAACTTTTCGATCACCTGGGGGCGAAACGGAAGTGAACAGCTACAGACTCAGGTGCAAATAACTTACGGCTAGATAAAGCACGCAACATGCATACAGACAAGCTTGAGACCGGGAGCGTTTTGTGTAATACAACGAAGTGAACAGGAAATCGGACACGTTTCTCCGATTTCTCGTTGCCGATATCCACTTCATCACGACCCATATCTATAGTATGTGTGCTAGGTTTTGATAAAACCCACATCCACGATATGGTTGTAGGTTTTGATAAAATCAGCGCATGATTATGCCAGTTAGAAATACCTTAAGGTTGAGTCCCCCAGTCTGCGAAATCGGTCTTAGTATCATGTCAGATAACCGATAAGCAAACTTGTGCTACTGAACCGGGTATTTCCTGTTTTTAAATAATCTGTGAAGAGCCAAAGATTTATAGTAATCATGATTCCCATCTCGATTTGTTTTCCTCATTCTCTGTGAATTTCAATGTATTCTAAAGAATAATTATGACGAGCTATCTCAATGCTTCCACAGTTTGACGTACAGTTTTCCTTCTGTAGGACTTGGCTGCTATCGAAGAAGTAGCGGATTCGTTTTATCTTGTTATTTAACCTATAGCGAGAGAACGGAGTAAGCTAGCACATGCCTTTCCTAACGGTATTTCTGCGCCGATAGCCGTTGCACTACCAGCTTATCCATATTATTGTTGCTGTAATTCACCAAGAGAAAGCATATCCATGGAAACATATGCAAGCAATGAATAAACCATCAGTACCAGAGCCACTGCCTTTTTCTTCGTATTATTATTGTTATTATTATTATCATTATTATGCCATTTTTCATCATATTTCGATTTCTGCTATGGTCGCACTACCAACCAAGTCTGCGGGAAAACCTAAGGCAGGTCGTGGCGTGTTCTTATGGCTCCCTTTCATGCTTTTTCTATCTTCCCCATCATCCCTAGCGTTACATAGACAAATTTCTCCTTAGTGTGTGGGCTGTACTTAATAAGACAATTTTTTGTATATCTCTTAGGCTGGTGTTTTCAGGGATTCTTTCAATGTGTTGTTTTGTTCTATTTTTTATCATTCCAAGTGCACCTACTATCACTGGCACGATTCTTGTTTTCAATTTCCACAGTTTTTCTATTTCAATTTCCATGTCTTTATATTTTGACAGATTTTTGAATTCCTTGGTTGCTATCTTACAATCCGCTGGACAAGCCATATCAATTATTAGACAAGTTTTCTCTTTCTGGTTTTTAACAATAATATCTGGCCTATTTGCTTCAATTTTTCTGTCTGTGTAGATGGTGTAATCCCATAGAATGGTGACATCTTCTATTTCTGTAACCGGTGCTGGGTGATGTTCATACCAGTGTTTGTTTACAGATTTTCCATAGTGTTTGCACATTGTCCAATGTCAATATTGCCCCACTTTATCGTGGCGATTTTTATATTCATTTGGGGCAAGTACAGAACAGCCTGAGATTAGATGGTCTATTGTTCCTTGGTGTTTATCACAAAACCTGCATTTTGGATCCATATTATTATGTAAATGTTTGCCTGAAAGTTTCGAGTGAAAAGACTTTGGTCTTGCGCTACAAGAATAAAGCCTTCAGTCTCAGATTTTAGTCCAGATGCACATAACCATCGATGAGTATTAACTTTATCAACTTTAACTTTATTTAACTTTATATTATTTGTATATGAGTATTAACTTTATTATCTTAAAGTTAATAATAATAATAAAATATTAAGATAATAAAGTTAATACTCATATACAAATAATATAAAGTTAAATAAAGTTAAAGTTGATAAAGTTAATAATAATAATAAAATATTATCAACTTTAACTTTATTTAACTTTATATTATTGTTATTATTATTATTATCATTATTACTATTATTATTACTATTATTATTATTATTATTATTATTAGTAGTAGTAGTAGTAGTAGTAGTAGTATTCGTAGTAGTAACAGTATTAATACTTTTTTATTATTCTTCTTTAGAGTGCATATTTTTTATTTGCAAGGTCAAATGCATTTTACTTGCACAATCTTTCCTCGTCTCCACTCTACTAATAATATTTCGTTTTCTTTTAGGTCAAATTACGCTCGTTTCAGATTTGATTTGCTGTTTCATTTTTTTTTCTTTAAATATCTAGCCATCGTTATTTTTTTTCTTTAAATATCTAGCCATCGTTATTTTTTTTCTTTAAATATCTAGCCATCGTTATTTTGTTGGTTTTTGTCCGTTTCAGTCTTGATATCATTAGCTTTTTATGAGGCTCTTTTGAACTGTAGTTCAAGTATTTTGAAAATAATATATTGTTATTAGTATCATTATTATTAGTAGTACGCGCAATCATATGACTTTGCTTGTTGCTAAACGTATATTTTTTAGTACTTCACTCATGACTTGGGAAGATAAAGTCATCATTTCTTATTTTCACTGAAAGACCGTATCCTATATTTTCCTAAATATCCTAACTGTTACGAGCAGACAAGCTATTTGTAATGTCTTTATCTTCAACTTCCAATCCAATATCTACAAAACCTCACTCATATTCTTATTACATCATCCCTGTAAGCTAATAACTTATATAGTATTCAAGTAATTACTTTACTAATCATTTCTAAACTTTCAGAATGTCATATTTTAAATCACTGTCGTTGTGGATCTGCTTCGGCTTGTGTTCAATTTTTATATCCAATGGATAGGATACTTCTACCAGGTAACAAATCTGCATGATCACAACAGATTTTACTGCTTGTGGCTGAGTGAAAATCACATAAATTCTACAACATCCTCTGTTCACAGCGATGCTGTCGGTTGACAGATTTGGGGTTTTCCCCATATCAGAAGTCCTAATCTTTACCCAGATCTACTAATCGTTTTGACATTGTCTTGATCATATAATCTACTCAGATAACGCTGTTGATGGGGTAGTTACAGAAGGGAAAATGCATAACCCCAAGACCAGATCCTTTGGAACTGTTCTAAACTCTAAAATAACCATTCTCACTGAACTCACCATCAGTCTCCATCCTTTTCAGATCTTTTACATGGTTCAGTTATATACCGGGTATATCTAACGGGTATATCTAATAAAACATTTACCAATGTTGCCCTTAATGAAATTTTACGTGTTGGATTTGACTGACGAACATTTAGTTTCATATTCAACAGGGATTACCAGAGTATATCTTTCTTAATGAACATTTTTCTTCTCACAAATATGTTATAGTGTTTAGTTAACGAAATTTCAGTTACATTTTTCTTCTTACAATTTTGACATTCTTTTAATAAAACTTTGCTTAAATGTACACACGAACTATTTTATCCTTCCACATTTCAACATCCAACTTTCAACCTTCTGATATTTAAATTGTGGGGAATTTGGACTTGTTTGGCACAAGGCCAATTTGCCAAGCATCACCGAGGCCCCTACACAGAACATATTAAAAGTAAAATGAACTGACAGAAGCAGCGAGTAACGTAACGAGCTTATAAAAATCGATTCCAAAGATGGGCATTGACAGTCCTGTTAAAACTGCATACAATGCTTAGAGATGCAAAGTATAGCAAGTTTTGGAGAAGTTTGATCGCTTACTTCATGACCCTAAACCAGTTAAATTCAAACCACCTAAACCCATTAACCTTTCTTTCACTAATAAATGCAAAGTCAATACTTATCTACTAACCACTGGCCTCTAGCTCTCTCCCTCCCCTGTATAACCTTCCCTTTCTCTCCACCTATGTATCTGTCATCGCACCTGCTTTCTCAGATTTCTATTGTTCCTTTCTAACTAGTTTGTACTCCTCACTCTTTTCTAATTAATCTTGTTACATTTATGTAACCCCCTGCACATCAGTGGCGTTTCCGCCTTGCTCGGGGTGAAATGATTAAAAAAAAAAAAAAAAAAAACTTCCTGAAGGGAAGTATCATATAAAAGAAGTAAATTAATAATAGATCATCCTTTTTTGCAAATGCTTATTCAAGATTCTGACCAATTAAAACTCCTCGGCAGGAACGGTTTCTTTCCTTTATGACCATATTAATGACCTTTTTTTGTCTTACCTTTTTATTTAAAGAGTTGGGCACATAGACCCCAGCAGATATTTCTCGTTGCCGATATCCACTAAATCACGACCTGCATCTATCCTATATGTGGTACGTTTTGATAAACTGTTATAGGGAAACACACCTATTCCTCAGATAATGAACTCTCCCTCCTATATTAATAACAGGAAGTTCTTGAGATGTTCTTGGGAAGTTAATAGTAGTTCTTTAGAGTTCTATTAGAGTTCAGTATAACTACTAGTTAGTTCCAGTTTGGACATAGTTGGACTAAGGTAGTTGATATTAGTCGACAGTTAGCCGAATACTAAGGGGTCAGCTTTCAGTGGAAGATTACCAAGTTCCTAATATTTTGGGTGCGTTAAGTCGATTAGCAACCGATTATAAACTTCAGTGCGAAACCTACTCCATAACATAAACTCAAATCCTTAATATGGCTGTAGGTTTTGATAAAAACAGTGCATCATCACTCCAGTTAGAAATACCTTAAGGTTCAGTACCCCAGTCTGCGAAATCCGTCTTAGTATCATGTCTGATAACCAATAAGCAAACTTGTGCTACTGAACCGAGTATTTCCAGTTTTTTAAAGAATCTGTAAAGAGCCAAAAATTGTTAGTAATCATGACCTTATTTCGTCTCACCATTTTATTTAAAGCGTTGGGCACATAAACCAAAGCAAATATTAATTGCGATTCTACTGCATAAAATTCCATTTGAAAATATACTCTTTTATAGTTTCTTACAAAAATGAAATCTGGTTTTCTCAACTTGATCTAATGAAAGACATTAAATTAATATGTGCCTCTGCTATTCATCCAGCGATTCTCGACAAAATCCTAAGGAGAATCTGCAATGTAATCGATCTCGAACTGGTAGCTCAACTCCAGTCACTTTCTCACCAATGTAATCTAGCTTCCTCTGTCTCTTCTACACATACTTTCACGGCTTCTGCTCCCTGGTGCCCCATCTGCATGAATTTAATCGAGCTACTAGACTAGTATCAAGTATTTTAGAGTGAAACCAATCAAATATGAAGGCAACTTCTCCAGTAGCTTCTTTTCTCGTACTTCCAGCCTGTGGAATTCCCTTCCATACACTTTCTTCTCTGAAAGCTACAATCTCCAAGAATTTAAATGCAATGTCAATCACCATCTCTTATCTCCTTGACTCGCCTCCTTTCCTCGAAAACCCATGTATTTTGTTCTTCTCTCTTTCCATTCCACTTTCATACAGCTCTCTTCACACCACTGTTCCCATCCTTCCCATTCTTCGACACACTCTGTGACCTGTTCCTCTTTGTCTTCACTCTCCTCATATGTAACCTCCTGCGCACCAGCGGCAGTACTGCCTTGCTTGGGGTGAAATGATAATAAAAAATATAGGAATCCCTCATTTAATGGGCATGCTTTTAAGGCATTTTCGACTAGTGCACCAAACCTTTTATATTACCGAAATTCGATTAATTCATACATAATACACAATTAGTGCAGTAAAACTTTCTTCATTCAACCATAGTAATTGAAAATTGATTTTTTATAACGATGAATAAAAAAAATAATGAATAAAAAAAAATTCTAAAATTTAGAAACGTGTAACTACTTTTTTTGCTAATTATTACGTTATCCAAGACATTACAGTAGTGTAAAAAATGAACAATTCAAATTTTAAAATATAAGCCGATAATAAAAATGCATATTTGAATATTGGACTTCATTAAAGAATTTTTTTTTCATGTTTATTCTAAAGATCTTAAAAAGAAATTTCTGATTTTATGTAAAAAAAATGGACGATTTAATTAGATACAGAAATTTACATTAATTAAAAATATTGAAATATAAAATATGTATGCATTTAGTAAGGAAAGATTATAAAAAAATTCAGGTTAAAATAATAATGATTATTATATTTGGAAAATTTGAAGGGGCGATTTCTCAATATCGCCAATTATAAGAAAAACATTCATCGAACCATTTTAAGTAGGTTTTTCATAAAGAATCTAATTGATAGACATTAATTCATAGCATTTCTATTGCATTTACTTATGAGTACCTATATTTTAATTAAACTGTACGAAAAGTAGAAATTAATTTGGAATGAGACTAAAATTTGACGTACAAATTTCATCTTTACTTGTAAGTTATTATATTCGATTAATGCGTTTTCAATTAGTGCGTATCTTTTAATGTACACATTAGCCGCACTAATCGAGAGATTGCTGTAAACCAGTTTGGTTTTTATGGGAAGGATAATCCATTGATTCATAATCTCTACTTAAAGCAAACAGACTGCATGCAGATTGCGAACGAGTTCGGTGACGACGCAAAATAACGGAAATGCAAGTAGATAGACTAAACTATCGCCCGGTTCACACTCCACCCACGTCTATTGAACAGGTGAAGAGGCTCATCCCTTGTTCCTTATTTTAGGATGTGGTTTCCGGCTTTCTTCTTTTCCAATCTTTTCACTCTTTTCTTTTTGTTTCAATTGGAGTAGATAGACTACACTATCGCCCGGTTCACACTCCACCCTTGAACAGGTGAAGAGGCTCATTCCTTGTTTAGGATGTGGTCTCCGGCTTTCTCTTTTCCAATCTTTTCACTCCTACGTAGCCCCCCTGCGCTTCAGTGGCGCTACCGCCTTGCTCGAGGTGATATGAATAAAAAAAAAAATGCAAAACATGAGTGTGTGTTTTCACTGATTTTATTCGACCAAGAAGGCAAAACTATTGAGAACAAAAATAATTGGGATTTTTTTTTTTTGTTTTGTTTTTAATCAGTTCATTCCAATGGATGACAGAGTAAGAAGAGACTTTAGAATCAAGCGGAGACCCAATGAGGAATAAATTTCTACTCCTATCGAAAAGACTGGGAAGGTGTATATACAGGTCTATAGGCGAACCTATGTAGATATTGAAGATAAAATAAGTAAGCGTATACAAAAAAAGTCGTAGTTGAGGGAAAGACATTAGATGTAAAGAGTTGAAATAGACTTTACAAGTAGACTTTCTCAATCCGAAATAGGAAACAAAGCATGAACCTGTACTCCTATTCGATATACCGAGGGGATGTGAATAGGACAACATGCAGAACCTATCTACTATTGAGTAAAAATAAATACATACACGAAACTATTCCCTACTACTGAGAAAAAATAACACGATTTTTTTTTATAATCGTATCGCCCCAAGTAATGCATTATACTGACACTGTTGTGCAGGGTTTTACATAGGAGGGAAGTTATGAGAAGGAGTGACAGAATACAGAGAGTGTAAGGAAGCTCGTAGGTGAAATTTTTTTTAATCATATCCCCACGAGCAAGGCGGTAACGCCACTGATGTGCAGGGGGCTACATAAGAGTAAAAGGATTCAGAGAGTGAGGAGAAGGACGAACCAGTTAGAAAGAAGCAAGAGAAGGATGGAAATACTGGCGTGATGACAGTTGCAAAGGAGAAAAGAAAGGAAAGGATATAGAGGGCTGTGTGGAAAGAACTAGGGTCAAGTAGTTAAGAGATGAGTATTGACCTTGCATTTAAATTCCTGGAGGTTGTAGCCGCCAGGAAAGCAAGAATAAGGAAGCGAGTTCCACCGCAGGAAGTGCAAGAAAAGAAGCTGGAATATTGCAGAAATGAGATGAGAGCATGAGAGAGAGAATGCACGTTTGTGAGACAGGAGATGACTATTGATTTTACATTTAAATTCTTGAAGAATGTATCTGTCGGGGAAGCAAGTAAACGGAAGGTAATCCCACAGGCAGGAAGTGCGAGAAAAGAAGCTGCTGGAGTAGAATTTACGTTTACATTATATTGGTTTCACACTAAAATAGTGGGGCCTAGTTGCTAATCTTGAGGCTCGAGGAAATTCGCATACAGGAGGCACCAGTGAGCTACGTTCATCAGATCAGAAGTCGTGAAAGTACTTGTAGAAGAGACACAGGGAAACCACACTACGCCGGTGAGTAAGTGACTTTATCGAGGCTGCCAAGTCGGGATCAATCGCAATGCAGATTCTCCGTTGAATTTTGTCAAGGACCCCTTGGGTGGATATCAGGAGCACCCGACCAGACATTCAATGCACGGGCCGATGGTAGGTTTGTATATGTGCATGTTTGTTTCAGCCGGGAAAAAACTTCCTGGCCGTGCACATAGATCCGACCTTCTTAGCAGCGGATTTAAGCATGGATTCTATGTAGACATTCCATTTGAGGTCTGTTGTGAAAGTTAACCCGAGGAGGCGCAGAATTTTACTTTCAAGGAGACTAGCCCGATCCATTCTAATGGGGGGGGGGCAGGCGGAACATAGTCCTAATTGCAAAAGAGCGTGGATAGATATTCACTTGATGGATGACAGTGAAAGGAAATTTAAGGTACGAACGGAAGGCAAGAATAAAAGAAACAGGGATAAAAAGTCTATTCAGAACAACAAAAGAGGGGTTTTGGTGAGTCATGACCAACTATGTGCGGAAAAGACTTATCAAAGAATAATATACGAACTTAAGAAATGGTTCACGTTAATTTATTAGTGACTTATCGTTATTCTTTTACTTGCTCTAAAATTGCCGGACCCGATCGTATTCCAATGACTCACGAGTAGAATGTAAACCCGGCTTGCTTGTGCTCATGTGTCTGTATAGATGCTCAATCAGTCAATTGACATATGGAATACACTCTTGCGTGATCATGCCTCTTTCGAGACGTGAGTGACGAGGGAGAAGAATTTCCATCAATTTTTTTCATATATATATATATATATATATATATATATATATATATATATATATATATATACGCATTTCATACTATTTTTTAGTATGTATTGCCAAGTAAATAATACTAAATTAAACTAGAATGGTTCTTTTATTAATACTGCACAATAACATGTGCATCAAATGAACTGTTCTGGTGTCCTATTTTTGTGGTCTCTTCCCCATGCTAGTCTCTTCTTATTATTGGCTGTCCGAAGTAAAGGCTGCCTTGTAAAATTTTGCAAAGTAATAGTAACAAAGGAACCATTTCATTTTCATTTAGTATTTTCCACTTGGCAATAAATACTAAAAATAGGATGAAATACATCATCTTTTTAAAACTGAGGTGGCCTAATAATTATAGACTTTAGTATATATATATATATATATAACATGCACATACATGATATAAATAATTCTAAAACGTCAATGGACAAGCTCATGACACCAAAACAAGGTAAAATAATTTAATAAATATTTGTCTAAAGGGACATTTTTATACCTTACCACAACAACTCATAAAATATGTTCAAAATATCTTCCACTGCTGGAGACCATCACATATGAAGCACCATAGGTCTTCCCATTAATAGGGAATCATTTACTAGCAGGTGTGGAAGTGTGTTCTAAATAATGTCCCCACAGACAGCTCCTGCAAGAAGTGCCGGGAGAACACATGAATTTCCCAGACACTCACTTATAATTCTAGCTCACAAATTAATCGTAAACTGATGCTGGTGTCTATCCCGTATCTTACCACTGGGGTTCCTTTCCACCAACAATACGACGTGCTAGGCCCACTTGAAGATTGCTGACTCCAGAATCGTCTTTGAGAGCCTATAGAATGTGTGATTCATGGTCAGGTGCACGAGAAGATCTAGGTCTTCTTCAACCTATAGTCTGTAGTACCAGGAATCCTGTCTCAGTAACGCAACGATAAACAAGAACAAAAGCTGGATGGCTTGGCTGCTTTCGGTCTGAAAACGCAGTCATTTACAGCCGCAAACCCCGCGTCCATTACACATACCTCGCTGCTCACGATATGAATAGTCTACCATTTTTGAACGGAAGACATCTAAATTAACTCCCTACTATGAAACACCTCAGTTGGTGGGAAAGAGTAATTCCGAATAATTAGATTAGCCGTATTGTATTTTTATAATATATTATTAATTTTAATTTTTTTTATTAGGAACAGCGGGAGATATATTAGTACAAATGAGATGTTAATAAAAAGCACAGTTTTTTCATGCTTTAATACGTGCTTGAGATTATAACGTAAAAAAATCCATTTTGGATAACTTTCACGTTCTAATGAACCCTAAGCAATTTGTCAACCGTTATAGCGGAAGCAAGAAGAGAAAATATAGTAATTATTAGTAACTCAATTTTGCGGTTATTTTTCGTTACACCAGGTTACACAACCTTGAAGATGATCTCGGCAGGAGAGTGAAAATACTTGCTAACATCGAGACATAAGTAATAAAATCATTTGTCAAATCATCTGTTACAGCTCATTTCTTACACCTTTCAATTCTCCCGCTCCAGTAAGAAACCTGTCGTGGCGGACAGACATAATCTCGCTGCTGACTTTGAGCGGGTTCTACACTCTGTGGTGAACTGGGGCAAGAAGTGGCTTGTCAACTTCAATTCCTCTAAGACCAAGCTCTTGTCTGTCAACCATTACAGGCAACCTCTTCTGCCTCACATAAGCATGGACCAGGTGATTCTCCCGGAGAGTAATACACTACGCCTCCTCGGACTTACCCTGTCCTCAGACCTCAAATGGAACCACTATATTGAATCCATAGCAAAATCTACTGCTAAGAAGATTGGGTCACTATGTCGATCCAGGATGTTTTTTCCACCTGAATCCATCCTGCATATATACAAGTCAACCATCCGTCCGTGCATGGAGTACTGCTGCCATTTATGGTCAGGTGCCCCTGCCGTTCTCCTCAGTGTTCTTGACAAGCTCCAAAGGAGAGGCTGTAATGTGATAGGTACTGATCTGGCGACTCGACTGCAGCCACTTTCCCATCGTCGAAATGTGGCCTCCCTTTGTCTGTTCTATAAATACTTTCATGGCTTCTGCTCGGATGAGTTTAAGTCACTGATGCCTCCTCAACAGGTGTTTACTCGTGCAACCAGACTGGCAACTGGGTCCCACCCATTCACAGTCAGGTTAGCCAAATGCAGACGACAATTCTACTCCTGCAGCTTCCTCTCTCGCACTTCCCGCCTGTTGAACTCGCTCCCGTATTCTTGCTTTCCTGACGGTTACAACCTCCAGAAATTTAAATGCAAAGTTAATACTCATCTACTAACTACTGGCCTCTAGCTCTCTCCCCTCCCCTGTATAACCTTCCCTTTCTCTCCTCCTATGTATCTGTCATCGCACCTTCCTTTCTTTCAGCTTTCTATTGTTCCTTTCTAACTAGCTTGTACTCCTCACTCTTTTCTAATTAATCTTTTTACATTTATGTAACCCCCTGCACATCAGTGGCGTTTCCGCCTTGCTCGGTGTGAAATGATTAAAAAAAAATATATAACAGGCGAAAGATTATCCGTGTTTATGAACATTAAAAGCAAACATACACAATGTTTGGAGTTTATTTAATCTGACACACACACACACACACACACACACACACACACACACACACACACATATATATATATATATACACGAAAAAAATCGCAAGATCGCCAAGACCTACCGCGGTTTCGCACAACGGCTGGTTATTCATAGTCTTTAAAAGTTTCTTGTGTAACATTTTAAGATTGGAATACGTACAGAGTCGGTTTTATTATTATTATTATTATTATTATTATTATTATTATTATTATTATATATATATATATATATATATATATATATATATATATATATATATATATACTAGCTATATAGCCCGGCGTTACTCAGATTTTTTTAGTGGTTATGTTAAAATGCTCAAGTCAACTGCTTAATAAAATCTCCAATACGAGGTTACCGTGAGGCGTAATTTAAAAATATACCAAGTAAGTAACTTTTTTTTATTTGTAAAACGGGATTCGTGCTTGTTCAATTTTGACAATAAACGGGAATGATGTATGCACAATTGGATGGACGGGGGGGGATATGATGCGATGACGTTGTGACACAGAAGTGGATGCATTGTCCCTGCAAGGTCAGAGGGGTTGTCACCTTGGAGAAAACCTGAAATTGGTATGGCATATGATAAGAAAGATGTTCCCAAATATGTACCCAATGTTTGTTGGAATACAGCTATGCGTTTTGGAGAAATAAACGATCGCAAAAGTAATATTTGCCATTAATTAATTTGCTATGTGTCAGTTGAAATTTTTGTTCGCATATCACGGCATCAGACATTGGTCTCCCAGTGACTTGATTTTGGTTGAGTTTGAGTGAAACCGTCTTGAAGAAATGCATATAAGTGTGCATAAAACCTACCCAAATTAATGACTGTTATTGATTTTTGACGAAACCTGACCATTGATTCGATTTTTTTTTTTACATCAATGGTTGGGACATTGATCTTCAAGTTACCCGATTTTGGTTTAATTTGCATGAAACGTCTCAAAGGAGACGAGTTCATAAATTCTAAGGGTTTTGGTGACTTCAGCCGTACCCTTTAAATCGATTCAAATAAGTTTTGCGTCATGTCGTTATCTACAATTGACCCAATTTTGGTTGAAATCGGCCCAAAGGGTTTCGGAGGAGTAGGTTGCATTTGTGAAGAGACACGCAAACGCAGACAGACAGCCAGACATATATATATATATATATATATATATATATATATATATATTGTCATCCGCAGAGAGATCTGTTTCGCTGTATCACAGCTCATCAGTACGGTTAAACTCCGATTGCTTTTTAACCCAGGATTGAAACCCGACCGAATTGACGTCAGTCGGCGACTCTACCCCTGGGCGTTCGGTGGAAGAAGGCAGAACTTTAGCGCATATCATTATACGCGACCAATAGCTAGAGCGCTCTAATTCATTTTTACTGAATGAGCGATGCGTACACGCCAGAGTAGCTACTGTTTACCAAAGTCTACTATTCTTCCAGAGTGCTCAGTCAGGATGTGAGAGCGTAAATATATATATATATATATATATATATATATATATATATATATATATATATATAATTTTCTTCATATTTTAAAATAAAGTTCAACCTATACAAGGCACGGGACAGACTCGAGTTAGAGAGTCAGAGATAATAAACACAGGATATATGCGTTAACTTTAGACATGAACTGGTTAAGATTGTAATGATGAGAAAAAATTCCACGTTACACAGACAAGCATACTTGAATAAAACTGTTAAATAAACAATGCTCACATAATTTCCTTCTTGTGTTTAATATTCTATATATATATATATATATATATATATAGAGAGAGAGAGAGAGAGAGAGAGAGAGAGGAAATTATGTGAACTTCGTTTATTTAACAGTCTTATTCAAGTATGCTTGTCTGTGAATGTCTTCACTCATCAGCGTCATTTGTTATTTCTGATGCTATTTCCCAATTTTTTTAATATTCATATGATGTTTGGTGTGTATAATATAAATGTGTGTACGTCATTTTCTTGTTTTTTTTGTTTGTTTTATGAATGTTGTATTATTTATTTATCTTTGTTTTTCTGTTTCTCTGGTGTAGGATTTGTTGGTGGTTAATTACTTTATATTGTGTTGACCCCTTGTAAGCGTGCTCATGTATATACCCGCTTAATTGCCTACATGAAATTTCGAAGTCGGCTGATTTAACACCTCTTAGCTAGGTGACAAGTTTCTCCACATTAATTATATTAACGCTCACTCTGATATCGAGCACTTTATGATAAAAACTCTACTTGCCTAAAATACCTTTCTAACAGTAAACTATAGAAAAATTGGTATTAAACGTCATTCTCTCTCTCACACACACTCTCTTCTCTCTCTCTCTCTCACACACACACACACACACATGCACACACAATTTGTTTAAATACTGTTTTTAATGGATAGACATCACTTGAATAGATGCTCTATATTTATTATTAAACAATATATTTATTTACATATACTGGCCTGAATAATCGAGTGATCTATATTACTACGGAATGAAAAATCCCAGCAGAAATATAATTATCTGTTTCTATTATAAACAAAAAGGTCGTAACTATAATATCACAATAAACTTATCAAAAAATAGGTGGCCGGAGAAAGCTAACTTCCGTCCCCTAAGGGGAGCCATCAGTTGATCTGACGCATCTTAAACGCTCAACTATATTGGACTTCTCGCTCAGACAAATCTCGAATAGTGCTTTTAAACACACATCTTTTCCGAATTTTCAAAATATTCATATCTGCTCTGTTTCGTATCGAAATCTAAACAAAGGCAATTGGTTTACGAAATTTTACGAAATCCGTTACGAAATGGATTAAATCTGACATATTTCTAATTTATTTGTTTAATGGATACCATATTTGAGTAGACGATCTGTTTTTTTATTATTATTATTCAGCAGTATATTACTTTAAATCTACTGATCCGGATAATCGAAAAATCTTCTGAGAAGAATATGTTTCCTCCGGCAGAATTCGAATCTGCGTCTCCAAGAGGAAACCGTCATCAGACCTGAGGCGTCTTCACCATTCAACCACGTACGACAACGCCTGAATAGTGCTTTCAAACACACTTTTTAAACTTTATCTGATCGGGAAATTTCCCCTGGGGAAGGCAGGCTCGAATTTAGCGGAGGACGCATATTTTCCTAACAACTTTTCTCGATTATTATTTAATCCATTTTATAACAGATTTCGTAAAATTTAATATATATATATATGTGTGTGTGTGTGTATGTGTGTGTGGGGGGGGTTAGGTTGCCTGACGATCGTGTTAGTGTGAAACTCGAGTATCAGTCTGAACATTGTATCTTTCCTCTCACTATAATGTAGCTTCTCTCTACTTTTTCTGAAAATATTTTCAGAGTAATTATTCAGATTAGCTTTGAAATTTCGTAGCTATCAGATAAAGTATTATAGTAACAGGAAAAACCATATAAAATTAAATATCGTAGTCAAATTAAGTAACCTGACAATGGTTTTGATAATCATTCTTCTTTCATCATTAGTACCATTTAATTTGCGAGTTTCAACGCAGTACTAGATTATCAGTTAGGTCTCATAGTTTCACTGATAGATATAATCGTAACTCCTACGCTCTTACTTGAGGAAATATTATCGGGCTTTCTACTTTTTTAACTACATTCTTAATAAATTAAATATAATGTCTAAAGTCGTTATCTGTTTTCACGAAGCCTGTTATTATATTCTATTTTCTATTTTTTTTTTTCACGATAATTAATCCCTTGCTTCTTATTAGTTTTTCTCGCCTTGCTGAGAGTGAAATGATTAAAACACTTTATCACCCACTTTGGATATGTTTACCATAAATGGCAACAAAGACAGGAAGTGTATTTGCCTCTGATTCTTTTGTATGTTTTTATAGAATTTGTTTAAATTCCAGGACTGCTTTTTGGGCAATTGTTTTATTAGCAAGCTTATTACACTTAATGAAATGAGCATCTTTCTGTTAAGTTTTACTATGCCTTTTACTATGCCTTTTACAATGATCTTCCATGGTCTCTTAACATGAATTCCCCAAAGAGGCTCGAACTGTCAAATAAAAGCATTTGTCGTAAACCTGCTAGTCATTGATCTAAGGCAGATGTCTTAAATATTAGATATTTAACTTCTTTAAAACATCCTCTATATAATTATGAAGCTTCCTGATGCAAAATACTTAATTGACTTTTGGCAATTCTAAAGAGCTACCAATTTATCTCGGAAGTTATACGTGTTCGTGTCTGTCATTGTCGACGTATGTGGATTGTAAGCAGTTCATTGTGAGCGCTCTTGCGTTTGTGAATTATAATTTAAGAATCTTTTCCACAGCATTAAAGGTGGTTAGATTCCATTCATTTTTATTTAAAGCAGTATTGTTTTTTTGTGAAAGACAGTGGAAGTGGGGGGGGGGCAGACGTTGAGGATTGTACAGACAATTGTAACCTTTCAAGAAGTAGTGACATAAGAATGACATTTTTTAAATTATGAAAAATTGCTAAAGATGAAATTTGATAAACTGCCACAGGCTGATTACCGCAAATAATTTAAAGTCCATAATCAGAAAGAAAATTGAAAAAAAAAAATCCAAAAAACTGACGTTAAAATTTTATATACAAGATAAAAAAATGAAAGATATATAAAAAAGAAGATGGACGCCACAAAGAAAGAATAAAAGAGAGGGATAGAAAGAGACTCTATAATAAAAGAAAAGAGAAGAGAAAAAGAATGTAAGAAGCAACCAAAGAAAAATACAAAAACTTTTAGACTGAAAAAAAAGAAAAGACAATATATATGAACAAAGGAAAATATTAAGAACGAAAGAAAAATAAATGTTCAAAGAAATAAAGAAATGAAAATATGAGAAAGAAAGAATGAAAAAAAGCTTTAAAAACAAAACTATAAGAGGGATAAGATATAGAAAGATATGCAATATAAAAAGACAGAACTAAAGAGGAGAAATAGAAGAAAGATAAAAAGAACGAAAGAAAAAAATCATGAGAAAAATAAAAATAAAATATGAGAAAGATAAAAAGAACGAAAGAATTGTAATAGATAAACGAAAGAAAGAAAATATTAAAAAGATAGTAAAACGAAAGGAATGCAATAGAAAAACGAACGAAAGATAATATTGAATCGATAGAAAGAACGAAAGAATTGCAATAGAAAAACGAAAGAAAGAAAATATTAGAAAAATAGAAAGAACGAAAGAAAGAACGAAAGAAAGTATAAGAAAAATAGAAAGAACGAAAGAATTGCAATAGAAAAACGAACGAAAAAAGGCAATATGATAAACATAGAAAGACAATATGAAAAAGATAGAACGAACAAAGAAATAGATAGAAAGAAAGAATGAAAATATAAGAAAGATCGAAAGAAAGAAAGAAAGTATTAGAAAAATAGAAAGAACGAAAGAATTGCAATAGAAAAACGAACGAAAAAAGGCAATATGATAAACATAGAAAGACAATATGAGAAAGATAGAACGAACAAAGAAATAGATAGAAAGAAAGAATGAAAATATAAGAAAGAACGAAAGAAAGAAAGAAAGAAAGAACGTATTAGAAAAATAGGAAGAACGAAAGAATTGCAATAGAAAAACGAACGAAAAAAGGCAATATGATAAACATAGAAAGACAATATGAAAAAGATAGAACGAACAAAGAAATAGATAGAAAGAAAGAATGAAAATATAAGAAAGAATGAAAGGAAAGAAAGAAAGAAAGAAATGCAATTCGAAAAAGACAGAAAGAAAGAAATATGAGTAAAATAGAGAGAATAAAAAAAAGAATAAAAAGAAAGAAAACTATGACAAAACAGAACAAGCGATAATAAGAGAAAGACGGATAAAAGACAAAAGAAAGAAAAATAAATAATGAAAAATATATAAGGAGGAAAGAAAAGGAAATATCTAAGAAAGAAGAAGGAAAAACTAAAAAATAACAAAGAAATAAATAAAATATAAGAAATGTTTTGACAGAGGGAAATAAAAAATCAATATGAAATTAGATGGATAAAGAAAGAGATATTACAAGTACTACTTCTGAAAATATCCCAATCAAAGTTTATATGGAAGCAAAGAAAACAATCAAAATAGTTACCTATGGAAAAGAACGAGAGATCTAACGGCATAAAAAACAAAAAACAAATGCCATAATAAAGACAGAATGCATTTCTTGTATATATTCGCAACTATGGAAGCGAGTTCGATCCACAGTATTTGCCCGAGAAGTATTATTTTCTGTTAGTCAAAGATCATTTGATAATCACCAGTAGTTATTGATATACATATTAATTAGAGTAATTTTGTTTGATTTACTCAAGAAATGCTTTAACAAGAAAAGATACTTCTTACAAAATAAATTTAATATTCAATATAATAGCCTTTTGCTTTATCACAGCTTTCATTCTGTCAGGCATTGACATCACAAGCTTCTTCAATATATCTAATAGTATCTCCTGCCAAGCAGCTTGTATTTGTTCGCAAAGTGTGTCTTGCAAAGTAACATTAGATTTATCAATTTTTTTATCCAAAATATCCCATAATTATAAGGATTGAGATCAGGGCTTTGCGGGGACCATTTAAAATTCCGAAGCTTTCTTTTTAATAGATTTCTTTTTAAATAATTAATATTTATTAGCAATTTATTTGGCTTTTCACACTGTATTTGTATTTCAGTGAGGTTTTTAGGAAAATCACCCCTGTCCTAATACTTTTACACCCTACCGGTAGTGTGCAAAAGTGTTAGGCGGGGGTGATTTTGAACGTTATTTTGATGCCTCATAAAAGATAAAACAGTTCTTTTCCTAATACTTTTGCACAGTACTGTAGATGTAAACAAAAAGAAAACAGTGATGAAGGAGGAGAACAAAGAGACTGTCTGAAAGCGGAAAAGGAAGAGGAGAAAAAAGATCATAGAAGCGTGTTTAACAAAAAGACAAAAGAGAACAAGGAATTCTAAACCAAAAATGCCGACAGCATTAAGTTGGAAAGAAAGTAAAAGAAATAATGGTTTTCAAAATTTTTATATTCTTGTAAACAAATTTAGGTTAAAATCAAGAAAACGCAAAATGGTTGGTTGGTTTGTTTTATGGCATATCAACCTCGGTGGGTTATTTATTGCCAACTAAATTTTATTTATTTATTTATTGCTGGTAATAAATTTTTCTTTCAACAATTTATTGTTGTTTTTTTTCATATAAGTTTTACGTCTAGTAATACTTTTTTCGAGTATCAACTTTCATTGGATTTTGTTTTTAAGGGCAGGTTCCTCAAGTCTTATGCTGCTATTTATCCCATAATTGGAAAGAAGGGATGGCTTACTAACTTTCCCAATGCTACCGGGATGTAAGTGAATGCAGGGTATTCAACTGGAATTCGAACTCGTCTCACCGATTTCTCTTTCCCAGCCGATATCCACTGCACCACAACGCACATCCGTCATTAAACGCTTACGGCACCTGGTATTCCCAAACGGTCACCACTCTAAGTACTGACCAGGCTCAACGTTGCTTAACTTCGGTAATCCAGTGAGAACCGATGTATTCAACGTGATATGGCCGTAAGCCACGCAAAATGGAATCGAACGAAAATATAAGGCAGTAAAGAAAAGCAGGATGAAAGTACTAAGCATCAATTAAAAGAAGGCAATGATTTTCAGCAAAGTCGGATATAGCAAGATGTAGACTATCAATTCGGGACATCACTATCGAGCAAGAACATCGACTGAACTGTTTAAAAACTTTGCCGCAAACGACAAAAGTGTGAAAACAAATTTAAACGCGCATGGAAATATAGAAATATGCCTTTCTAAAACTAAGCAACATATTAAAAAACAAAGAAAGAAAACGTTATAAACAAAGAAAAGAGTATTGAATAGTAGTGTAAACCCCAAGCAGTAAATACTGGACAATTTCGTCACATACGAAGATGAGTCTAGAGGCAACCGGTATGTGTTTCTACACAAGGTTACTGAGAATGACATTAACTGCATATAAAAACAACGTGGAACTTCCAAAGAGAACGGAACATAGAATCACTAAGCTGTAAGTTAGAATTCTGAGGAAGGAGGGCTTAGAAAATTTGATATTCAAAGTACATATTGAAGGTAAGAGAGACTGATGGTTACCTACGTAACAAACTGGTGTAAATGGGTGACAATTGGTGACATTGCTGTGAACTACAAAGGATTGGAAGTTGTAAGAAGTTCTGATCGCCTTCGTTCTGAATGGATTAAGAACGCAAAAAATCCATACGTAATTATTACTTTCAGCTTATTTTTTAAAATATTTTAAACATATACACAATGAACAGATGCTTATTGAAATAGAATTTTAACCCTCTTCGAAATTTTTTTAACACTCATGGTAAGCATTAAATTTTTGATACTTCGATAGGTGTATCTGTATATATATATTTATATAATATGGATAGAACGTTAGCTTTTCGACCCTGATACACACACATATATATATATATATATATATATATATATATATATATATAATAGGGATAGAACGTTAGCTTTTCGATACTCGGTTTCAGATTTCGTCATGCTCAATTTGCCAAGATAATTTATTGAACTGGGAAGATGATTATATTTTATTTGTAAAATTTCTAAACACTATATCACAAGTTGCCCCAAGCCTTAAGAATAAAGTTAGGTAGACGCAACCGTATGGAAGTCGACCTTGGATGTGCTCGCACGATGCAAAAAAAATCCATGTTTTTAGAATCAGTCACTTAAGTGCCATACGTAATACACAATTGGGCGATTATGTCTCTGGACAAAAGATTTTCTCGCAATAAGTTGCCATTATTTTCTGTTGTAAACTGGTTGCCAACAAAGGCTATAGAACCCAATCACTTCTATTTAACCCATAGCTAGAGGAAGAATTAGCGGATTAATATCTTCAACAATGGTATTTGCGCGTAAGTGAATGCAAAGAATTCGACTGGAATTCGAACTCGCCTCTCCGATTTCTCATTCTGAGCCGATATCCACTGCACCCCAATACATCCTGGTTTTATTCAATCTGCTATATTATGCGCCTTCTGCAAGAAACTACAACTAGAGTCTGCTCAATGTGGCTCACATTCTAGATGACCTCTGTGCATATTGAACTAACACAGGCGTCTGAAATTGAGATAGGTTATCCGCCGTGACAGATGGGTGTGCTAAAATACTGAGTAGCCGGCCATTATACTCACATTTACAGAAGATTTTCTTCCTTTTGAATTTCTATTACGTGACTAGCATCAATGGACTTATGTCAAGACAATTCTAATCTTGCCTTCTCAAAACGTCAAACTTATTTTCAAGAGATACAATCTTACACAGTTATTTGCAAGTGACATTCTCCTTGCTTTCAAAACCCCGTTAATTCTAAGTAGATCAAAAAGAACCTATCCTCTCACTTCCTCTCTCTATTAACTAAGGTTAACAAATACAGTGGTTATAAAAAGTAGACAGAAATAAAAATGGCGTTATCCGCCCAATCAAACATAACTTACTTTCTCAAGAGACGGGGGTATTATCATTGGCTTGTCCTTGTCAGTGGCAGTTGACAGACGACACTTTTGAAAAATTGTGATCAAGTTTTGACTTGAAGGCAAAGCACAAATTGTAGTACACAAAACAGAACGGAATAATTTCTAAACCAAACGTTATCAATCAGGTTTACATAGAATAAATTATGTCAAAGTAAACGGATTATGAAAAACTCGACAGAGAAAGTGACATTGTTAAAGATTGAGACTAAACTTTGAATCATCTTGAGCCGGTACTAATGAAAAAAGTGAAATATTGTACGAACGTAATTTTCTTAGTAATGCATAATAAGGATGTGCGGGTAATGCAACAGCAATCGCGGCAGACCCTGGACGCGGCGAACCGAGTTCAAGTTCCTGCTGAGTCTGTTGGGGGTAATTTCGTAGTTGGAAAAAGACATCAACACATATCTTCTTTCTTCTGACCACTTATCTAAATAACATAGTAGACTGAACTCTTGCGTCTGATTAATGAAAATTTTCTGAATTTCAACTAGTAGAGAAGCCAACGAGAAACCACTCAACTAACATTTATAGGAGATTACAAGTCAATGACGATAAAGAAAATAGATATGTGGAGAGCCGTATTCAGTGAAGTGGCAGTAAAAAAAATGTGTACGTCTAGATTATAGAAAAAATGTAACACCATTTGAGGATAAGTATAAGTACTAAGCAATCTCAATGATATATATATATATATATATATATATATATATATATATCAACTTATTTATAAATGGAACTTTGTCTTTGTGTGTATGTGTGTGTGTCTGTGTGTGTGTGTGTGTGTCCGTTACCTATAGGCTCCGAAACGGCTGAACCGATTGTCTTGAGAATTTACACAGTAGTACTATAAGCGTCTGCGAGTATTCTTAGCTAAGATTTGTGTCGAGGTACCTCCGATAAATATCGAAAATCAATAATCGAAAAAATCGGAATATAGAAGGAGTGGTCCGATTTTAATCAAATTTCATACACTCATAGACAAAGACATAAGAAACGATATTCAGAAGTTCCAAGGTTGTGGTTCTTACAATAGTGCAGAAAATCGATTATTGAACAGGTGAAGAGGCTCATCCCTTGTTCCCTGTTTAGGATGTGGTTTCCGGCTTTCTCTCTTCCAACCTTTTCACTCTTTTCTTTTTTTTTTCAATTGGAATACATAGACTAAACTATCGCCCGATTCACACTCCAACCTCGTCTATTGAACAGGTGAAGGAGCTCATCCCTTGTTCCCTGTTCAGAATGTGGTTTCCGGCTTTCTCTCTTCCAACCGATTTCACTCTTTTCTTTTCTTTTTTTCTTCAATTGGAGTAGATAGACTAAACTATCGCCCGGTTCACACTCCACTCTCGTTCCCTGTTTAGGATGTGGTTTCCGGCTTTCTCCCTTTCCCAATCTTTTCACTCTTACGTAGCCTCTGCACATCAGTGGCGTTACCGCTTTGCTCGGGGTGATATGATTAAGAATATATATATATATATATATATATATATATATATATATATATATATATATATATAGGCAAGATATTTGTGTGTGTGTCTGTTTATTTTTCAGTATGTCCTTTATACAAATCCACAATTTTTATCCGATTCTTACCAAACTTCACACAAATATTCTTTAGGCTGAGTCTGAGGCTCCAGAACCATGGATTAGTTTTAAAGCTTTTATTACACCCTAGCAAAGCCGGGCTATACTGCTAGTATATATATATATATATATATATATATATATATATATATATATATATATTATATAATAAATGTACGCTGTATTTATACATTAATGTACTCAATATCAAAGAAAGGGCATATGTAAATGGTAAATATAAAAGTGAATAATGATTTCAACAACCACAAGCGACATTGTGTTTCATACAGATATGTCTCGGAAGGTATATATATATATATATTATTCGAAGTAGCTAAGTGATTTTGGCACATGTAACCGGGTAGGATAATCTAGCAAGTAGCCGTAATGGACTGGTACTCGTCTTAGTTGTATGTAGTCTGCTTAGGTTTAGGTTTTTGCAATAGGAGTAGTCAATAGGCGTTCCAATAGGCGTCGTCCCCGCCTTTGTCTGTATTTATGACTGACACCAGCCAATCATATTATTATTGGGGGATCAAGGTGTATTCTTATTCATTACATCACAAACATAAATGCGATCATCTTCAACTAATCGTTATGTTTTAGTATAAAAAAGACTGCCGCCGTTGACTTTTTGACTACAGTGTTCATATATATATATATATATATATATACTACCGTCCATAATTATGAGGCCACCCCAGTTTTAAAAGATATATGTGTTTCATAGTGTTTTTAGTATTTATTGTCAAGTGGATAATTCTAAATGAAAATAGAATGTTTCTTTTGTTAATACTGCACAATAACATGTACATCAAATGAACTGTTGTCCAGTTTTTGTGCTCTCTTTCTCATGCTAGTCTCTTCTTATTGGCTGGCGAGAAGCAAAGGCTTCCTGGCTGCCTTGTAAAATTTTGTAAAGTAATAATAAAAGAGAACCATTTTATTTTTATTTAGAATTATCCACTTGGCAATAAATACTAAAAATAATATGATATACATATTTAAAAAAAACTGGGGTGGCCTAATATGTATGGTCGTTAGTGTATATATATACATACACGTATTGAACATTGCGAAACCTCAAATATTGTATCAAACTGGTTAGCCACGTGTAGAAATTGAAACGGAAAAATGGAAAAGAACCTGATATAATTTGAAGTATAGTTAAAATAGCCAAACCATACAAAGGTGGCGATGAATGTAGATTGTTCCAGGAAAAAAGTTAGCTATTATGTTGTTTCCATAAAAAAAAAAGAAAATTACAAAAATAAAAATCAGAAATTATGTCCAGATATAATCATACCCATAAATAAATACTAGAAACATGGATGAAAATGTTTTATGATCCTTAAATAATTTCTTAATTTGAAAATGTTTTCGGTTGTTTGAAAATTCCAGTCGCGTGTTCGTAAGAATTTCTGTTCGAGCGTTTGAGAAACGAAATAATTAGTTATTGTAAACGTCTGCGTGATTTAGGTATATGTTTATGTATATGTGATCTGAACATCCAAAGTACTACTATTATTTCATTCATAAAAAGATTTAAAAGACGTGATAATGTTGAGAACCAATGCAGAACAGGTGTTCGCAGAAAAATCTCTCCAAGATTATGGAGAAAGCTGGGCGACACATAATCACAGTAAAGGCTTTAACTAAAAGCAAACAAAATGTAAGTTTAGAATACACTGATAAAAGCAAAGAAGGCAAACATATACCTAAAACACGCAAGCGAAACATCATATGGT
>JBBBDQ010000592.1:4872500-4950000 GCA_037127315.1 Ascarosepion bandense | reverse complement strand
AATCAAGCCAAATTACTCATAGAAGCGAAATGGTGATTAATCGAGGTTGTACGAATGAACTGCGAAGTATGATTGGCTACTTATACTGCAATCACCAAAAGGAGAACGAGAGGTTCGTTGTAATCTCTGATTTGAACATAGACGAGACATCCTTTGTAGGCAGCTAAAAAATATCTGTATTTTCGTGTTTTCAGGTTTTGCTTACAGCCATATCACATTGACATACTATAAAATTTAAAAAAAAGTTTTCCTTACACCTAATGGTGTGTAGGGCAACATTTTTGCTGTTTCCGTAACAAATTGCTTTTTATTAGGAAGGGTTGTTAGCCCTGTGCCCAACCAACAAACCCCCAAGCCAAGGTGATTTTCTAAACGTAGCTTAGACGTAACACACGGCCAAAAGTAGGGGGTACCCAGTGAGGATCGAACTCACTACTCTATATTGATTTTAGCGAGACGAGTTTGCTAACCATTAAACCACGTCGAGGTGCCCATTGAAATACTATACGACTACTGAAATTCAGCAATGTCGTGTCTGGTCAGTATTTAGATGAGTGACCGCTTGGTAATACCAGCTGCAGTAAGCTTGGATGTGCGCGTGGTGTAATGGATAATCTCTCAAAATTGTTAATCATAGTTCCAATTTCAGTTAGGTTCATTATATTCACTTGCGTGCAAATATCCTCTTCTACCCCCTGATAAAGGTTAATTAGTAAAACATCTATCAATCATTATTATCTAAAAAAAACTTCCAATCTAAAAATATTTTCTGACTTTAAATAACCTGCAAAGGGTTTTATCGGCTGTAGAAAAGCAATTAATAAAAATAAAGATGCAAACTGAGATGAAGACTGAGGGACATGCTACTTCCACAGAAAAAACATTGGCCTCCCTCTACATAGAGATCTAAACTTATTTATAAATGGAACTTTGTCCTGTGTATGTGTGTGTGTGTGTGTGTGTGTGTTCGTTACCTGTAGACTCCGAAACGGCTCAACCAACCTTCTTGAAAATTTGTACAATTGTACTATAAGCGTCTGCGAATGTTCTTAGCTAGGTTTTCTGTCGAGGTAGCCGCGGTAAATATCGAAAATCCATAATCGAAAAAATCGGGTTATAGAAGGAGTGGTCCGATTTTAATCAAATTTGATACACTCATAGACAAAGACATAAGAAATAATATTCAGAAAATTCAAGGTTGCAGTACTTACAATAGTGCAAAATATCGATAATATATGTATATAAAAGGCAAGATGTTTGTGTGTGTGTCTGTTTATCGGTCTGTATGGCCTTTATACAAATCCAAAAAATTTTTTCCAATTCTTACCAAAATTCACACAAATATTCTTTAGGCTGAGTCTGAGCTCCAGGACCATGGATTAGTTTTAAAGCTTTCATTACACCCGAGAAACGCCGGGCTATACTGCTAGTAGGAAATAGTTTTGAAGTGGGAAAGTTTTACTCAAGGTCCACCAGATTAAAAGGTCGCATGGCAAGACTCTGGCGACGGCTCCAGGCTAATTAGTTGCAATGTTGTCCCTAAATTAAATTTGTTACATTAAAAATGATGAGATCGGCAATGATAATAAAAGTAGAAAGAAAATTGTGATATAACTTGGTCATATTCTTAACCTTTCAAGTCTATGATTAATCTTTATCTTATGCTCATAATCTTAAGATTCTGCCCCGTGCTCTGGCGTCAATGTCGGACTTCTCGTTTAGTCAAATCATTTTAACAGTCAGTCAGTTAAGTGTGATTTACGCTTCGGAGATCATGTCTCGAAAGAGACATGACTGACTAGGCAGAAGATTATCCCGAAGTAGGTTGCCATTGCTTTATCTGGTAGATTGGTTGCCGACCAAAGCTATAGAACCTAATCTGTCATATTATTTAACCCATAACTGGAGGGAAGAGACGGATTAATACCTTTCCCAAGGGTATTTGTGCGTAAGTGAATGCAAGGAATTCAACTGGAATTCGAACTCGGAAACCCTATTTGTCATTCCAAGATACATCCACTGCACCACAACGTACATCCATTATTTTAACAGTACTGTCCTATATTGAGGAGCTCTCGTACATTTTGTATGTTTTTTTTAAATCGTTTCACCCAGAGCAAGGCATTCCACTGCCACTGTAGCGCAAGGGGTTACATAGGGCGGGAGAGGGAAGTGATGGGAAAGGATGGTTAGATATAGGAAATGTTAGAAGGAGGGAGATAGAAAGGGTACCGAGAATGAGGGTTGGTTAGATGGTGAGAGTGTTTGAGAGAATAGATGCAAGTTAGCGTGTTAGGAAGGTGTCTATTGACCTTACATTTAAACTCCTGGAGATTGTAGCCGTCGGGGAAGCAATCGTGTGGAAGGGAATTTCACAGCTGAATATATATTTAGCCCATTCAGCTGCGCTGCATGGCCACAGTTGTGGGATCTAAGCTGCGACATCGATCAAAATTTGTTTTATTTTTACTCTTCGTTAATTCGGCGAAATTTTTTTTTTTAATCATATCACCCCGAGCAAGGCGGTAACGCCACTGACGTGCAGGGGGCTACGGAAGAGTGAAAAGATTTGAAAAGAGAAAGCCGGAAACCACATCCTAAACAGGAAATAAGGGATAAGCCTCTTCACCCGTTCAACAGACGTGGGTGGAGTGTAAACCGGGCGTTTTACTCTATCTACTCCAATTGAAAAAAAAAAGAAAAGAAAAAAAATAAGAGTAAAAGTTTGGAAAAGAGAAAGCCGGAAACCATATCCTAAACAGGAAACAATGGATGAGCCTCTTCACCCGTTCAATAGACGTGGGTGGAATGTTTAATATATATTCAAATTAATTTATGTAACAAAAGTATTATATAAAAAAAAATGTTAACTGTGTAAACATCTAAAAGTATCATTAGAATAAAACATAATATATAAATATGCAAATATCTAGAATTATTTTATTTCTAAAATATTTTTTATTTTTAAATGGGTTAAAAATATTTCATTATTTACAAAGAAAATTGAAAGCCAAAATTAGGTTTGCTATTGTTGCAAGCACCCCTTCAGCACACTGATGGACTGGCTCCTGGCCTGAAAGAGTCTACAAGTATGTATTTTAAGGGTTATATTCCACAAGTTGCAACAAGCAGATTTAATATTCAGACTATTTGTGTACCTCGAGGTGGTGTAATGGTTAGCAAGCTTGGCACGCTAACACTATTGCAATTAAGTACTGAGTTCGATCCTCACTGGGTGCCCAATATTCGGACTGTTTTAATTTTTCAGCTATTCACCATTTATGCTCCTCTTTTTTTGCTTGTAAGTTTGTCTTGTTAATTGTTTGTAACTTCTTGTTCTGTATTTTTTGTATATATCTGTTAGCACCAGATACTATGTTGAATAAATATATACTCATTCTTCTGTGTATCATTTACCTCAATGATATAACAGCTATAAATTGGGGGGAAAAAAAGATTAAAATCAATTAAGTTTTCAGTTGAACCAAACATGATAAAAATATTAAAAAGAAAATATATTTAGAGAAAATATTTAGAAAGTTATCGACAAAAGACTGCAAGTTAATAATTTGAAATGAGAAGCGACAGGCTCTGCTAAGACCCTCGAAATAATAACAATTATTATAGCGAGGGTCACGGCTCTGCCAGGTCTAGTTTACGCATAGTAGGCTACACATACTGAACACCTAGCGACACATGCGAAGAGAGCACCGAACACCTATCAAGGACATCAACCGACCTTTATCACACCTATCATTTTGTGCTTCGTTTCTCTCTCGCATTGATCCTTTTTCTATCTCCAGAAAATTGCAATGATTCGTTGCCTATCATGGCATGCCTCTATCTCCTTAATACTTTTAACAGTAAGGCAATTAATATGTCTGTGATTATCAGGCAATGCATTTTTTCAACTGGAATCATTTCTTTGTGTATCTCTCTCTATCTCTTTCTCTCTCACGTGTGATGCGATTATTTTTACCGTTTGGAACAGAAAATTTAAGGCGTTCAAAAATTATCGTTATTCTTTACCTAGACAAGAAAAATAGTGCATCTTAAAATTAGAATTTATCTATTTTAGGGAAAATGTTTTTGCAGAAAACCAATCCTCAGCTCAAAGAATAATAAAATAAAATAAAATAAACAAGTATATCTTATAAATTCTATATCAAGACTATGTTTAAATTACAATTCGGGATATTTCTGATAATATTTAACTTTTTTCTCTTTGAAATGCTGTCGAATGAATTCAAAAATATATACAGATTTGATAAAAGCATCTGTAGACTTTGTGAAAATTCTCACATATGCCATTTCTATTATAATTTTCCCAGATGTGTCTTTACACACATATTTTTGTTATTATAAACGATAATTGCTAACACTTGCGACATTTCTTGTTCCAGTCATCTGTAGGGGAGAAAAAGTCAAGACGAGTAGGGAAAAATTTGGAGGAATGGAAATATCTTTTTTATTAAAACAAAAAGTGGGGAACAATAAAAATGTGTTAAATGTCTTCTCCGCAAACCTAAAATAAAAATCCGTATATCAGTCAGTCAAGTGCCAAACGTGACACACGCTTGGGCGATCATGTCTCGAAAGAGACATCGCTGACTTTGGCAGGTGATTATCCCACAGTAGGTTGCCATTACTTTCTGCGGTAGACTGGTTGCCAGCCAAGGATATAGAACCCAATCTGTCCTGTTATTAAACCATAACTGGAGGAAAGAGACGGATTAGTACCTTTCCCAAGGGTATTAGTGCGGAATTGAATGAAAGGAATTCGACTTGAATTCGATCTCGGCTCTTCCGAGTCGATAACCACTGTACCACAATGCACATACGTATATCAGTGTATAGATAATCATAAAAAAGAATTAAATATTTTATGCACTAATTTTATAATCCTCCCTGTTATAATAAAGACCATTATGTATTTATTTGTATATATATATATATATATATAACCCTATTTACAAATGGCTGTCATTATTTTTTATTGATTTTAAAAATGAGTAGAGATTTCTATAAAATTGGAGAATACAATTATATTTGTCGGGAAAATTAGCCGAAGTGATAAAAATTGAAAAATACGGATTGAAAAATACAAAGAGTACATACAATTACTTTTGTCGGGAGAAAACTAAGCGAATTTATCAAAGCTTGTTACCTAAAGGTAAAACGATGCTTGTCAAAATATTGTCATTCTATTTTGACGACTTCTAACCCTAGGTCAAAATTGGACCTTGAGAATTCCCTGTTTACTGCCTACCAGGACTGTTAGTAGAAACAGGCAGATAATAACAGCGAGTAAGTTTTCCCCACTTCCATCGGAAGGACGGAAGACATAGTCAAAATGGTTAAATGATATTACTTACATTTCTAGATGGAAAGATTTATATTGAGAGGGGGAAATAAAAATTCCGTGCCCTCCTTCAACAACCCGGTTTTGTGCCTTTTTAATAAAACAGGAGTGTAAAACGAAATTAAGTGACAGAATCCAGCAACTGAATGATACGGTCAAGCTGAAATAGTATGCCACCAAGAAAATTGATATGGGGCCTACATAGTCCAAGAGACGGTCAGTTCGAATTTGGCGAGCTGCAAATTAAGCAAACCCCCGTCTCGTGGAGAGACGGAGACCAGTGATGAAATGAAATGGTCAAGCTGAAATAGCCTGCTACAAGAAAAGTGATTTAGTCCCGAGATATTGCAAGAGAGGTTTAATAAGAATTCGGGGAGCTGCAAATTGAGCAAACCACCGTCTTATGGAGATAATGGGTTACAAATATTAGCATGCTACTGAAATACCAGCCAACTGATTTTTTTGCGTCATTTAGATTTTACTTGCTTATGCTTTTGTACCTATTCGATATATATATATATATATATATATAAATATGTATAAATCTACACCGTGGTGTTGAAGTCTTAAATCTGGTTTTCATTGTATAATGTTCCCTCCCGTGTCTGGGATAACCTAGTCGGGTGATGACAAGAAAACCTGCTTTGGCCGGTTCGAAATCAACAAACACGAAGTCGGCAGAATATACCGAAGGTCAGGAAAGTTTATATATATATATATATATATATATATATATATATATATATATACACACACACACATACACACACACACACACACACACACACACACACACATATATATATATATATATATATATATTGAGAAAAAATCAGCACATATTTAGACGGTTATTAATCATGATTTATTTCGACAGTGTAAATGTACTTACATTGTCTCTTTCAATCAGTTGAAAAATTAATAAATTTACTCAGAATATTAAAAAGAAAAAATCAACAGAGGAAGTGTAATAGAGGTGTATTATTTAAACCGGAAATAAATTGAGAATAGATACATCAGTTCACACATATAATTAACAAAGAAAGACATATTTACTCACACACAAAAACAAATCTTATGAGAGAATATAAACATTCACAAAAATTGTAAATTAGGCAGTCGCAACAAAGTAATCACAGACAGGATGTACATATTCAATCACAGAATTACATAAAAATGTAAAGCATATATACTCACACGAAAAAAGGCGAAAGACTGGAATACATATTTAAGTTCGCAGACACAAAGAGACAAAAACGGGGGAAGGGAGAGAAAGAAATAAGTAAAAAAGAAAGACAAAAATGCATTAACCAATAGTTTACACCGAAAGAAATTTAACGAGAAAAACTACGCATACAGCGTTATAATTTACAATGTTTTATCTTTATAATGCTAGGATTGTATCCATTGAACTCTTTATTTTTAGTTAAATATTAATTTATATTAATTAGATAAAAACTTTTGGATTATCCCCCCCCGTCTTTATGGGTCTACCATTTTCTTCTATATATATATATATATATATATATATATATATATATATATATATATATATATATATATATATATATATATATATATATATATATATATATATATATATATATATATATATATATATATATATATATATATATATATATATATATATATATATATATATATACAACACGTAAAAATTTCCTCTTCCGATTCCTTGCGCTTATGGCTTAGTGGTCAGCGGCTCCGACTGACAACAAATCCGTAAAGTTTCGATCCCGCCCAGAAACAAGTGGATGTGTCTAGCCACATTGATGAGCTGTGATACAGCGAAACCGGCTTGTATGTGAATGACTAATATATATATATATATATGTGTGTGTGTGTGTGTGTGTGTGTGTCCTATCCCGCTTATGGAAAGAGAAACAATAGTTTGTGAGAGAGCGTCGGCTCAATTCACGGGGGCGACAATAGCTAGGTAGCGCCAACTCAATACATTCATTTTACCACAAGTTATTAAAATTCACTGCCAGTCATGAAAGCGCTTGTTGCGTGTTTGCTCCTTAAAAGTGCCTTATTATTTTTTTTACAAATATGTCAATTCGTCCATAATATATATATATATATATATATATATATATATACGAACTTACAAATATACGAACTGTGATTGCAATTTGGTAACTGTTATCGTTGCTTAGCAAAGTTTTATGAAAATACAAGATAAAATCATTTTGATGGTGGATGTTTTTATGTTAAGGTCCCAGTAACCTCTCTGAAGGTGGCTCATGTGAGCCGAAAGCTAAGAACCAAAATAATAAAGAAATGTTCAAATATTGGAGAATTTTTCTCATTATTTTCACCTGAAATTAAAGCCAAAATACGATGTTTAGAATGGTTCATGATTAAACATTATAGACATTCATTGTTTCTTATATTTAACAATATATGTTTAGAAAAAAAAATATATATATATATAAATATATCTATATATATTATAATAAAGCCTGATATATATATATATATATATATATATATATATTATATTATAATAAAGCCTGAGATATATATATATATATATATATATATATATATATATATATATATTTGTATTGAGCACTTTTTAAAGAATACTGCTTTTGGTTACGGAATTTTATTTCATCCGTAACCACCCCTTTATTTGTGTGCATACACACGCACACAAACAGATACACACACACACACACACACACACACACACACACATATATATATATATATATATATATATATTATAAAAACAAAAGCATACTGCAAATCAAAAGCTATGAAGTTTCAGTGTTCATTACACCATCATTATGTAGCGAAAAGTGGTAATTTTATTTACTTGGTCCTCTATATATTGATAAAGTGATTTAAAATAACAAAACTAAGCAAAATCTCATCATGTTAGATGTCTATTGTGGGGTAAGAGGTTATTATATTTGAAAATAATTGTGTGTGAAAACATGAATATTAGGACAAAGTGTAGCCATATAAACCAGACAATTTATATATATATATATTTTTTTTTATATATACTTTTTTAAAACAAGAAATTTATTGAGTCTCTAAGGCCCTTTCGTCCAACACCTCATCCGGAGAAAATCGTTGGAATTATAAACCAAACGAAAAAAACAGCAACAAAATGAAGAGCAAAAAGGAGTGAGGGGAAATACGTTAAACTAAATATTCATATAAATACATATTTATTACGAGAGAGGAGAAATCGCGTGTAAAAAATTATCGAGGGAGAGTTAAAATAAAATATCCCTCAACAAATGTAGAGACTTTACAAATTCATTCTGCCAGAAAAGAGAAAGTTTATGTAAAGATATACAGACTGATTCTAAAATATTTAAATCAAAATTGGAACCAGCTATATGCAAAATTTTGAACCACTCTTTCCTATACGACTTGGCACAGGCTAAATTCTCTACTAAGTGTTGAGCAATAGCCACGTCCATATTTGTAGAGGGAAGATAACACATGTTATCTATTTTGCCAAATCGTATATTATAAGGTACATGTTGATTAATTCTTGATTCCAAATTTAAGGCTGTACGCCCCACCTAACCAGCAGAGCACTGGCAATTAAATTCATATACCAAATTAATTAATTTGATGCAGAGCAATTCATCCTTACAAAAAGACGGAAACGCAGATTTAGTCCGAAAAATACAACGCAAAGCAACAGACGGAAAACAACCAGAAACCGACTTGCTTACCTGCCTAACTAATCTTTGGCCCTTATCTCCAATTCAAGGAACCTTCAAATAAACCGGACACTTAGAACGCCCCAGGACATTGAAATTTCCTAGTCTTCTTATTATTAATATAATTAATAAGAGCTTACGGATAGCCATTACTAAGGAAAATCCATCTTTTTATAATCTTCAAAAAACATTTTGCCGTCATTTTTTTACGGTAGTGGACCATTCGTAGTTTATTGTAAAAGAAAATATGTAATCAAAATATAATTCATGGTTATATATTACTTACTGTTAGAAAAGTAAACATTTTGAAGTCAATTTTAATAAAACGTATTGTAGCGTTGGGAGCTGGTTAATGTTTGTTTGGCTCGGTCTTGTTTCAGACTTAATCGAACTCCCTACAGCTTACAAGTTTTATCCAGAAGTTTGGTTGTTAGTTGGGGTGTGTGAATTATTGTAGAAGAGTGGAATAATAAAATATACATTTTGTATGTTAAAATAGTAATTTATTAAAAGAAGGAATAACAAGAACTCGTAGAAATTGATGTTCAATGAGAAAGTTACGAGTATAAGAGTTCGTACAAAATGTGCGTAGTAGTAATTCTTGAGAGAGATAAGGAGAAAGAGAACGAGGACAATGATCGGATCGCCTGAAGTTTGAAGTTACATTTTAGATGTTTGTCTCTCTTTTTCTGCTTCCATCTCTCTGACTCATGACTGACGCCGAGGTTATTTATATGGTCTTTTTTAATTTCGCAGAGGATCAACAATTCCTTCCAAGTCTTACTAGTCGCTCCTATTTGTTAAAAATCATTTTTTTTTAATCATTTCACCCCGAGTAAGGCGGAAACGCCACTGATGTGCAGGAGGTTACATAAATGTAAAAAGATTAATTAGAAAAGAGTGAGGAGTACAAACTAGTTAGAAAGGAACAATAGAAAGCTGAGAATGCAGGTGCGATGACAGATACATAGGTGGAGAGAAAGGGAAGGTTATACAGGGGTGGGAAGAGAGCTAGAGTCCAGTGGTTAGTAGATGAGTATTGACTTTGCATTTAAATTTCTGGAGGTTGTAGCCGTGAGGAAAGCAAGAATACGGTAGTGAGTTCCACATGCGGGAAGTGTGAGAGAAGAAGCTGCAGGAGTAGAATTTGGCTAACTTGACTGTGAATGGGTGGGACTCAGTTACCAGTCTGGTTGCACGAGTAAACACCTGTTGAGGAGGCATCAGTGACTTAAGCTCGAGCAGAAGCCATGAAAGTATTTATAGAATAGCCAATGGGAGGCCACATTTCGACGATGGGGAAGTGGCTGCAGTCGAGTCGCCAGATCAGTACCTATCACATTACAGCCTCTCCTTTGGAGCTTGTCAAGAACACTGAGGAGAACGGCAGGGGCACCTGACCATAAATGGCAGCAGTACTCCATGCACGGACGGATGGTTGACTTGTATATATGCAGGATGGATTCAGGTGGAAAAAACATCCTGGATCGACATAGTGACCCAAACTTCTTAGCAGTAGATTTTGCTATGGATTCAATATAGTGGTTCCACTTGAGGTCTGAGGACAGGGTAAATCCGAGGAGGCGTAGAGTATTACTCTCAGTAACACCTACTTGCGAAATCTGGATTCGACTTTTTCGTTAAGCAGATGGTCAATAATTGTTCTATTTGGGAAAACCAGGATGTCACACGTCGTTGTGAGTTTTTGTAAACGTGAAGAATAGTGTTGATTTTAATTAATGTCTTATCCGCTACAATATAACCAGGCAAATATCTTGTTACCTAGAAAAAATATGATGAAAATCTATATTTTCATTGATCGCATTGATTTTTTGATTGTAATAGCCAATCCAGCAATTCTTCTGTTTGGATTATGATGCATAAAGCTAGCAATTTTAGCGTTTTAGAATGCCTTTTATTTTGTATATTATAGAACAAAGAATTATATATAAAAAATGAAAAACATTCTTTCGATACGCTAAAACGTTTAAATCTATTCATAATCAAGCAATGGCTATAAGCAGTTTATCTTTCTCACCAAATCATTCGTTTCTTCATTTTTTTATATAATCCGGTCTATAATTACCATATTCACAATTCATTTTGACATATTTCTTATGTGAAATTGCATTGATTTTACCAAAGATATATATTTTTTTAAATTTATATTAAGTGTTAGAAGCTTTAAAATTGACCGCAGCGTATTGCAGGGAAAAGTTGCCATGGTAACGATTTCCATCAGTGTTTTCAGCTGCGTTTTAAAAAATTTTTAACGCAAATTAGCAAAACATCAACACATGAATAATAAAATAATGTCAACATTCGACTGGTTTCCACATACTCCATTAGGTTGTCGGATTTTCGATATAAATATTTAATATTATATATTAGGGAGGTAAAAAATAAACTACTTTTTAACAGAAATTAAATATAAAAAATATATAACAACTCATTATATATATATATATATATATATATATATATATATATATATATAATAAATTTATTTAAATGTTAATCGGGCGTTATTGGGTGGTGTTTATTCTTCCCATATAGTGGAAGAGTAGGGTAACATCTGTGCGTTCTTTGGTGTCATAGGAAATAAACCAAATCTATAGAAACCATTTTTAATTATCTTTACATTTGAAACTAAATGATTGATATGGTACAGATTGGTAGATGGCAGATTTCTTGATTCGTAGTCCAGCAAGGTCGGGCGTTGTTGGGCGATGTTAATTGTTCACAGATGTAGAATATCATGGACACTGCAGTGTACACTTTGTCATCATAGCATATAAATTAAATAAAAACTTCGATTATAGATTATTTTAATCATATTTTATTACACCTGGAACTAAATAATTGACATGTTATAGGTTTATAGATGATAGATAGCATAAGTTGTATTCCTGTGTATTCGGGCGCTGTCGGGCGTTGCCGAGCGTTGCCGAGCGTTGCCGGGCGTTCACAGACAGTAGAATAGTAAGGCATCTACAGTACTTAGGTTGGGGTCATAGCAGATAAATTAAATAAATACAAAGAAATTAGTTAATTTTAGTTATAGTCCGGCGTTGTCAGACGATCTTTACTGTTCAATGATGGCAACTGCTGGGCTTTATTTGGTGGAATTTCAGACAAACCAAAGAAACACAAAGGATTTCATTGATTTTGATCATAATTGATTTCCTCTCACACTAAACGATTGATACTTTTTATAGACTTGTTGATGGAAGATTGCTCAAATCGTAGTCCCCCTTAGTCAGGCGTTGTCGCGCGGTGTTTAGTGTTCACAGATAGTAGAATATTAAACCAACTTCATTTAATTATTTAGTGTCATAGCGGATAAACCAAATAAATAAAATAATTTACATGATTTTAATCGTTGTATTACATTTTACTCGGCTTAGGGCCTATCATGTTGAAAATACTGGTTCTCGCACGATCAGGCAACGTTGAGCCTGGTTAGTACTTAGATGGGTGAACGCTTGGGAATACCAGGTGCTGTAAGCGTTTAGTGACGGATGTGTGTTGTGGTGCAGTGGATATCGGCTGTGAAAGAGAAATCGGTGAGCCGAGTTCGAATTCCAATTGAATATCCTGCTTTCACTTAAGCACTGGTACTCTTGGGAAAGGTATTAATCCGTCCCTTCCCTCCTGTTATGCGTTAAATAACAAGGGTAGGACTTGGGGACCCTGCCCTTAAAAACAAATACCAATGAAACTTGATACTCGAAAAGAAAAAAAGTATTACTAGACACAGAAACTTATATAAAAAAACAACAACAATAAATTGTTGAAAGAAAAAGGTATTACCAGCAATAAATAAATAAAGATTTATTTGGCAATAAATGACCCGCCGAGGTTGATTTGCCATAAAAACAAAACAACCAACATTTTACTCTAAATGATAAAGATGTTTAAGATATCTAGATCGCATGTTGCTTGAGTCGTTTTGCGCGTAGTCAGTCGTTTCCGGGCGGTGTGAAGTGTTCACAGATAGTAGAATTTCAGGGCAACGGTGTTAATTATTAACAGGATATTAGGGAAACTGCAGTGCCTAATATTGTAGAATCTGTAAAAAAAAAATACCCGATATTTAGAAGATTCTAATAATGTTTAATTACATTTCACATCAAACGATTGACATATTATAGATTTCTAGATGGCAGATATATTAAGTCGTACTTCAGCAAACATTGGCGTTTTTTACTGTTTATTATTCACAGGATATTAGGGCAACTGCAGTGCCTAATGTTGTAGAAACTGTGAAAAAATACCCGATATTTAGAAGATTTTAATCATGGTTAAATACATTTTACACTAAACGATTGATGTTACACATACACTTCTCCTTCTATGTGCCCTGTTCCTTCAGGACGTAGGCGATCATGGCCTTCCACGTTTCCCTATCTCTGGTGGCTCTGAGCACGCCTTCTGTTACACCATGCAATCCTCGTTCTGTCATCCACCTGATTAGGTCCTTCAAATATGTTATCCGTTGCTTTCCGCTGTCTCTTTTTCCCTCTATCATTTTTGTTCCTCATCAGCTTTTAGCTTAAGGACCGAACACTACAACCCACCATCAACTATGACAGCAAAAAGACCAGTGCAGATGCTCTAGTATTCTACTATCTACGAACAGAAACACCGCACGGAAAGGACCCACTACAAGGGACCCACTACTGTGATCTAGATATCTGAAACATATTATTAATCCTTTCGAGTAAAATTTAATAGAATGATTAAAATAATTTTAAATTATTTTTATCTATTTGTTAAATCCGTTATACCCTTCAAGAATTCACTGAAGTTGTTTTAATATTCTTGTCTCTGAACACTAAACACCGCGTGACTATGATGGATTATGATTTAAGCAATCTTCTATCTTTTTCTTCTATGTGACCTGTACCTTCACTACATAGGCGATCACGGCTTAACATGTTTCCCTGTCCCTGGTGGCTCTGAGCACGCCTTCTCCTGTTACACCATGCAATCCTCGTTCTGTCATCCACCTGATTAAGTCCTTCAAATATGTTATCCGTTGCTTTCCCCTATCTCATTTTCCCTCTATCTGGCCTGTTAGTATCAGGTTCTCCAGGCCCTCCTTCCTCACTGCGTGTCCCAGAAACTTCAGCTGTCTCTTCCTGATGCTCAGTATTAATTTCCTTTTTGTTTCCATCATTTCGAAGACTTCATCATTTCTCACATTCTCGATCCATGACATTCGCAGCATCCTTCTGTAGAACCACATTTCAGTTGCTTCAAGTTTTTCCTTCATTTTTTATGATATTGTCCAGCATTCACTGCCATATTGAAGGACGGACAGCACGTACTCTCTTCATTGTTTTTAGCGAAATTGACCTGTTTCTTAATACCTTATTCAACTTCTGGAATGCTTCCTTCGCCATTCAATTCACCTTCGGATCGCTGTGTCGCACTTTCCGTCTTCTGTTATAATGCTTCCTAGATATTTAAATTTTTATACCTGCTTGATTCTAGTACCCCCGACCTGTATTTGGCATTTTGGACAGCCCTCTTTACTGATGACGACGCATTCGTTTTTCGTGCAGTTTATTTCTAGTCATTTCTTGTCACTTTCTTCAGATTCCTTCTATACACACACTACCGGCCATAATTATTAGGCCGCCCCAGTTTTTAAGAAAATGATGTATTTCATACTATTTTTAGTATTTATTGCCAAGTGAATAATTCTAATTGAAAAGGAGTTGTTGGATGGCATTTAGTATTGAATATATTTAGGGAAAACTGCAGTACATTCTTTGGTGTCATAGGAAATAAACCAAATAAATAAACAGAATTTAGATGATTTTATTCATGTATAATTCGATCTCACATAAATGATGGCAGATAGCGGAAGTTGAAGTGCTGCTTAGTCGGGCGTTGTCGCGCGGTATTTACTGTTCACAAGTAGTAGAACATTAAAGAAGCAGCTGTGCTTTCTTTGGACTCACAACAAATCTAAACTTATTTATAAATGGAACTTTGTCTCTGTGTGTGTGTGTGGGGGGGGGTGTCTGTTACCTATAGACTCCGAAACGGCTGAACCAATTTTCTTGAAAATATACAGTTTTTCTATAAGCGTCTGCAAGTGTTTTTAGTAGGTTTTGTGTCGAGGTACGCGCGATAAATATCGAAAATCGATAATCGAAAAAATCGGGTTATAGAAGGAGTGCTCCGATTTTAATCAACTTGCATACACACATAGACAAAGACATAAGAAATGATATTCAGAAGTTTCAAGGTTGCAGTTTATACAATAGTGCAGAAAATCGATATATATATATATTTATATATATATATATATATATATATATATAAAAGGCAAAATGTTTGTGTGTGTGTGTCTGTTTATCTGCTTGTACGTCTGTATTTTTTCGGCCTTTTTATTTTAGTTTTTGCTTTGAGTTTGGCTCTAAGTAGGTATAATTGTAGTTCTTAGTCTCAGCAATGACACCATTTGCTCAGAAGACTTATTTAACGTTCAAAATTCAATTTACGATGAAAAACTTATTTGATATCGATACCAGGAAATCATAGTTTGACTTACATCCATTCATTTTTCTTTCAGTCTACGGTTTCGCTTTACCTGGAAACAACTATTGCTTTTTAGTCTTACGTACCAACGTCCAAAGAGTCTGAGCTCCAGGACCATGGATTAGTTTTAAAGCTTTCATTACACCCGAGAAACGCCGGGCTATACTGCTAGTTAACAAAATTAAACAAAATTCAGATGATTTTAATCATGTTTAAATACATCTCACACTAAAGTATTTATATGTTATAGACTTGTTGATTCAGATTGCATAAGTCGTAGTCCCGAGTAAACGTGCGTTTTTAGGCGGTCTATAAGATGTGCGTTGTGATGCAGTGGATATCGACTCAGAGCGACAAATTGGGGTGCCGATTTAGAATTCCAGTTGAATTTCTTGCATTCAATTACGCACTAATACCCTTGGGCGTGGTATTAATCCGTCTCTTCCATCCAGTTAAGAGTTAGATAATAGGACAGATTAGTTTCTATAGCCTTGGCTGGCAAACATTCTTCAGCAGAAAGCAATGGCACCCTACTGCGGGATAATCTTCTGCCCAGTCAGTCTTTCGAGACATGATCACTCAAAGCATGTATCACGTATGGCACTTAACTGACCGATAGGGTTAGCAGCAACTAGAATATTTAGGCAACTGCAGGGCATTCCTTCTTTTCAGTATCATAACAGGTAAACAAATTAAATACAATAACTTTTATAAAAATTGAATCATGTTCATTTTTTTTTATTAATTCATCCCGAGCAAGGCGGAAATGCCACTGATGTGCAGGGGGTTACATAAATGTCAAAAGATTAATTAGAAAAGAGTGAGGAGTACAAACTAGTTAGAAAGGAACAATAGAAAGCTGAGAAAGCAGGTGCGATGACAGATACATAGGTGGAGAGAAAGGGAAGGTTATACAGGGGTGGGGAGAGAGCTAGAGTCCAGTGGTTAGTAGATGAGTATTGACTTTGCATTTAAATTTCTGGAGGTTGTAGCCGTGAGGAAAGCAAGAATACGGGAGTGAGTTCCACAGGCGGGAAGTGCGAGAGAAGAAGCTGCAGGAGTAGAATTGTCGTCTGCATTTGGCTAACCTGACCGTGAATGGGTGGGACCCAGTTGCCAGTCTGGTTGCACGAGTAAACACCTGTTGAGGAGGAATCAGTGACTTAAGCTCGTCCGAGCAGAAGCCATGAATTTACATCTGATTCGAAATTTTGACTACTTATAGATCTCTAGATAGAAGATGGCTTAAGTAATAGGCCCGCTTTATCGGGATGTATTTCGTGTTCACTAACAAAGAATATTAGAGCAACTCTAGTAAGTTATTTGGTGTCAAGGCAGGCAAAATAAAAACAAAGTATATAGATGATTTTAATCATGTTTACTTACATATCATGCTAAGAGACTGATTTGATAAAGTACGGCTTCACGATGATGATGAGGAACTCGGCCGATGGATTTATGCGTGGGTTACAACCAGATATAAAAACTCGCACTGAATCTTAGTCAAACAATAAAACTAAGCTTTATGCAAATTGGCTTGATCGTTCAAATGTGTATGGTTCAGTTCCTCCTTTTAATCATGTTCAATTCGATCTCACACTAAATAATTCATATGTTATAGATTTGTAGATACTAAGTTGAATAAACCGTAGTTCCAGTTATTTGGGCGTTGTCAGACTGTGTTTAGTGTCCACAGATACTAGAATATTAGGGCAATTGCCATTCTTTGTTTAGCGTTATTGCATATAAGCTAAATAAATACAAATAAATTACATTGTAGTAGGCTTACGGCCATATCACGTTGACTATACCGGTTCTCGCTCGATCACCGAAGTTAAGCAACGCTGAGCCTGGTCGGTACTTAGATTTACCGCGGGGTTGTAAAAAATACCAGGTTGGGAAACTGCCGCGGGATATCCTTCTCTCAATGAGGATGAATGGGACTCTCTTAAACCGTGGTAGGCAACCCATCTAGTGATGGTGTCACGATAAAAACACCCTTGGTAGCGCTAGCGAAGCATCAAGTATTCAGCCACTGATAAGATTTTGAATCTCGGCTGAGGCCAGAGAATGATGATGATGATGTCTTAGTGCTGTAAGCGTTAAGTGACGGATGTGCGATGTGGTGCAGTGGATATCGGCTCGGAAATAGAAATCGGTGAGCCGAGTTTGAATTCCAGTTGAATATCCTGCATTCGCTTAAGCACTGGTACCCGTGGGAAAGGTATTAATCCGTCCCTTTCCTTCAGTTATGGGTTAAATAACAACGGTAGGACTTGGGGACCCTCCCCTTAAAAAACAAATCCCAATAAATCTTGATACTCGAAAAGAAAAAAAAGATTACTAGACACAAAAACTTATATAAAAACAACAATAAATTGTTGAAAGAAAAAGGTATTACCACCAATAAATAAATAAAAATTTAGTTGGCAATAAATGACCCGCCGAGGTTGATATGCCATAAAAACAAAACAACCAACCAACAACATTATAGTAATCTTGTTTAAATACATCTCATATTAAACGATTTCTATGTTATCAATTTGTAGATGGCAGCATGCTTAGGTCGTGGTCCAGATTAGTCAGGCATGTCCGGCGTTGTTTAGTATTCGCATTTAATCGAATATTACGGCAACAGCAGTGTTTTCTTTGGTGACATTTCAGATAAACCAAACAAAACAGAAAGAATTTAGATGATTTTAATCATGATTGATTTCATATCACGCTAAACGATTTATTCTTTTTATAGATTTGTAGGTCTTGGAAATGATAGAAACAAAAAGGAAATTAATACTGAGTATCAGGAAGAGACAGCTGAATTTTCTGGGACACGCAATGAGGAAGGAGGGCATGGAAAACCTGATACTAACAGGCCAGATAGAGGGAAAATGAGATAGGGGAAAGCAACGGATAACATATTTGAAGGACTTAATCAGGTGGATGACAGAACAATGGATTGCATGGTGTAACAGGAGAAGGCGTGCTCAGAGCCACCAGGGACAGGGAAACATGTTAAGCCATGATTGCCTACGTATTGAAGGTACAGGTCACATAGAAGAAGAAGATAGAAGATTGCTAAAATCATACTCCATCATAGTCACGCGGTGTTTAGTGTTCAGAGACAAGAATATTAAAACAACTTCAGTAAAATTCTTGAAGGGTATAACGGAGAAAACAATTTTTTTTTAATCACATCACCCCAAGCAAGGCAGTAACGCCACTGATGTGCAGGGGACTACGTAAGAGTGAAAAGATTAGAAGAGAGAAAGCCGAAAACAACATCCTAAACATGGAACAAGAGATGAGCCTCTACACCTGTTCAATAGACGTGGGTGGAGTGTGAACCGGGCGATAATTTAGTCTATCTACTACAATTGAAAAAAAGAAAAGTGAAAAGATTGGAAAAGAGAAAACCGGAAACCACATCCTAAAGAGGGAACAAGAGATGAGCATCTACACCTGTTCAATAGACGTGGGTGGAGATAATTTAAAATTATTTTAATCGTTCTTTTAAATTTTACTCGAAAGGATTAATAATATGTTTCAGATATCTAGATCACAGTAGTGGGTCCCTTGTAGTGGGTCCTTTCCGTGCGGTGTTTCTGTTCGTAGATAGTAGAATACTAGAGCATCTGCGCTGGTCTCTTTGCTGTCATAGTTGATGGTGGGTCGTAGTGTTCGGTCCTTAAGCTAAAAGCTGATGAGGAACAAAAATGCTCTGATTGAAACCTTTCCTAGTTATGCGTTCTTCGTAGAAAGTTAAACATGTCAACAGGTTCTTGAAAAAGAGATCATATACTAAAGCGTGACATCTCGGACATATCACAGTTGCCATTTTGAAAGCTCAAGTGACATACTTCCCTGCATTCTGAGCACATATTTGTTAACGCCTCTGTAGCCATACTGCTCTTTCAGAATATAGAAAATAAGAAATGACAATGATGTTTTTTTTAAAATTGAAATCACCCAAGTAATTAAACACTAAAATACATTATAAACCACACAGTCTTTGATACACAAAGGATGACCTAATTCAAGAAACTGTTTCTTAAAATGCATCTGTGGTTGGTTGATGCATAATCCATAGCAGGGTAATACGTCATGAACTTGCAGGTCACATTAACCCGAGAACCATGGATATATAGTACTCAGCGCAAATGACACCATTACAATTTAATTACAATTTTCAGTACCTGATTTTCTGACCTAAATAATATGTTTTTCTATTGATGTGCAAAGTTTGTAGTGCCTGCATGTAAAATATTTCAAATTCGGGTATGATATACCCATAGTTAGTAGTGGTGTAACTTTAATTGATGGTTAGTATTCCAGGGTTAAATTATCAGAGCGGTTAATGACATCATCTAGTCTAGTTCAAATTCCGGTGGATGACATTGCGTTGGCTTCCATCTATTAATCTTAATTAAAACCTGAAACCACTTCTTCGGAGTAGATAGACTAATTGGAGTAGATAGACTAAACTATCGCCCGCTTCACACTCCACCCACATCTATTGAACAGGTGAAGAGGCTCATCCCTTGTTTCCTGTTTAGGATGTGGTTTCCGGCTTTCTCTTTTCCATTCTTTTTACCCTTACGTAGCCCCCTGCGCATCAGTGGCGTTACCGCCTTGCTTGGGGTGATATGATTTTAAAAAAAAATACTGAGGGACGGATTAAATTGACGTCTTATTCTTAGAAGGAAATGACATGTTACCGCTTTAACAAAAAGGGTGCAAAAGTGGCTGTTATGGATGTAAAGACCAATTGCTTATTAATAAAATGATCCTGGAAAACTGCTACAGTACAAAGAAAAATCTTACTACTGCCTGGATAGATTATCGTAAGGCATTCGATAGGGTGCCACATTCCTGGATTTTAAAGACTTTAAATATATACAAGATATCACCCGTCATCATCAATGTCATCAAACAGTGCATGTCTATATGGAAAACAACTCTTTACCTCAATCATATAAATTGAACCTATAAGTCTGATGAAATAAACATCAAAAGAGGTATATTTCAAGGTGATTCTTTGTCTTCCTTACTATTCTGCATATCATTAATAGCACTAACCAGTCAACTTAATAAGACAGAATGTTGTTATAAAATAGGCCAAAAGAAAATAAGCCATCTATTTTACATGAATGACTTAAAGTTATATGCTAAGAATGATAATGAGCTGGAAGGTCTTCTGCAAACTGTAAAATGCTTCAGCGAAGACATTGGAATGAAATTCAATTTGAATAAATGTGCTAAAGCTACAGTTTTACGTGGATCAATACAAGAAACATCCTCAATTAGCCTAGACCCTGCTGTAACAATAAAAGAATTTAAACCAGAAGAAGCTTATAAATACCTAGGTGTAAATGAGAGTGAAAATATTCACCATAAAAAAATGAAAGAAATAGTGCGTAAAGTGTACTATAGAAGGCTAGGAATGATATTAAAAACTGAATTGAATTCTCAGAACAGAATTATGGCCATTAATAGCCTTGCAATCACAGCTGTCCAATATAGTTTCAACATCTTAAACTGGACTCTAAACGACATCAGGCCAATGGATTCTAAAACAAAAAGCTTCTTTCTAAGCATAAGATGCATCATCCAAAGGCTGATGTAGACCGTCTATGCATACCCCGTAAAGAAAGTGGAAGAGGTCTTATTCAGCAGGAATTGTCATACAAGACAACAACTATTAACTTACTAACATACATAGAAACAACAAATGATTGGATGATACAATTAGTAAGGCAACATGAAGAAAGAAAGAAAAAATATTCAATAATGAAAGAAGGCAGTAAATACAAACAAGAGTTACAGTTAGTAGATTCTGTAGAAAAGCAAATCAGACGCCAAGAACCAACTATTGCGGCAAAAAATATGAAAATGAAAGCCAAAGATAAAGCTCTTGAACAGATGAAACAACGCTGGCAAGACAAACCTCTGCATGGCCAATGACCAGAACGTGCCAATAAATCCAATGTTGATAAAGTTAATACTCATCGATGGTTACGTGCTTCTGGATTAAAGTCTGAAACTGAAGGCTTTATTCTTGCAGCACAAGACCAAAGTTCTTTTCACTAGAAACTTTCAGGAAAATATTATGCATAATAATATGGATCCAAAATGCAGGTTCTGTGATAAACACCAAGAAACAATAGACCACCTAATCTCAGGCTGTTCTGTGCTTGCCCCAAATGAATATAAAAATCGCCACGATAGAGTTGGGCAATATTTACATTGGACAATGTGCAAACATTATGGAAAATCTGTAAACAAACACTGGTATGAACATCACCCAGCACCGGTTACAGAAATAGAAGATGTCACCATTCTATGGGATTACACCATCTACACAGGCAGAAAAATTGAAACAAATAGGCCAGATATTATTGGTAAAAACCAGAAAGAGAAAACTTGTCTATTAATTGATATGGCTTGTCCGGCGGATTATAACATAGCAACCAAGGAATCTGAAAAACTGTCAAAATATAAAGACCTGGAAATTGAAATGGAAAAAATGTGGAAATTGAAAAGAAGAGTTGTGCCAGTGATAGTAGGTGCACATGGAACGATAAAAAATGGAACAAAACAACACATTGAAAGAATCCCTGGAAACCCCAGCTTAAGAGATATACAAAAGATTGTCTTATTAAGTACAGCCCACACATTAAGGAAAACTTTCTCTATGTAACGCTAGGGATGATAGCGAAGATAGAAAAAACATGAAATGGAACCATAACAACACGACCTGCCTTAGCTCTCCCCACAGACTTGGCTGTTAGTGCGACCAAAGCTGAAATCGAAATATGATAAAAAACGACATAATAATAATAATAATAATAATAATAATAATAATAATAATAATAATAATAAAAATAATAATAAATAAATAAATAAATAGTACCAAGATAAATACCAAAAAACCATCGACCATCTAATCTCAGGATGTCCTGTACTTTCCCCAAATGAATATAAAAATCGTCACGTTAGAGTCGGGCAATATTTACACTGGACAATGTGCAAGCACTATGGAAACTATGTAAACATCACCCAGCACCAGTTGCAGAAATAAAAGATATCACTATTCTATTCGATTACATCATCTACATAGACAGGAAAATTGAAGCAAATAGGCCGGATATTATTATTAAAAGACAAAAAGAAAAAAACTTTCCTATTAATTGATATGGTATGTCCAGCGGATTGTAACACCAAGAAATTAGAAAAACCGTCAAAATATAAGGACCTGGAAATAGAAATGGAAAGAATGTGGAAATGTAAAAAGAACAATACCAGTAATAGTAGGTTCACTTGGAATGATAAAAATGGAACAAAACAACACATCGAAAGAATCCCTGGAAACCCTAGCTTAAAAGATATACAAAAAATTGTATTGTTAAGTACAGCCCACACACTAAAGAGAACTTTCTCTATGTAACACTAGGGATGTTATGGGAGATATAAAAAACATGAAATGGAGCCATAACAACACGCCACAACTTGCCTTAGGTCTTTCCGCAGACTTTGTAAGTAGTGCTACCATAGCAGAAATCGAATTATGATGAAAAATGACATAATAATAAAAACAATAATAATTATTACATCACCAGAAATAATAAAAAAACAAAGGCCGCAATTCTAATAATGACAAGAAAAATAATAATAATAACGATAATAATAATATAAAAAATTAATAATAATGACAATAACCATAATAATTAATAATGACATTATTATTATTAATGACTTTAACAATAATAATAATAATAAATAATAATTATATAATAATTATAATAAGGACAAAATAGCAATAGTAATAATAACAACTACAATAAAATAATAACAACACAAACAATAATAATAGTAATAATAATAATAACTTCTGTGGCCGAGAAAAAGAGGGGTAATACTAAGTATGTAACAGCTCTGACAACTACTTAAAAAGTTTATGCCACTACAAGTAATAGATTACACAAGAGAAAAAAAATGCCCACTTGGAAAGCAAAGTTAAAGTGAGAAATTCAGGCAATCAGATGTGAGTTATTGCTGTAGCCCTATAAGGTTACTGCATGAGTAAACACCAAAACGGAGGTTGGGAATAATAGTATATCAACAAGTACAGGACTCGCACGCTGCGTGAAGTAGATACACTGCTAGTGAACTGCTTAACAGTATAATCACTCTATATTTATCTACCTCCTCACATAGGCAGAATGCAGCACAGGGTCATTTTTACAGTGAGGTATCCGAGCTCTTAAGCTCGACCAAAAATATCCCGTTGACACTGCACAAGGCCGGTTCAGGGCTAGTGTCGATTTTTCTAAACGAGGCTCTACCTTTCGGCAGAACCCCGTCTGGGTTCTTTCTGCCCGTCGGCAGTGAGGAGGACAAAGAGCGATGATTGCTATTCAGTATAATCACTCTCTTCTACTCCCAACAGTGTCCACGTAATGAAAAAATAGGAACATCTCATTGCTGTATATACAACAGTTATTAATACTAGACGAGAATTCAAGAAATTAAAATATTTTAACACGGAAAAACATGATCATGCGGAAATTAAATTAAATTCTAGCAATCAAGGAAATGCTTAACCCTCTAGGGCCATTCGTATCATATTTGATACAGTATGAAAACAAGCATTGAAAGAAATATTTTCCTGAAAAATTTTTTAAGAGAAATATTTTATAAATTTCAAATGAAAGCAGTACTGACTGCTCAGTCAATGAATACCAAATGTTTCCTTATAGAGAAATACCAAATGTTTCCTTATAGGGAAATACTGTATCAAATATGATACGAATGGCCCTAGAGGGTTAAAAAAAACATCAACTGAAATGCACTGAAACCATGACAATATGAAAAGTGTTGTGTGTTCTACTGACAAAATAAGATATTTGAAACGGACTTCAAGAAGTTTGATAGGGAAATTGGAAAAACAGATATAGAAGTTAAATAAACACCATATATTGAAGAAGTGCAAACATTCTGGAAGAATATTTGGAGCAACTCAAAAGAATATAATCCCAATGCAGAATGAATCAAAAGAGAACAAGAAAGAACGAAGAATAAACCTTTGCAAGAATGAAAAATATAACCAAGAATAATGTTAAGTAAACTCTAACAAAGCTGCAAAAAATAGAAATCTCCAAGAAATGACAAGGTCCCCAAATTTTGGCTCTACCATCTGTCATCTATCCATAAAACACTTACACAAGTTTTATCAATGCTAATTAATAACCCAAATAAAATTTCACAGTTGATCACTGAAGGTATCACATATCTCCTAACAAAAATGAATGAAACAGATGATCCAAAATAAAATATAGGCCAATAACATGTCTGTCAACTACACATACATTGATCAAATCTCTCCTGACGAACTGTACTTAATCTTTTCTCGAGGAAAACAACATTCTTCCCCTGGAACAGAAGGAATGCCAAAGAGATTTGGATGAATGCGACAACCAACTACTAATAAATAAAATGATCTTAAAAAATTAAAATAAGAAGGTAGAATTTTCACCACAGCTTGGATCAATTACCGTAAAGCTTTTGATAGCGTGCCACATTCTTGGATCATTAAGGATTTGGAAATTTACGAAGTCACCTCTTAATGGATAGTAAATTTTCTTAAATATAGCATAGAAATGTGGAAAACCTCATGATACTTAAATCACACCAAAAGTATTGCCACTTCCAATTGCTTGAAAATCCGAAACTTTCAAGGATTGCGCTTTCTGTTCTGTCTGTCCTTAATACCTCCTTCGGATGAACTAAACAGTAATTACTATGAATACAACTAAAAAGAGAAAGTATTTAATCACCTACACTTCATGGGTATTATTGAATTCTTTCTCAAAGACGATAATGAGTCAAAGGGTATCATCAATACTGTAAAATGTTTCAGTGATGACAACGGTATAGATTTAAAATAAGATAAATATGCAAAATCAACATCCATAAAAATGGGAGAATTAAAGAAACACACTCAAAAGATAAAGTTTTTCCCCCAAAATCAGGTAATTGGAACAAGCAGAAGCGTATAAATACATAAGAGTGAGCGAAGAAGATGGGATACAGAATACAAATGAAGGAGAAATTAAGAAAAGAATAATACAGGCGAGTCCGTCTAATGTTAGAAACGGTGTTCAGTTTACAAAACAGAATATCAGCCATAAAAACATGGCTGCCCCAGTTGTGCAATACAGTTTCAATATTTTTAATTAGATCTTAACTGACTTTAACCGACTGGGTGTTAAAAAAAAGCTTATTACTTGCCACCACATGCATAATCCTAAAGCTAATAATGATCATCTGTATCTGACTCTGTTTATCCAGATTCAAAGGAGGCAGAAGATTTTTTTAAAACTAGAACTGGCTTGCTTACAAAACAACAAAAATCAGTCTCCTGGCAATTTCAAAAGACTGGTTTCTTATCTGTTAAAAAAAAAAAATGAAAGAAAAACGAAGCATTTTCAGCACTAAAAGAAGATAACATATTAAAAAAGAATTTTCAAATGGGTGAAAAAGTGAAAATAAACAATAATATACCAACTGCGGCGGCAAAGAACCCGAAAAAGAAAGAAAAATTCAATGCAATGCACCAAATGCAATAACGATGACAAGATAACCCTATTTATGATCAATACTCTGCACGTACCAAAGTGATTTAGACAAACCCCACCACGAATCAATATTTACTTAATATAGGATAAAATGATAAAACCGAAAGTTTTAGTCTTGCTGCGCTGGACTAATACTTCCTATCTAAAAATTATCAGGCATACATACAAAAAATTGTGTTAACGCAAAACGCAAATTCTGTGATCAGTCAGTTAAGTCAGTTAAGTGCTGTACGTGATACACGCTTGGGTGATCATGTCTCGAAAGAGACATGACTGACTGAGCAGAAAATTATCCCGCAGTAGGTTGCCATTGCTTTCTGCGGTAGGCTGATTGCCAGCCAAGGCTATAGATCCCAATCTCTCCTGTTATTTAACTTATAACTGGAAGAAAGAGAGGGATTAATACCTTTCCCAATGGTATTTGCGCGTAAGTGAATGCTTTATTTCTCTTTTGTTTCTTATTTTCTTTCTATCTGTTTTCTTTGGTCTTTCTTTTTTCTAAATGAAAATTGTTAAAATTTATTACTTTTTCTTAAATTCTCAATAAACACGATGGCAGTCACAGACGCACGAGCATTGTGTGGTGATTTTACACCCACTTCTATGTCACGGGTTCAAGGGTAGTCGGTCTGGGCCTCCTTAGAAGTTATTGCTTTTTCTTGAGTTCTCAAAAAACAAGTGGTCAGTCATAGTTAGAGAGTTGCAGGCGCACGAGCATTGTGTGGTGATACTACACCCTCATCTATGTCACGGGTTCAAGGGTAGTCGGTCTGGGCCACCTTAGATGTTATTGCTTTTTCTTGAGTTCTCAAAAAACAAGTGGTCAGTCATAGTTAGAGAGTTGCAGGCGCACGAGCATTGGTGTGGTGATTATACACCCCCATCTATGTCACGGGTTCAAGGGTAGTCGGTCTGGGCCTCCTTAGAAGTTATTGCTTTTTCTTGAGTTCTCAAAAAACAAGTGGTCAGTCATAGTTAGAGAGTTGCAGGCGCACGAGCATTGTGTGGTGATACTACACCCTCATCTATGTCACGGGTTCAAGGGTAGTCGGTCTGGGCCTCCTTAGAAGTTATTGCTTTTTCTTGAGTTCTCAAAAAACAAGTGGTCAGTCATAGTTAGAGAGTTGCAGGCGCACGAGCATTGTGTGGTGATTCTACACCCACATCTATGTCACGGGTTCAAGGGTAGTCGGTCTGGGCCACCTTAGAAGTTATTGCTTTTTCTTGAGTTCTCAAAAAACAAGTGGTCAGTCATAGTTAGAGAGTTGCAGGCGCACGAGCATTGTGTGGTGATTATACACCCCCATCTATGTCACGGGTTCAAGGGTAGTCGGTCTGGGCCTCCTTAGAAGTTATTGCTTTTTCTTGAGTTCTCAAAAAACAAGAGGTCAGTCATAGTTAGAGAGTTGCAGGCGCACGAGCATTGTGTGGTGATACTACACCCTTATCTATGTCACGGGTTCAAGGGTAGTCAGTCTGGGCCTCCTTAGAAGTTATTGCTTTTTCTTGAGTTCTCAAAAAACAAGTGGTCAGTCATAGTTTGAGAGTTGCAGGCGCACGAGCATTGTGTGGTGATTCTACACCCACATCTATGTCACGGGTTCAAGGGTAGTCGGTCTGGGCCTCCTTAGAAGTTATTGCTTTTTCTTGAGTTCTCAAAAAACAAGAAGGCAGTCATAGTTAGAGAGTTGCAGGCGCACGAGCATTGGTGTGGTGACGCTAAACACTGGTCGATGCGACAGATTCAAGTGTAGGCGGTTTGGCTCTCTGCAAGACTCAACAATCAACGTCATTTTTGGTAACGTGATTTATTCTATTTTATGGGTTATAGATTTCTGCATATGAAGGTTATCTAAGTTTATTTATAAAAGGAACTTTGTCTGTGTGTGTGTATATGTGTCTGTGTTTTTTTTCTTAAAAATTTACAATTGTACTATAAGCGTCTGCGAGTGTTCTCAGCTAGGTTTTGTGTCGAGGTACCCCCGATAAAAATCGAAAATCGATAATCGAAAAAATCGGATTATAGAAGGAGTTGTCCGATTTTAATCCAATTTGATACACTCATAGACAAAGACATCAGAAACGATACTCAGAAGTTTCAATGTTGCAGTTTTTACAATAGTGCAGAAAATCGATTATATATATATATATATATATATATATATATATATATATATATATATATAAAAGGCAAGATGTTTGTGTGTGTATCTGTTTATCTGCCTGTATGCCTGTATTTTATTTAGCCCTTTTATTTTAGTTTTGCTTCAGGTTTGGTTCTAAGTAGGTATAATTGTAGTTCTTAGTCTCAGCCATGATGCCATTTACTCAGAGGACTTATTTAGCCTTCAAAATTCAGTTTACGACGAAAAACTTATTTGATATCGATACCAGGAAATCAAAATTTGACTTACATCCATTCATTTTTCTTTCAGTCTTCGGTTTCGCTTTAACTGGAAACAACTATTGCTTTTTAGTCTTTCGTGCCAACTTCCAAAGAGTCTGAGCTCCAGGACCATGGATTAGTTTTAAAACTTTCAGTACACTCGAGCAACGCCGGGCTATACTGCTAGTTATAACATACAGATATAACTCAAATGTAATCATACTGGAGTTTACAATAGCAATCTGATTTTTTTCTTTCGTATTTGTTTAAACTAAATCCATTTTTATTCATTTGGACATCTGTAGAAATCTATTTTTCTCTCGGAGACATTTCAAATGCTAATCAGAGTATTGAGAGACGAGAAAATTCCACTGCAAACATAGAAAGTAGTGCTGGATTGCTGTATGATATCTGATTTTCTGTATGGAAGTGAATGTTGGACGGTCTCATTAAGGATGAAGGAGAGGCTTGTGGCAGTTTAAATGATGTTTTACAGAAGGATGCTGATGATATTATGAACCGAGCACGTGACTAACAGCGAGGTGTTGGAGAGGATGCAAACGAGAAGAAAACTTCTGCTTAACATCAGGAAGAGACAGATGAGGTTTTTAGGATGAAGAAAAATGGTCTGGAGAATTTAATACTCACAGGGCGGGTAGAAAGAAAGAGTGACAGGAGAAAGCAGTGCGAGACATGCTTGATAGGCCTGAGCAAATGGATGTCGGAATGAGGTTTGGGAGAGATACCAAGAGGAAGAATATTGAGAGCAATAAAAGACAGGGCTAAGTGGAAGTCCATGAACCCCTACGTCCTGAGGGGACACAGTACATGAAGGAAAAGAAGACTAGATGCCTACCTTAAAATATCTAACTTGAAAATTAAACTTAACCGGGATTCGACCAAAACGTGTTGAAAGAGCTTTAAACTGATGTGCCAACAAAGACCCGCCTGACGTGTGTCCGTAGTTATAGCGATTTTGCAAGCACAAGGTCGAAAGTATGGAATACTCACTGAGGATGGAACTCTCTACTATAGGTATAGGGTACAAATCCTGTATCATCCAAGAATTAACTAAAACGCAAAAAGTAAAATTGCTCACCCGCAAAAATGGATCAAAATGACTGAAAACATTAAGGAAAAACCAGACCAAGGCAAATTTCACAAGTTAGTGTGAAAATTAAGATTCTGGATTCTGATTGGATAGGAAATAGCAAATTGATCTATGCCCCCGGTCAATTGTTCTTAATACCTAAAAAGTGGGTATGTCGTTTGATTCAACAACGTGACTAAAATTCACTACTTAACCACGTCACGTCAAATCAGTCTGATATGGGATCGGTAATCTGAAGGCCCTTGTCGCAATATAACAAACGTAATTTCAAGACGCCGACCCCATCGTGTCTCGTAGACATACATTCGTTCTTCCTCTACTACCAATTTTTCTTTCTTCGTTTTCACTCACATGCCGTCAAAGAAAAAACAACAGCAAGATACTTCAACTGTTCCATAAAAACTAAAGCCCGATCAGTACAATCTTCTTTATTGCTTGACTTTCCTTTGCACTCTCTTGGAAAGAAATACAGACTTTATTAGTAGCCTGATTAATCTTTTTACATAAATATATACTACTCCTATCAACCATAAGCTAGATTCATTTAACTCTTTACTCCTATTTCGCTGGAACATTTAACTATTTACAGTTTTCTCTTTGGACATTTTCTAATTACAACTCTGTTATCCTCTTCAGTATATACAATTCTACTTATTTTACAAATAAAACAATTTTATTTTTCCAGCCATTCATTCAACCTTCTGATATTTTAAATTGTGAGGACTTCGGTTGTGTTTGGCACAAGGCTAATTTGACAAGCATCACCGAGGCGCCTACATAGGTCAAACCAAGAGAAACTTGCTAAACATTGCACTGCTTCGAAGTACCCTGAGTGTCCGTAATTATAATTAGAAAAGAATATATGACGTTCAGTGAGCGCATTCGGACAACAACATTTTTATCGGTTGAATTTTATTGCTGTTTAGAAATTGCTCATAAAATTGTTTGGGACTCACAACTGAGATGGAAATGGTGGGTAGAAGAGAACGTCTAAGATCTCTTCATAAATCAAATTCAAAACAGACACAAACGAAGACTTCACTGGCCGACATGATCCCGAATGAACATACACCCAATAATGCTCTGCGTATGAACTCTACGAGCACACACGCGCACAAGGAAAGTGAAAGAGAGCCAGAAGCATGTGCATACACATTATATCGATTAGAATATTTATTTTAAGAGCTTAGGGGTCTTACAATAGAATTTACTGATATTATTTCGTATTGTTTATTCTTGGCACTTTTTTTTACCATTTCTTTCTTTATCGTCTCCCTTCATTCCGTCCTCTTTGCCTCCCATCGTCTCTTTCATTAATTCCTTCTATGTCATTTTCTTTTCTTTCATTTCTTCCTTTACTTCATTTTCCTTTCCTCTCACACTCTATCTCTATTCCTTCCTTCCTTCCTTCCTTCCTTCCTTCCTTCCTTCCTTCCTTCCTTCCTTCTTCTCTTCAGGATGTGGTACAGTGGATATCGATTCGGAACGACAAACCGGGGAGCCGAGTTCTAATTCCAGTTGAATACTTTGCATTCACTTACTCACAAATACCCTTGTGAAAGGTATTAATCCGTCTCTTCCTTCCAGTTATGGGTTAGGATAGGACAGATTGGTTTCTATAGCCATGGATGGCAACCAGTCTACCGCAGAAAGCAATGGCTTCCTACTGCGAGATAATCTTCTGCCCAGTCAGTCATGTCTCTTTCGAGACAAAGCGTGTATCAAATATGGCACGTAACTGACTATTTATTCTCTTCCTTTTCTCTATTGCTTTCCTCCCTTTGCATTTACCCCAACCCCATATTCTTCCTTCCTCCTTCCTCTTCTTTCTTTCTTACTTGATTCACGCCTCACTTCATCTAATCTACTCCTGTATCATTTCTATTATTCCTCATCATTTTAACTTCGTTTTGTTTTCTTCTTCTGTTTCCTTCTTTTTCATTTTCGCAAACTGTGATTTCTACGCAATTATTTGATATTATTTTTAATCTGATCGTATTTTTCTTAGTTTAAACGTTATATTATTGTGTATAAACGTATGCTGACTTTAATCGTCTTTGACAAGCTTTTTTTAAATTAACTTTCTTTATTGTCTGTCTATATTTAGGCTTACGGACAATCACGTTGAATTCACCGGTTCTCGCTTGATGCACTGAAGTTAAGCAACTTTGAGCCTGGCCAGTACTTAGATGGGTGACCGCTTGGGAATACCAGGTTCTGTCAAGCGTGTAGTGACGTATTTGCGTTATGATGCAGTTGATATCGGCTAGGAAAGAGAAATCGGTGAGCCGAGTTCGAATTCCAGTTGAATAACCTGCATACATTTAAACGCTGGTAGTGTTGGGAAAGGTATTAATCCGTCCCTTTTGTTCATAAACACTTTCGAGGTATTAAATAACAAGAGTAGGACTTGGGGGACCCTGCCCCTTAAAAAACAAATCCCAATGAATCTTGAAAAAAGTATTACTAGACACAAAACTTATATAAAATAACAACAATAAATTGTTGAAAGAAAAAGGTACTACCAGCAATAAATGGCCCGCTGAGGTTGATTTGACACAAAACAACCAACCAACTGTCTATATTTATGAGATAAGGTGTTGAAAGATTTACCCTATTCATATTTGGACCTCATCTTTATTGCCATATTCACGAAGTTTCAAGAAGTGTTAGCTTCGGTCATTTTCAGGTCTTATCATATAATTTTGAACAGTACCATTCACTTTTTCCTCGTTGGTAGATTGTTCATGCGCCATGCTTTTGGGTGTCTTAGTTTGAATTGATTCGTCTTGATTTTTCCTTTGCTCTTTTCACTTTAAAGTATTCGTCCTGGGCATGACAGTAAACTGCATCTGGCAGTAAGGCCTCTGATTAGAACGTTGTGAGGAGCATGGAACCACATCTTAATTGCTGTTGTTCTCAGGTTCACTCTGAATCGGAGTGTTAGCACTTGTTAGGGTCCCAGTTGTGGGCAAATAGTTAACCCCCAAACTGGGGTCAAAACACTATGAAAGTTTAAAAATGCACTTTCATAGAAATATATATATATAAATTGACTTTTAAAATAATATACATTTTTTAAGGAAAAATATTACTAACTATATTTTTCAAGAAGAATTATTGCCATAACACATTTTTTAAGGAAAACAAATATTCTCAGTGTTGTGAGACCCATACTTACCTACACCATGGACTCTTCCAGTACTATATTGCTATGTGAATAGTAGTATTATGTGAGTAAGTAACACCAGGGGCACCTCGAGGTGGTGTAATGGTTAGCAAGATTGTCTCGCTAGAACTATTGCAATTAAGTAGTGAGTTCGATCCTCACTGGGTGCCCCATACATTCGGCCTTGTGCCACATCTAAGCTGCGCTTAGTAAATTACAGTAAGTAACACGAGTAGTGCGCAGCCGCGTACGACTACTAATATTGGACACCATTGGATATTAAGCTCCACTTACACTATTTTTTTGTAACCTTTCTAGTTAATATATCTTTCTTTACCTTTACACCCTGTTCCGTGTTTTCCTTCCGTGGCCCCAACTTTGGGTCCACATCACTCAGCAAAACATTTTTGTATACAAAACAAGAAGTCATCTTTAGTTTTCCAAAATAAAAAAATAAAAACAAAAATAATCCTTTAAATCGGACTAAATCAACCTTCTCACTATAACTGAACATTAAAAAAAATACCTTAAAACACCAACTTTTTGACATTAAATACGAGGTTGATATCCCGTAAAACAAAAGTCAAACTTTCAAATATTTGTCTTCTTCGCTGAAACAAGGGAATGAACTCATAACTTCTTAGGTCAAATCACTTTTAGGACCAATCAAAAAACGCTTTTATCCATTGAACCGTGTGTTCTTGTGGGCACAATATTGTTTTGTATTTTTACTCTTTCCTGCTTTTTCACCTTCAGCCTCTTCTTCACAGAGAATCAGTCAGTTAAGTGCCATACGTGATACACGCTTAGGCAATCACATCTTGAAAGAGATATGACTGACTGGATAGAAGATTTTACTACAGTTGTCATTACGTAGACTGGTTGCCAACAAAGGTTGTAGTCCAGTCTGTTTTGATATTTAACCCATGGCTGGAGGGAAGAAAGGGATTAATACCTTTCTTAAGGTTATTTGCGCGTAAAAGAAGGCAACGAATTCGAACTCGGCTCTCTGATTTCTCCTTCCGGGCGATTATCCACAGCAAACAACACACATCCTTTCAGAGACTGCGGCCTTTTAAAACAGCATTTGAAACTGTTTCTAAGCAATGCCTCATTTTCTCAACCATATATGCTTTATGTTTCATGTTCCACAAATGTTTTTTCCTTCTTCATTCTTTTAAGGGACTGCTTGGTTCGTGAGATATGTGTCTCCGGTGTTCAAACAAAATAAGTTTGCTGATACTGATTTTTAAGTCTGGCAAACCTTTCCTTGAAGAATTAACTTCAAAGATCTTCTCCCGTTATTTTAATTTTATCCTGTTTCACCTGGTATATATATATACACCCTGTTATATATATATATATATATTACCGATTTACACCCTGTTATATATATATATATTACCGATTTTCTGTTTCTCTACCATTGGACACAATTTAATTAATATTGTTAGTTGCTGGTTATGCCAGGGACATTTGTCTTATTTTATTTTGTCTTTTTCTCTTAATTCACCCTGAAGATATTTTTTTACTTTCGTTTTATTTATTTATCAGATGACTCTTATGACCACATATTAAAATCGGTATAGCAACGCCGTTTCAATTCATTTTTTGATGTACTCCTTCACCCTGGAGTCTTACAACACGCACAAATAACGTCTCATTCTTTGTTTTGGGGTATAGTTCTGTGTTTCTTTTCAGCATTCTCCGAGAGCATAAGACCGTTGAGGCTCGCCGCTAATAATGCTGATAGACGCATTGATTTCCAGATTCTCACTAACGCTTTTGGGCCGAAGCAGAAAATGAGAAGGTAGCATGTTTAAAATTTCACACCAGCACTAAAGTTTCCAACGTGTAGAAGATGATTCTTGGATCGATTTGTAAAGTTTTCATGCAGGGAGCAATTAAAAATAATGGTTCAAATATGATCATTGTACTATTTCGTTTTCAGTATGTCTATACAGTTTGCCCATCTAGACCTATAATTTTGATCATACGTGTGTTTGTACATGAATTCTCGCACACAAGTACACAGAATCGTACAGACGAAACTTTCTTCACTTGTCTCTTTAAACAGTGGAAACGTTTCAATACGCGTTTCTAAGGTAACATAGGATATGTCGCCCCTTCCTTTATTAAATAACAGGAGTGGTATGAGTCAATATTTTTTGATTGTACAAATAGCCTGGTTCACTCATAAAAGTTAGAGAAATCGTTTTTTGGAGAAATCCTTTTTGCTGATTAGCCATTTTAGACTTAAAAAATAATCTAGTATTTATCTATTTTTGAGATAAAGTAGTATTTACAGTATTTACTTTATTCGGACTATTGTCCTCACCTTTGTTGCCATTTGTACGACGTTTCGGCCGTTGTACGCTCCGGCCTTCTTCAGATGCCAGGAATTTCGAACCGAACCCTTTATTACAAAGACTGGGGTATATGTTGGGGCACTCTCCACCTTTCCACGGAAATGGATTATTCGAATCACTATATAAAATAGTAGCGATTGTACCTCGAAGAAGGAAGTCGAGTAAGGAAGTCGAGTGAGCGAGTCTGTCGGGTATTTCCGGTAGTGAACCGGAAGTGTTCTACTAGTCAATCTATCACGTCTCTACGACGATACTCTATACTAATTACCTTGTTCTGTATTCTACTAATCCTCACCTCTTGTAAATACTTCTCTTTCCTGTCAATAGACCTACTTTTATACTATTAGATTGTTTTGTATTATTTCATATAATTCTGTTACCCGGCGTAACAGTATATGATCTTCATTCCTTACGTAGAGCCTCTTTTGGTAGTCATGAGTTATCACTCTCTAACCATGTAAATTGTTCACCACTGCTGAGCCTTGCATTGAACTCACAACTCTTTGGGTCAAGTCACAGCTTGAACTAACCAAAGTCTATAGCTTAAGGACACATAGCCCAGTGAATATAGACTTTGGTTAGTTCCTGTGACTTGACCCAAAGTGCTTTGAGTTCAATAAAACACAACTAACAATACCACTAATAACAATTTCCCTCACTCCGTTGAATTAAAACAATAAATATATCTACGTGGAAATAGGATTACACCAGGCTACAGTAGTAATGAACAATTAACTTGCAGAGATAAAGGGAGATAACTCATGACTTCCAGTCGTGGCATTACTACGCAAGGAATGAAGACCATTTACTCCAGTGACTTTAATAAAGGGTTTGGTTCGAAATTCCAAGCACCTGAAGACCGGAGTGTAAAACAGCCGAAACGTCATACAAATGGCAACAAAGATGAGGATAATAGTCGGATTAATTTAAATACTGTAAGAAATAATCTCTTTGTCTAAAATTGAATGTACTTTTCTTTCTAAAAAGATTTACAAGGGCACCTAGACCTGGTGCAATGATTAGTGCTGTGGAGTTGTTATGCCGAAATCTTCGTCCCAAATTTGTTGTTGCTTTGTTAGGGCCCGGTAATAAGACACAGAAACAAGAATTTAGGTTCAAACAGTGTATTAAAATAACAGAACATATATACAATAAGTTTTAGTAGTCAGCAAATAGAAGTGTAAGCCCGAACGGTATAGTTACGCTACTTCTCGACTGTCTCTAGACTGCGTCACAGCTGCGTCTCAGCGATGTTTTAGTTGCGTCTCCGGAAGTCACGCAGGTCATAATTGACAGAGGAAGAGTCCATTCTACGTAGAAAGGCACATTTAGGAAGATGATCTCCTTGGAATCATTGCAATTGATTAGTGAATTCGACCCTCATTGGTTGTCCCATACTTTTAGTCTTGTGTCACATCTAAGCAACACTTAGTAAATTACTGTTTGCATGGTGTAATGGTTACCAATCTTCTCTCGCTACATCACTTACGACTGAATAGGGAGTTTGATCCTCACTAGCTGGCTCATGCTTTCGGCCTTGTGCGACATCAAAACCACGCTTAGAAAACCACCTCCCTGTCTAAAATTGATTATACCTTACTTTACTTTCTATAAAGAATCACAACCTCACCTCGACGTTGTGTAATGGTTAGCTCGCTTGTCTTCCTAGAATCATTGCAACTGAGTAGTGAATTCGATTCTCACCTATTCTCGGCGTTATGTCATATCTATGCTGCGCTTAGAAAATCATATAAGCGATCAACTGTTTTATTATTATAGCACGCTGAAAACATATAACCCTCGACGCGATATTTTGTCCTAATTATGTAATCTATATATATAAAAGCAAGATGTTTGTGTGCGCGCGCGTGCGTGTGTGTGTGTGTGTGTGTGTGTGTGTGTGTGTCTGTCTGTCTATCGATTTGTCTGTCTGTAGGTCCTTTATACAAATCCACTATTCTTACCAAACTTCACACAAATATTCTTTAGGCGTTCGGTCAGGTCATGGGCTACTTATTTTTTCCGACCCCCCCCCGATATCGGAAATCGATACCCCGATATCTGATCAAGTTTGATCAGGATTTCAGCCCTTTTATCGTGGTTCTTACTGCAAAATTTGCTCTAAATTGGTATTATTACAGTTTTTAGTCTCAAACATTAGTAGATCTTCTCAGACGACTCATTTTCCCCGATATCGGAAATCCATACCCCGATATCCGATCAGGTTTGATCAGGATTCCAGCTCTTTTATCGTGGTTCTTGCTGCAAAATTTGCTCTAAATTGGTATTATTATAATTTTTAGTCTCAAACATTAGTAGATCTCAGACGACTCATTTTCCCCGATATCGGAAATCGATACCCGCGATATTCTATCGAATCTGATCAAAAAATGATATTCAGCCATCAATATGGCTAATTATCTCCAATTCTACTCCCGATAGGTATGATAAATTTCCATGGACCTACTTAGGTTAGTTTATCCTTGGATGACTTTGACTCCGAGAGTGGAAATCAGTACCCTGATATCTTATCGGGTCTGATCAAAATCAGGTTTTCAGACCTTTTATTTTGCTTTTTGCTTCGGGTTTTGCTATACGTAGGTATACTTGAAGTTCTTAGTCTCATCCATGAAAAAATTTACTTAGAGGACTTATTTAACCTTCAAAATTCAGTTTGCGACGAAAACCTTATATGATATCGATACCGGAAATCAAAATTTGACTTACATCAATTCATTTTTCTTTCAATCTACGGTTTCGCTTCGACTGGAAACAACTATTGCTTTTTAGTCATTCGTGCCAACGTCCAAATGTCTGAGGAGCATGGATTAATTTTAAAGCTTTCATTGCACCCGAGCAACGCCGGACTATACTGCTAGCTATCTATAAAGAAACAAACTAGAAATGTAATATTAAAGTTACCCTTTAAAACGAAAAGGGCTTTTGTTGTAAAGAACGATGAGAAAACTTTACGATTGAAGACTACTTTCTGTTATTTGTATTGTAAGTTTATTTTACAAACGCGGGTGTACGCCAAGGCTCTATCCTAGGTCCTACGCTCTTTCTAATCTATATCAATGATCTCCCCGATGCCATAAGATCACAAGTAGGCATGTACGCCAATGATACCACAGTTTACTCTCGCCTCGATCAAAAAAACTGGTGTTGGTGACAAAGCGAACCTTCGCTGCCGAGCTTGAGAAGGACCTCCAATCTGTGGTGGATTGGGGTAAGAAATGGCTTGTAAAATTCAATTCTTTCTAAACGAAGCTGCACACAGACAACTGCACCTCCCTCCCATTAGCATGGGACAGGCTTGCCTCACAGAGAGTAAATCACTACGCCTGCTTGGCCTGACACTCTCAAGTGGAATGACTACGTCGAATCCATTGCTAAACCGCAGCTATGAAAGTCGGCTGTCTGTGCAGGGCCCGGAAATTCTTTCCGCCTGAATCTATCCTGCAATTATATAAATCCACCATCCGCCGGTGTATTGAGTACTGCTGCCACATATGGTCGGGTGCCCCTTCTATTCTCCTCGGGGTTCTTGACAAAATACAGCGAAGAATCTGTAATGTGCTTGATACCGACTTGGCTGACCGCCTGCAGTATCTCTCTCACCGGCGTGACGTGGCTTCCCCGTACCTCTTCTATAAATACTTTCATGGCTTCTGCTCTAACGAACTTAAATCACTGGTGCCCCCTTGATGTGAATTTGCACGAGATACGAAATTGGCATCTAGGTCCCACCCTTTTACAATGAAACCGAAGAAATGTAACCGCAATTTCTACTCCAACAGCTTCTTTCCTCGCACCTCCCGCCTGTGGAATTCCCTACCGCATGCTTGCTTCCCCGACGGCTACAACCCCCAGGAGTTTAAATGTAAGGTCAATAGACACCTCCTAACACACTAACTCACCCACTCTCTCCAACTCTCTCCCTATGTACATCCTAAGTCGTCTATCACCCTCCTTCTAACATTTCCTATACTCAATCCCTCTATGTAACCCTCTGCGCTATAGTGGCATTGGAATGCCTTGCTTGGGGTGACACGATTAAAAAAAAAAAGAAATGAATATCCTAAATTCCTCACGGAAAACCAAAACAGAATATTACTATTGGGACATTCCAAAAGAATGTTTTAAACTGACAAGAATTAAAATGTTCGACTTTTGTTTGAATTCTCAACAAAAGCACAGTCAGTTGAGCTTAGAGAGGTGCTCAGGCACACACTCACACACACACACACACACACACACACACATTGTGTAGCGGTACTACGTCACATGACTGCTTCAAGGACAGTCAGTCTTGGCCTCCGTCAAACTCTATATTCAATGTAGTTTTAGAAAGATGAATTATTCCTTCTCAATAGTGAAGAAGAGAAATATAAAATAAAATATAGGACAACGAAAGAGAAAATGAAGGAAATAGAGAATATTAAAAAAAATATTGAAATAAAAAATGGATAATTGTCAGCTAAACGATGAGAATGTGGAGAAGAAAATATTTTCATAGAAAGAACGAACGAAAGAAAGAAAAATAATTAAAAAAAAGAAAAATAATGAAATAAAATAATTAAGAACTGATTAAGAAATAAATATTTAAAAAAATAATAAAAAAGAAAAATAAATTAAATTTTCACAGAAGGAAAAAAAAAGTGAAAAAAAGGAAAATAATAAAAAAGACTTCCCCGGATTCTTTGTTAATTTAGCGACAAAAAAGAATCAAAAGAATTAACAAAGAAAGGGCTGACATCATCGGAAGAGAAAGTGAAATAAACAACCCTTTTGTGCCCAAATTGTTTGAAAGTGAAATAAATAACCCTTTAGTGCCCAAATTCTTTGAAAGTGAAATAAATAACCCTTTAGTGCCCAAATTGTTTGAAAGTGAAATAAATAACCCTTTAGTGCCCAAATTGTTTGAAAGTGAAATAAATAACCCTTTAGTGCCCAAATTGTTTGAAAGTGAAATAAATAACCCTTTTGTGCCCAAATTGTTTGAAAGTGAAATAAATAACCCTTTAGTGCCCAAATTCTTTGAAAGTGAAATAAATAACCCTTTAGTGCCCAAATTGTTTGAAAGTGAAATAAATAACCCTTTAGTGCCCAAATTGTTTGAAAGTGAAATAAATAACCCTTTAGTGCCCAAATTGTTTGAAAGTGAAATAAATAACCCTTTAGTGCCCAAATTGTTTGAAAGTGAAATAAATAACCCTTTAGTGCCCAAATTGTTTGAAAGTGAAATAAATAACCCTTTAGTGCCCAAATTGTTTGAAAGTGAAATAAATAACCCTTTAGTGCCCAAATTGTTTGAAAGTGAAATAAATAACCCTTTAGTGCCCAAATTGTTTGAAAGTGAAATAAATAACCCTTTTGTGCCCAAATTGTTTGAAAGTGAAATAAATAACCATTTTGTGCCCAAATTGTTTGGAAAGTGAAATAAATAACCCTTTTGTGCCCAAATTGTTTGAAAGTGAAATAAATAACCCTTTAGTGCCCAAATTGTTTGAAAGTGAAATAAATAACCCTTTTGTGCCCAAATTGTTTGGAAGTGAAATAAATAACCCTTTAGTGCCCAAATTGTTTGAAAGTGAAATAAATAACCCTTTAGTGCCCAAATTGTTTGAAAGTGAAATAAATAACCCTTTAGTGCCCAAATTGTTTTCGTCAACTTTTTATCAAAAATCTTTAATTTCTTCAAATTTATTTAATACTAAACATATAAAAAAAGTTCATTGCGTTATTCTAAAAAAAAAAAAAAGAAAAAAAAAAGGTTGGTCCTTAAATAAGGAACAAACTAAAATTTCTTAAAACCAAAATTACAACCAGTCATTTAAGTGCCATACGTGATACACGCTTGGGCGATCAGGTCTTGAAAGCAACATGACTGAGTGGGCAGAAGATTACCCCGCAGTAGGTTGCCATTACGTTCTGCGGTAGACTGTTTGCCAACCAAGGCTATAGAATCCAATCTATCCTGTTAATTCACCCATAACTGAAGGAAGGAGGCGTATTAATACCTTTCCCAAAGATATTTGCGCATAAGTGAATGTAGGGAACTGGAATTCGAAGTTGGTTTCACGTTCCGAGTAGATATCCACTGTACCACAACGCACATCTATAATCCATAAACTTATAGAGCATTTACTTTCATAGATTTTCTTGGCTTTATAGGACAGATAGAGCATTCATATATACTATCTATCTAAACTTATTTATAAATAGAACTTTGTCTGTGTGTGTGTGTGTGTGTGTGTGTCTGTGTCTGTGAGTGTGTGAATCCGTTACCTATAGACTCCGAAAGTGCTAAACCGATTTTCTTGAAAATTTACACAGTTGTACTATAAGCGTCTGCGAGTGTTCTTAGCTAGGTTGTGTGTCGAGGTACCCCCGATAAATATCGAAAATCGATAATCGAAAAAATCGGGTTATAGAAGGAGTGATCCGATTTTAATCAAATTTGATACACTCATAGACAAAGACATAATGAACGATATTCAGAAGTTTCAATGTTGCAGTTCTTACAATAGTGCAGAAAATCGATAATATATATATATATATATATATATATATATATATATATATATATATATATAAAAGACAAGATGTTTGCGTGTGTGTCTGTTTATCTGCCTGTATGTCTGTATTTTTTCAGCCCTTTTATTTTAGTTTTTGCTTCGGGTTTGGCTCTAAGTAGGTTTAATTGTAGTTCTTAGTCTCAGCCATGATACCATTTACTAAGATGACTTATTTAGTCTTCAAAATTCAGTTTATGACGAAAAAAACGTATTTGATATCGATACCAGGAAATCAAAATTTGACTTACATCCATTCATTTTTCTTTCAGTCTACGGTTTCGCTTTAACTAGAAACAACTATTCTTTCGTGCAAACGTCCAAAGAGTCTGAGCTCCAGGACCATGAATTAGTTTTAAAGCTTTCATTACACCTGAGCAACGCCGGGATATACTGCTAGTATACAAATATGAGTTAGATATAAGTCCTATTTACCAAAAATATTTTGCTTGAATGATAAACGAAACTGAGTGTATCCTCATCCTGCTCAAGATTTTCACTTTATACTGAAAACGGAAGTATCAGTGTTGCAATTATACATCAGAGAGTAAGTGATATCTTTGAAAGCCGTTGTATTCTTCATGACTAACCAAATATATATCAGAAAACTGCAGGACTTGCTGAAATATCGTAAATTACATTCTGGTACTAAAAAAAGACCATGAGCGTTAATGGGTTACCAAAGAACGAAAAAAGAAAAAAGAACGGTGACGAAAGTATTCATTAAGGTCGACTTGATATAAAAAAAATACGAATTAAAAACATTCTTTCCATTTTGGCTATGCCTATAGCTCAAAATTGTTTATTATTAATTACAGTAACGTGTACGGAATATAAATGGCTCGTCTATTTTCCTAAAAATGGTACCAAATATACACAGAATTCTACCAGAAACAAATCCAAAACAAAACCGTTTATTTCATGCTATGATACACAATAATTTACAAGTGCAGGTTTTCTTTAATCTTCTTCCTTATGTTCCATAACCCTTCAGTACGTAGGGGATGATGGACTTCCAGTTGCCCTATCCTTTCTATCTCTTAGCACGTTTCCTCTCGTTATCTCTCCTAATGGTATAGGCTCAGAATAGAAAATCCGTAGTCCCGAGTTCGAATTCTAGTTGAATACGTTACATTCAGTTGCGCGCAAATACCCTTGGGAAAGGTATGAATCCAACTCTACTCCTTCCAGCTATAGATTAAATAACTGGACAGATTGGTTTCTATAGCCTTGTTAATCAACCAGTCTACCTGAGAAAGGAATGGTAAGCTACTGTGGGAAAATCTTTTGCTTAGTTAGTCATATCTCGAAAGAAACATGATCATCCAAAAAACGTAAGATACTTAACAGACTTTCTGATCTTTCTCAAACCCTGCTCCGCCGTCTACTTGCTCAAGCTCTTTAGGTATATCTCGCGTTACCTTCCTCTCTCTCTTTCTCTCTATCAGTCTCGTGAGTATTAGATTCTCTAAGCGCTTTTCCTCATTACGTGGCCCAGAAAACTCAGCGCGCTCTTCCTGATGCTATGTATAATTGCATTATCTCTAAAACTTTGAGGTTGCTCACATGTTCGGTGCATGATATTCTCAGCATCCTTCTGTAGAACCACATTTCTGTTGCTTCGAGTCCCTCCTTCATCTTTGAGGAGATCGTCCAGCATTCACTGCCATATAGGAGGGTAGATACAACATAGCATTTCAGTACTCGTTTCTTTGTTTCCAACTAAATCTCCCTCTCTGTCAATACTCTGCTTAGCTTTGGAAATGCGTCCTTGGCCATGCCAGTACACCTTTGGATCTCAGTGTCGCACTTCCCGTCCTCTTTGAGGACACTTCTCAGTAGCTTTCATTTCAATTTCGGCAGGTGCTTGAGTTTAGTATCCTGGAACTGTAGTTGGCATTTAGGGATCCTCTTTCTGCTGATGACCATGCATCCCTACCTAGCATAAAATTTACTTAGAAATCCACCAGCGAGCGTTAAGAGACCAAAAGGAGAGGAAACATCATCCGTTTATCAGATACCGAAGCATCTCAGATTCCATCTCTAGAGAAAAGAAAAGGTCAGTATCATATTTGAGAAACAAGCGACATATTCGACAACCTTGCGTTTCCCTTACGCAATAAAACCTTTTGCGCTCATTTTTCTTTAATATACAGAATGTTACCATTTTGTTTTTACTTCACATATACGTAATTTCTTTTTCTTTCATTCTTCCATTTATTTTTTAATTCATTATTCTTCTTTTCTTCGTCTTCTGGTTTATTCCTTCTTTTTCTTTCATTCATTCCTCTTCTTTCTTTCATTCTATTTCTTGTTCTTCTTTCATTAATTTAGTCTTCTGTCATTCATTCATTTTCTTCTTTCATTCATTCTTTTTTCTTTTTCGTTCATTCAGTCTTTTTTTTCTTTCATTCATTCTTTTTTCTTCTTCTTTCATTTATTGATTCTTCTTCTTTCATTCATTTTTTCATCTTCTTCTTGCATTCATTTATTATTCTTCTTTCATTCATTATTCTTCTTTATTCAAGTATTCGATTTTCTTCTTTCATTTATTCTTCTTTCATTCATTCATTCATTTTTCTTCTTTCATTCATTCAGTCTTCTTCGTTAATTCATTCAGTTTCCTTCTTTCATTCAGTTTTTCTTCATTCATTCATTCGTCTTTTTTCATTCATTCTTTCTTTTTCTTTCATCCATTGCTTTTTTCTTTCATTCATTCAGTCTTCTTCTTTCATTCATTCAGTCTTCTTCTTTATTTCATTCATTCAGTTTTCTTCTTTCTTTCATTCATCAGTCTTCTTCTTTCTTTCATTCATTCATTCATTCAATCTTCTTCTTTCTTTCTTTCATTCATTCATTCAGGCTTCTTCTTTATTTCTTTCATTCATTCAGTCTTCTTCTTTCTTTCATTCATTCATTCATTTATTCATTCAGTCTTCTTCTTTCTTTCTTTCATTTATCCATTCAGTCTTCTTTCATTCATTCATTCATTTAGTCTTCCTCATTCTTTCTTTCTATCATTCATTCATTCATTCATTCAGTCTTTTTTTCACTCATTGTTTTTCTTTTCCCTATCCATTTCGAAATATATTTTCTTGGGGTTGTTTTGTTCAGTATTGTTATTTCTTTTCATTTTCATTCCTCTTTTCTCATCAAAATTTGATCGCGTCTTTCTTATTCCAGCCATCAATCAAAATTTGCTTTGCGAAGTATCTCGATTCTTTGTCCATATATTTAAATTCTTCATGCAAAATGCCGTAATACAAAAGCGTTTCATTTTAATGTTTCCCATCATTCACTTTTCTCTTGTAATTCTAAACTTTTCCTGAATTTACAACGCTTTTCCCCTTTTTACCTCCTTCCCATTTCCTTTTAGTTTTATTACTTCCGTTTTCATACTAGTCACGTACACGTTTCTTGTTCCACACGTTTACCTCTATAAGATGATGCATTTTAACGTTTCTTTCTTTCTTTCCGATTAAGCGAATACGGCACAATCGATCATGTTTAAAGCAATGTTGTAAAAACCCAATAAAAATAATAACAATCAAGAAAGTCTTATATATACTTCTATTGAGATATTTTTTAGAATAAATGATTTTCTCAACAGTTAAACATGTTTCTGAACTCGGGGATAAAAATAACTAAATGACTCAAATGCTCTTACCGTTTAAACATGATTGGAGCATCAAGAACTTAAATATATATTGTCGGATTTTATTATACAAATCAATGTCTTCACAATGAAATCTATATTACTGAAGCGATGTTTGTAAAACTTTTAGGATATACTTATAATAGCAATTTATCATGTCAGTTTCAACTTATCAGATTCATTCATTTTTAAAAATACCAAAGAAACGATCTTTATTAACAGTTATATTGTATTATAACGCCGCTTCTCCCTCCCTTAGTAAGCACGACCATTCTGCCCTCTCACTGCCTTATGAATAATGAAATATTCTGTTTTGATCGTGAGGTATGACGGAAGAGATATGAGAGACGCTAGTTGGTTTTAGTGAGAAAAAGAAAGAAAGAGAAAAAATTACTAGAAACGCTACTTAGATTCATGGATAAAACGGAAGAAATCAACAAAGAAAAATAACACATGGAAGGGAAATTATAATTGTTTAATGTCTTTAACCTTATAAATAATGGACTATTTTGTTTTGATAGTTATTCTGGCTTCATTGAGAAAATGAATGGAAGAAAGAAAGAGGAGATAAAAAGGGTTTAACGTATGTTTTAGTGAAGAGGGAAAAGTTGCCAAAATCCTGTTGCCATGAATAAAATAACAACGTTTACTGAATCATTTTAAAATTAATATGAAGAGAAATGTTGGCAAGACGAGAATTTAGTTAGAAAGAAAAAACAATGAAAGAAAAACACGAAAGAAAGAATAGAAGTGTTTAACGTTTCCTGTAAATACTTAATAAATAATGAACTATTCTGTTTTGATTGAATGAAAGACAAAACTAAGAATTAAAAAAAGAAAGAAGAAAAGAGAAGTGTTTAACGTCTCTTGCCAATTTCTAATAAAAACGGACTATTCCATTTTGATTGCGTTGAAAAACAGGACAAAAGAAAAAAGGAAGTGTTTAACGTTTCCTGTAAATACTTAATGAATAATGGACTATTCTGTTTTGAGTGCGTTAAAAAACAAAACATAAGAAGAAAAGGAAAACGGGAAGAAAAAAGTGTTTAACAGCTGTTTCAGTGAAATCGAAAAAGTTAAGTACAAAATCTTTTCATTTGTACCCACTTCTTAAAATAACGACTAGAATTCATATTTATGATTGTTATTTCAAGATCCTATTAAAGCTGTTTAGCTCAAGTACCTATTGATGTTATAGGGTGATTTCTACGGATATATTATTGTCGTAGAACTCGCCATGAGCCGATTCGATCATTGACTTAAGAGATAAGAATCATCCGAAAACTGAAATAGGAAATTAGTGAATATGTGATAGAGAAGATCCTGCTTTTATGATTCACACATTCACACTGTCTAATACATCTGACCACAATTTACTTATATCTGCCCATATATTTGTGTTTGATGACTTTAACTCCCACCCAGTGGCTTGAAAACTCTGTCACCGATCTTGCTGGTGTCTACACCATGCATTTTTCAATAACCCAATCTCTTACGCAAATGGTGGATTTCCCCACGGGTTTCTCCAATAACTCAAATGGAAGGGACTCACTACTAGATCTCTGCTTCACTTCCATCCCAGACTCTTGCACCGTCAAGCAGCTCTGCTCTCTCGGAAACTCTGACCACGCCGTAGTTTCCGTCAACATCTCATTCCACTCCCACTTAACCCAACCCAAGAAACCCAGACTAGCAGAATATCATACTGCTACCAAAGGGCAAACTGGGACTCGTTCCGCGACATCCTGTGTGACGTCCCTTGGAACAATGTTTTTAGTTTTCCCGTTTAAGACTGTGCATCCGAGATCTCCTCTTCGGTTGAGGCTCGCATCGATGCTTTCATCCCAGTCAAGAAATTTCAGCTTAAATCCCGTTCGTCCCCCTGGTTTACGCCCGCTTGCTCGGCCGCCATTGCTCACCGGAATCACTTCTTCCGGCTCTATCGAAGCCACGCGTCGGACCAAAACAGGCGCCTTTTCGCCTCAGCTCGTGATAAGTGTAAAAAGATACTTAACGAAGCTAAGATGTTGTTTGCTGCCAGAATGAAGCAACGCATAGCATCCTGTAAGTTTGGCGCCAAAGACTACTGGCGACTCTGTAAAAGCGTGCTTAACTAGAGCAAGACCTCAGTATTCTCCCTAATCAATGAATTTGAGGTCCACACCTCAGGAGATAAATCTGAATGCTTTGTTCGCAGATTCTCCACCAACTCAAGACTGGACTTATCACCTAGAACTGAGACTAAACTGAATGACGTCCACTCGCTGGTCTAACATAATCTCAAAATTTGACCGTCACAAAGCGAGTGGAGGGGACGGAATCCTAAACATAGTCTTGAAGAAATGTGCCCCTGAACTCTCCTCTGTCCTCTCTAAGCTCTACAACTTCTGCCTATCTGCTTCCTGCTTTCTTGGAAAGTCTTCATTGTAGTTCCTATATTTAAGAATACGGGAGAATCCTCGGACCCCGCAAATTACCGCCCTATCAGCCGATCTTTGGCAAAGTGTTCGAAGCCATTATCAAAGCGTTCGACAGTGTCTGGCATGCTGGCCTCCTACGCAAACTGCGGAGTTATGGTATAACTGGACATTTGTTTGACCTAATCCAGTCATTCCTCTATAACCGCACATTGAAGGTGGTATTAAATGTTCGTTTAATACCACCTTCAATGTGCCTCCCAAAACTAACTTACGAACGCGGGTGTCCCTCAAGGCTCTATCTTACGTCCTATGCTCTGTCTGATCTACATCCCCGATGCCATAAGATCCCAAGTAGGCATGTACGCCGATGACACCACAGTTTACTCTCGCCTCGATTAAATATCTGCCGAGCTTCAGAAGTGGACTGGGGGTAGGAAGCTGCTTTCAAGTAACCATCATAGACAATCGCACTTACCTCTCATTAGCATGGAACAGGCTTGCCTCCCAGAGAGTAAAACACTACGCCTCCTTGGTCTCACACTTTTAGCGGACCTCAAGTGAAATGACTATATCGAATCCATTTCTAAATCCGCTGCTATGAAAGTCGGCCCTCTGTACAGGCCCGGAAGTTTCTCCCGTCTGAATCTATCCTGCACATTTATGAATCTGCCATCCGCCCGTGTATTGAATACCGCTGCCACATCTGGTCAGGTGCCCATGCTATTCTCCTCGGGGTTCTTGACAAAATATAACGGAGAATCTGTAATGTGATCGCTACCGACTTGGCAGACCGGCTACAGTCACTCACTCACCGGTGTGGCATAGCTTCCCTGTGCCTATACTATAAATACTTTCACGGCTTCTTAGATCACTGGTGCCCCCTAGTTATGAATTTGCACGAGATACTAGATTAGCAACTAGGTCCCACCCTTTTACAGTGAAACAGATGAGATGTAACCGCAATTTCTACTTCAGTAGCTTCTTTTCTCGCACTTTCCGACTGTCTGTGGAATTCCCTTCCCCGACAGCTACAATCTCCAGGAGTTTAAATGTAAGGTCACTAGACACCTCCTAACATACTAACTTGTACCCATTCTTTCAAACACTCTTCCCATCTATCCAACCCTCATCCTCGGTATCCTTACCCGTCTATCACCCTCCTTCTGACATTTCCTATATCTAACCACTCTTTCTCATCACTTTCCCCTATGTAACCCCCTAACCACTCTCTCTTATCACCTTCCTCTATGTAATCTCTTAACCACTCTTTCTTATCACTTTCCCCTATGGAACCCCCTAACCACTCTTTCTCATCACTTTCCCAATATAACCCCCTGCGCAATAGTGGCAGTGAAATGCCTTGCTTGGAGTAAAATGTTTAAAAAAAATATGCCCGTCTTATCAGAAAAATACATTCACTAAAGAAATGCGCTAATTTCATAACTTTAGAAACCAAGCGTAATGCGGCATGCAAGCTTGGAGAGGAAAAAATATCTACTCGAAGTGGACTGATTTTAAAATGAATAAATTTTAATGAGTGAGATGTCGTCTAAATTAGTCCAAAATGAAAATAACACCGATATCTTATTTTAACAGACATATTTACCAAAATTAAACAAAAATATATCGAAATACAAAAGACTAAATTTATTCAATACAAATGCCATTGACTTCTATCACCGCCTGCAGTCGACTTCGGAATCTCCTGCATCTTGTCTGGTAAAACACCTTATTCAAGGTGGTGAATGCTGCTATAATATTTGCCTTCAGGTCATCTTTGATATTACAAGGGGTTTTGTTGATATCTCGCTCAATAGCGCTTTATACATAATAATCAAGGCGGTTGCAGACTGGGATGATGAGTGGCAAGATATAAGGTTTGATGTGGTCATAGAAATTGTGTGTAAGTTCTTACTGGGTTCTCCTACTTGTGTAGCATTATGTAGAGTCCTGTTGCCAGATATAAGGTTTTCCAGCAGCCACCCAGAGCAGCACTACCTTCTCAAAGCACTTGATATAGGTTTCTGTGTTAAGTCTGAGGCAAAATGTTCTGTTTTTTTTTTTGTTTTTCTCTTATCATATTTTTCCGATTTCTGTACCTTCGTAATCACCATTCAACTCAACCAACTCTTTCCGTATCTTCTGCACGGTCCTCATATTGACATAAAAAAAAAAACTCTAAAATATTCGTATTCTAGCTTCTGGTGTGAATGCCCAGCAGCAGTACAGCATGTGGTTTCTGAATTACGTCAGGGTGCTCTTTTTCTCAGATATGGTGCACAACGCACATGCGTGAAATTAAAAATATAATATAATGAAAATTGATCCATCATTTTCTGCATATGCACAGAAAACCAACCAAACAAACACTTTCAGGTTGTCAGACCTGATGAGATGACTTAATATATTGCCCCACTTATCCTAAAAAATAAACAATACATTTTCCATATACACAGTATTTTCTTTCATTCAAATTTGAAGAAGCCAAACGTAACAGACGTCGCCAAAACTCATCGTTTATTAACTCTCCACTTCATATCCATTATTTACATCTACAGACTCTCTCTCTTTCTCTTAATACTACTTTATTATTCAAGAAATAAAAATATATATACACTACCGGCCATAGTTATTAGACCACCCCAGTTTTAAAAAAAAAATGATGTATTTCCTTATATCTTTAATATTTATTGCCAAGTGGATAATTCTAAATAAAGAAAGAATGGTTCTTTTGTTAATACTGCAAAAAAATAAAAGAAAATAAAAGAAAAGAAAAAAAAGAAAAATTGCATCAAATGAACTGTTCTGGTGTCCAGTTTTTGTGCTCTCTTCCCCATGCTAGTCTCTCTTCTTATTGGCTGGCCGAAGCAAAAGTTTCCTGGCTGCGTTGTAAAATTTTGCAAATAATAATAACAAAAGAACCATTCTATTTTCAATTAGAATTATTCACTTAGCAATAAATAATAAAAATAGTATGAAATACAAATAAATTGAAAAAAAAAAACTGGGGTTGCCTAATAATTATGACCAGTAGTGCAAATTGCTGCAACATCAGTCAGTTAAGTGCCATACGTGATACACGCTTGGGCGATCATGTCTCGAAAGAGACATGACTGACTGGGCAGAAGATTATCCCTCAGTAGGTAGCCATTGCTTTCTGCGGTAGACTGGTTACCGACCAAGGCTATAGAACCCAATCTGTCCTGTTATTTAACCCATAACTGGAAAGAACAGGCGGATTAATACCTTTCCCAAGGGTATTTGCGCGTAAGTGAATACAATGAATTCAGCTGGTATTCGAACTCGGCTCCCCGATTTCTCGTTCCGAGCCGATATCCAATGCACCACAACGCACATCTTGCTGCAACATACATTTGATAAAAAAAAAATCCATAACGATGAATAAATCATTTTATTGAGTTGTATGCCTCGCAATCCTGATGTCTTTCTATTGCTATTTCTATGGAAAGTGCCCAGACTACATTCCTTAGTTCTACCAGTTCTAACCCTCACGGTGACTTACACTGCAACGAACCACTGTCATATCCTTCGCATTTCATTGGTGAGATGTAAGTCTTCTCGCAAACCGCTGCTTTGTGGAACCATCTACCAGGAGGATGCTTCCACAGTTATTACACTCTTAACCTGTTCAAATATAGGCTTATACGCTATCTTTTCTACGTCTGTTTATTAAATGTGTCTCTGTAACCCGCTAGCTCAAGTGGCTCTTGAATCTTGTACAGAGTGAACATCATTGTAAAGCATGAGCTTATATATATATATATATATATATATATATATATATATATATATATATATATATATATATATTATTTAAACCCGAGGAACCTTTCGGCCAACTCTTATCAAGAGTTCTCGTTGAAAATTCAACAGCCGAGCCTGTGCAGACAGAAAGAGCGGTTTTTACGCTCCTTACAATTGCTGGTGAGTCTGTGAGTGTAACATTTTTCACTTTTAAACACTCTTGTGGAATTATGTGTACACCCCCTTACATTTTATGTTATTTTTTTTTCAATAAATTTATTTTTAAACGAGTTCCATCATCTCCCAGCATTGTAAGTAATTTATTTATTTTGCCTTGTCCTTTTCCTTAATTCCCTTAAAATTAATGCAAACGAGAACCCTTGATAAGAGTTGGCCGAAAGGTTCCTCTGGTTTAAATAATATGACGTCTGTTCTTTTTAAAGCCATTAGTAATTTCTGTGGGTACAAATCGTTATTTATATATTTACGTCGGTGGTACCCCGGAAAAATCATCGGCCAGAATAATCAGGTTGTAAGAATATTGCATAGGATGAATAATTTGAGAATCAGAAGATCTTTTCTCAAATCTTGTTTGTCTTGTGGTTTCCTGCCTTCTTATATTCAGAAGCGGTTAGCCAGAATTAAAGCCACTAATACCTCAGTTGAACATTCTTTAGTTAAGTATGAGCTTGATAAATTGTTTGATCACTCAAATGGGTGCTTACGTTCTTTTCGTTCAAATTTGAACAAAATCAAAAACAGAAATGAGCTTCTTTGATTATTTCCGGTTCTCATCATGTTCCTAAGTCCGTCGAGAAGTGTTATTCCAGGAATGTATGCGATTGGCAACTGAGGGGGTCGAATTTAGCTTTGACGGGACAATGTTTGCGCAGACGGACGGTGTTGCTATGGGTAGTCCTTTGGGTCCTGTCCTTGCGAATATTTTTGTGGGATTTGAGAGGGTAGCTGAACCGTTGATATATCAACGATATGTTGATGATACCTTCTCTTTATTTGACAGCGCCATTGATGCTGAACATTTTTTTAGTTCAGTTAAACTCTTTACATCCTTCCCTTCAGTTTACCATGGAGATTGAAAGGGATGGATGTCTCCCATTTTTAGATGTCCTTGTTCAGCGGCGGGACGGTGCTTTCGTGACTTCTGTTTTTCGCAAACCAACTTTCATTGGTTTGTATACTAATTGGAAATCGTTTGTCCCTAAGTCTCGTAAACTGGGTCTGATAGAAACCTTGGTTCACCGTGCCTTGAATGTTTGTTCTCCTGAATGTTTAGAAAGCGAATTAATTCGCTTGCAGGAGATTTTCGAAGGCAACGGGTACCCGGTTAATGTGGTGAAACGGGTAATTGATCGCAAGATCAAACGTTATAAAGAACCTAATGTTGAAGGACCTAGCCGCTGTCCCTTGTATCTGAAAATACCCTGGCTTGGTAGAAGATGTCAAACTGTAGCCGAGAGAGTTTCGGCATGTGTTTCGTCCTGTTATTTTGCGGTGCAGTTACGTGTTGTTTTTCAGACTAGACCTGTGTTTCCTTCCTTCAGTAAAGATAGGTTGTCCTATTTTCAAATGGAAACGGGTCTCTTGCAAAACACATATATCCACCCCCAGACGCTGAAGGTCGCGAACGAGTTTCGCCCTGCGAGACTCCGACCTCAGCCCTAGGGCATTCAAACTGGCTAAAAAGAGATCCATTGTTAACAACTCTAGGGTTGGGCACCTCCTTTAAACATGACCGGGAAAAGGATACCGACGGCTCCGCCCGTAGATCCTCCACCCATTTCAGTGTCGATACGGCCCTTTTGGGCGAGGCCGCTGATATCCCAGGGGAATGTTACCGTTAATGCTCTATAAAGGGAGGGGTGAACGAAAACTGGGAGCCTCCTCGAGCAAAATTGTCTTAGGTTTTTGGTTTGTTCATTGTCCGTTATGATGATTGGTGGATTCATGTCTTTGTATGCTTTCAGTGCCTCATCCACCATTGTCCAGGCCTGTCGGGAACCCGGACCAGTCCGGATTACCGACAGGATCCTTTGGGCAAAGGGGAAATTTCGAGGGTTTTCTATTGCTTTGTCGCCAAGCTTCTGAAAGGATAGCAGGTATTTTAGCGCCTGTATACATTTTAACGCCTGTATCCGATCTGAGGTTGGAGACGCGGGTTTCACAACACGTCACCGCAAATATACGTTCCAGTGGTTCTCTCAGACCTATAATAACAACACAATCTGTTCTGGATTCCGCTATTAGACGACATCTTTTGGACAATCAAGTGTGTGCCTCGGCATATGAGGACAGCTGGTTTACTGCCTTGCACAGCACTCGGTCTACACATCATCTTCGTATTTTGGAAGTAATTTGCTTGAAAATTCAACAGCCGAGCCTGTGCAGACAGAAAGAGCGGTTGTTACGCTCCTTACAATTGCTGGTGAGTCTGTGAGTGTAACATTTTTCACTTTTAAACTTGTGGAATTATATGTGTACACCCCCCTTACATTTTATGTTGTTTTTTTCAATAGATTTATTTTAAACGAGTTCCATCATCTCCCAGCATTGTAATTTATTTATTTTGCCTTGTCCTTTTCCTTAATTCCCTTAAAATTAAAGCCAACGAGAACCCTTGATAAGAGTTGGCCGAAAGGTTCCACGGGTTTAAATAATATGACGTTTGTTCTTTTTAAAGCCATTAGTAATTTCTGTGGGTACAAATCGTTATATATATATATATATATATACTAACGGTCATAATTATTAGGTCACCCAAGTTTGTTTTTTTTAATGATGCATTTCATATTTTTTTTAGTATTTATTGCCAAGTGGATAATTCTAAATGAAAATTGAATGGTTCTTTTATTATTACTTAGTAAAATTTTACAAGACAATCAAGAAGCTTTTCCTTTGACCAGCCAATAAGAAGAAGAGACTAGCATGGGGAAGAGAGCACAAAAACTGGACACCAGAACAGTTCATTTGATGCATGTGTTATTGTGCAGTATTAACAAAAGAACGATTATATTTTCATTTAGAACTATCCACTTGCCAATAAATATTAAAAATAATATGAAATACATAATTCTTTTAAAAACTGGGATGGCCTAGTAATTATGGCTGGTAGGTGGGGGATACCAGAATCAAGCAAGTACAAAAATTTAAATACCTAGGAAGTGTTCTAACAGGAGATGGAAAGTGCGACACGGAGATCCGAAGGCGAGTTGGCATGGCAAAGGACGCGTTCCAGAAGATGAGCAAAATACTAACACACAGGAAAATCTCAATAGAAACGAAGAAAAGAGTGCTAGACTGCTACGTGATGTCAGTTCTTCAATACGGCAGCGAATACTGGACAATATCATCGAAAATGAGGACAAAATTGCAAGCAGCGGAAATGTGGTTCTACAGAAGGATGCGGCGGATATCATGGACTGGGCATGCAAGCAACGATGATGTGTTGGAAAGAATGGCAACAAAAAGGAAACTGATACTGAGCATCAGGAAGAGACAACTGAAGTTCCTGGGACACGTAATGAGGAAGGAGAGCCTGGAGAACCTGATACTGACTGGACAGATAGAAGGAAATAGAGACAGAGGAAGGCAGCGGAGAACATATTTGCAGGGCCTGATGCAAACATAGAAATAAACATCTGCTTATATAGTTAGACCCCTTTTCACTTTTTCTTTTTTACTTCTGTAATTATTTTTTTATCTTTTTCTATTTGTTTATTTAGTTTTATTTATTTTTTAACTTACTTTGATTTTCTTTCATTATTTTATATATATATATATATATATATATATAGTTTTGCCCATTTTTTCCATGAATTCGTTAGAACACAAATAAAACTAATACAAATTAAATAAATAAAAGCTACCCCCAATAACATACGTTAAATATAGCACCACAAAATATTTAATATATTTTTTAAACTCTCACAATTTCATTTTTAGTTATTGGTGTGTATTTGAATACTTATTTACATCATATATATATATATATATATATATATATATATATATATATATATATAGTTTTATTTTTTATAATATTTAGCGTCAAGTTTATTGTCTTTCAGTGGTTTTACTGATAAAATGAAGTTTGGCAAGCATATTAACATGGTAAGAAAATGATTAAACCAATAAAATTGGTCAATACAAAAATGAAGCCAACCTAAACTCACTCACGCGTACACTAAGAAACAATGAGCTATAAAAATTTAAAAATTAAATAATAAAACCTACGCAATAAAAATTAAAAGAAAAGGAAAATTAAACGCAAAGGAAAAAATCAACTAATCACAAATAAAGCCTCTCCTACACACGATGTTCCATTTTAAAAAAAGAAACCAGGACATAACGGCAAACAAACCCTGACGAGTGAGAACATCATAAAGTGTCGTTATGTAACTTCGAAATCAGCATGAACTTGCTCAGTTAAAGTAACAACCTCTTTGTGCTTATATATATATATATATATATATATATATATATATATATATATAATATATTTACGCTCTCACACCCTGATTGAGCACTCTGGAAGAATGGTAGACTTTGAAAAACAGTAGCTACTCTGGCGTGTACGCATCGCTCATTCAGTAAAATGAATTAGACCACTCTATCTATTGAGTGCGTCTAATTATGATATATGCGCTAAAAAGTCTGCCTTCTTGCACTGAACGCCCATAGCCCAGAGGCAGAATCGCCGACTGACACCAATTCGGTCGGGTTTCAATCCTGGGTTAAAAGCAATCGGAGTCTAACCGTGCTGGTGAGCTGTAATACAGCGAAACAAATCTGTCTGCGAATGACTATATTTATATATATATAATTTAGAAAAGATTTCTGATTTATTACAATTCTAATGGGTAATACATATTTCACGCATAATGATGTCAGACCCAAATGGTACAACAGTTGATCGTCAAAATATCCCCCCACTCATTTTTTTTGGCACAAACGCTCACATGTCCATATTCAGAATAGACTTTTGTAACGGTTATTTACAAAAAATTTCTCGCTCATTTAAAAAGAACCCCAAAAAATAGAAAAAAGCAAGGATAAAGAAAAAGTAGACGATAGATGAATGGAAAGAAGAGAAAAAAGAGAAAAAGAAAGAAAAAGAAATACAATAAAAAATAGTATAAAAAAGAATATGAACAGTATCCAGAGACATAAAATGTTAACTTTATGTATCGAAATAGCGTCTCTAATGATTCGTCTCCTTTCTTAGAAAAACATGACGTGGAAAATTTAACATTGAAATTTAGTTTCAAATATAATGGGATATATTTACGATACAAAGATAAATTGTAAATCATAATTTTAATACAATTTGAAAAAATAACTACTATTACTATTAATTTAAAAATTCATATTAATTTAAAAATTCAGTGAATATATATTTATATATATGGCGTCTCTAAACATACAGAAAATAAGCAAATATATATAAAAAAATTAACAGTTGATTCCGGGCCTGATTCGAATCTGAACTAAACACGTAAGTAACATCTAGTGCGTCGTTGATCTGTAACTCGAAGATCAAAATTAAGTTACGCATTTTGTGTTGTGAACAGCTCCAACACAGAACCTCAACGAAAAGATAACATGAACAATTGTAACTCAAATGCGTCAAAGCCGCTGAAATCTTTCGTAATAATGACCAGCTGTTATGGAATAATAATAATAATAATAATAATAATAATAATAATAATAATAATAACGTCTTATCAAATAAAGAAAAAATAAAGCAAAAAATCCAACTGAAGGCTCAAAGAATAAGACGCTATGAAAAAAGAGCAAAATTTTACAGACAAAACAAGATCTTTCAGACTGATACAAAGAGATTTTACAGGGAAATAGGCAAAAAAAGAATTGAAGTGACAGTACCCCCCAGAATGGAAGAAGTCACACAGTTCTGGGAAAAGATATGGGCTTGCCCTAAAGAACCTAGCAAGGAAGTACATTGGATTACGCAGGAGATAGAACGAATGAAGAATAAACCCGAACAGACATGGTCTGGAATTACAGAAGATGATATTAAATTTGCACTAAAAAAAGCACACAACTGGAAAACTCCAGGTATAGATAAAATTCCTAACTTTTGGCTATATTATTTAAATGCAGCACATAAAAAAATAGCCAAAGAACTCCAAGAAATGGTTGACGATCCCACTAAAATTCCTGCATGGATGACAAAAGGAATTACATTTCTTCTACCCAAGAATGGTGACACAAACAACCCGAAAAACTACAGACCAATTACATGTCTTCCGACAACATATAAACTACTAACATCTATTTTAACAAAACAAACATATTTATTCTTAGAAAGAAATGACATGATACCGCTTGAACAAAAAGGGTGCAAACGTGGCTGTTATGGCTGTAAAGACCAATTGCTAATTAACAAAATGATCCTGGAAAACTGCTACAAGACAAAGAAAAATCTTAGTACTGCCTGGATAGACTACCGAAAGGCATTCGATAGTGTGCCACATGAACGGATTTTAAAGACTTTAAATATATACAAGATATCGCCCGTCATCATCAATTTCATCAAACAGTGCATGTCTATATGGAAAACAACCCTTTACCTCAATCATATAAATGGAATCTATAAGTCTGATGAAATAAACATCAAAAGAGGTATATTTCAAGGTGATTCTTTATCTCCCTTACTATTCTGCATATCATTAATAGCACTAACCAGTCAACTTAATAAGACAGAATGTGGTTATAAAATAGGCCAAAAGAAAATAAGCCATCTATTTTACATGGATGACTTAAAGTTATATGCTAAGAATGATAATGAGCTGGAAGGTCTTCTGCAAACTGTAAAATGCTTCAGCGAAGACATTGGAATGAAATTTAATTTGAATAAATGTGCTAAAGCTACAGTTTTACGTGGATCAATACAAGAAACATCCTCAATTAGCTTAGACCCTGCTGTAGCAATAAAAGAATTGAAACCAGAAGAAGCTTATAAATACCTAGGTGTAAATGAGAGCGAAAACATTCACCATACAAAAATGAAAGAAATAGTGCGTAAAGAGTACTATAGAAGGCTACGAATGATATTAAAAACTGAATTAAATTCACAGAATAGAGTTATGGCCATTAATAGCCTTGCAATCCCAGTTGTCCAATATAGCTTCAACATCTTAAACTGTACTCTAAACGACATCAGGCGAATGGATGCTAAAACAAGAAAGCTTCTTTCTAAGCATAGGATGCATCACCCAAAGGCTGATGTAGACCGTCTATACATACCCCGTAAAGAAGGTGGAAGAGGTCTTATTCAGCTGGAATTGTCATACAAGACAACAACTATTGGCTTACTAACATACATAGAAACAACAAAGGATTGGATGATACAATTAGTAAGGCAACATGAAGAAAGAAAGAAAAAATATTCAATAATAAAAGAAGGCAGTAAATACAAACAAGAATTACAGTTAGTAGATTCTGTAGAAAAGCAAAACAGTAGCCAAGAACCAACTATTGCGGCAAAAAATATGAAAATGAAAGCCAAAGATAAAGCTCTTGAAAAGATGAAACAGCGCTGGCAAGACAAACCTCTGCATGGCCAATATCCAGTACGTGCCAATAAATCCAATGTTGACAAAGTTAATACTCATCGATGGTTACGTGCATCTGGATTAAAGTCTGAAACTGAAGGATTTATACTTGCAGCACAAGACCAAAGTCTTTTCACGAGAAACTTTCAGGCAAATATTATGCATAATAATATGGATCCAAAATGCAGGTTTTGTGATAAACACCAAGAAACAATAGACCACCTAATCTCAGGCTGTTCTGTGCTTGCCCCAAACGAATATAAAAATCGCCACGATAGAGTTGGGCAATATTTACATTGGGCAATGTGCAAACATTATGGAAAAGCTGTAAACAAACACTGGTATGAACATCATCCAGCACCGGTTACAGAAATAGAAGATGTAACCATTCTATGGGATTACACCATCTACACAGACAGAAAAATTGAAGCAAACAGGCCAGACATTATTGTTAAAAACCAGAAGGAGAAAACTTGTCTATTAATTGATATGGCTTGTCCAGCGGATTGTAACATAGCAATCAAGGAATTTGAAAAACTGTCAAAATATAAAGACCTGGAAATTGAAATAGAAAAAAATGTGGAAATTGAAAACAAGAGTTGTGCCAGTGATAGTAGGTGCACTTGGAATGATAAAAAATGGAACAAAACAACACATTGAAAGAATCCCTGGAAACCCCAGCTTAAGAGATATACAAAAAATTGTCTTATTAAGTACAGCCCACACACTAAGGAAAACGTTATCTATGTAATGCTGGGGATGATAGGGAGGATAGAAAAACATGAAATGGAGTCATAACAACACGCCACTACCTGCCTTAGGTCTCCCCGCAGACTTGGTTGGTAGTGAGACCAATGCAGAAATCGAAATATGATGAAAAATGACATAATAATAATACACCATCTACACAGACAGAAAAATTGAAGCAAATAGGCCCGACATTATTGTTAAAAAACCAGAAAGAAAAAAAAACTTGCTTATTAATTGATATGGCTTGTCCAGCGGATTGTAAGATAGCAACCAAGGAATTCAAAAAACTGTCAAAATATAAAGATCTGGAAATTGAAATAGAAAAAATGTGGAAATTGAAAACAAGAATGGTGCCAGTGATAGTAGGTGCACTTGGAATGATAAAAAATAGAACAAAACAACACACTGAAAGAATCCCTGAAAACCCCAGCCTAAGAGATATACAAAAAATTGTCATATTTAGTACAGCCCACACACTAAGGAGAACTTTGTCTATGTAACGCTGGGGATGTTAGGTGAGATATAAAAAGCATGAAATAGAACCATAACACACCACGACCTGCCTTGGTTCTTCCCGCAGACTTGGTAGGTAGTGCGACCATAGCAGAAATGGAAATATGATGAAAAATGACAAGATAATAATAATAAATACGCTCGTTATTTTTAACGACTAATATTCTGGTATAAATTACATTTGATATATTATGAAATCCAACAGGTATATGTTCGAATTTGCAATCGAAATAATTTATCTAAAATAATTAAAAAGTACTGAGTAAATATTCAGATTATGGTGTTCCATAAAATCATTTAACGAACTCTAGGTAGAAAATTGTCTTTGAATGTTCGAAGTTTAACCATTTAATATCCACCGTGAAATCTGGCATTAATTATTAAAATTAACATAAGAAATCCGTAATTTTTTATAGGTTTCTAATAAACTTAAATGTTAATAAGTTTCTTAAATATCCAGTAATAATTATATATTTCTATCAATTAATTATTAATTAGAGAAATGTTGGTATTAATAAGAGGCTTCGAAACATCCAGTAATATTTATAGAAGTTAGAAATTATAAAACTTTCAAAATTATATATATTTTTAAAATGAAGTATTAATTATAGGTTTCGAAAAAAAAGTTGATATTGTTACTTGTTTTCGAAAATTCTATTAATTGTTTTTTAATCCAGTATCAAATAATTGTTCAAATGAAGTATTAATCATAGTTTTCTAAAAACATTTATATCAATAAGTTTCTGAAAATTCAGTATGCATTATATTCTTTTAATTCAGTATTAATTATATTTTAATATTATATATAATGTATTCGTTATATATTTAAATCAAATATTAATTAGATATATCTAAAATATCCGATATCAATAAAAGGTTTGTGAAAATCTAGTTATGATTAAAACTTTCTAAAACGTTGATACTATCAGTAGGTTTTTAAAAATGTAGGAATTATTAAATACCCTTTAACATTAAGTATTAATTATAGGTTTCTAAAAATATTCAATATTAAAAAATAAGGTTCACCAAAGCTCAATATTAATTATAACGCCGTAAAAATATTTGATATTAATAATAGGTTTCGAATATGTCTGTAAGAAATATTTGATATAAATAATCCAGAATTAATATATCCTTATTTGGTAAATTTTCGTTGTAAGTCCCGACGCTTTTCCCCTTCAAATTTATCCAAAATAGCATTATCTCTCTGCAAATGTATATGCTGAACTCAAACCAATTGTTAGTTATTGAAGAAATTTACCTTTTTTTATCTAAATGTCCATGAAAAAACGAACTACATCTTGCACTTTTTCTCTCCTGTAACTCTCACGAAGTCATGTGATTAACTGCAGAAGGACGTACTGCGTATGTGAACGAATTTTGGCAGATTTTTGGGCGAGTTTTCTTCATTTACTGATACTTCCGGCGATGTACTTCCGGTAATGAAAGTAATGCGCTATTGTATTTCTATGCTTATTACTTTCATAACAGGCAGTACATGTCCGGAAGTTTCAGTAAAGGAAGAAAATTGACCAAAATTCGACAGAAAATTGCTGCCTACGTAAAACGTCATTCTGCAGTTAATTATATGACTTCGTGAGAGTTCCGGAAGAGAAAAAGTGTGAGATATAGTTCGTTTTTTATGGACTTTCAAAGCAAAAAAGGTAAGTTTCTTCAATAACTAATTGTTGATTTGAGTTCAGCATATACATATGCACAAAATAATGTATTTTGGATAAATTTGAAGGGGGAAAAGCCGTCGGGAGCTAAAACGAACATTTACCCCTTATTTATTATCCAAAAACATGAAGGTAGATTAATGCGTTAGTATATAAAATTTTTATTTAAATTTCCGTTTCTCAAGCCAGTGACATGCACCATGCTAACCATTTCAATCAAAAGAAGCTATTTCAAGTATTCGCAACTAAGTTGGAAGCTAAGAATATTATTCTTCGCTGAAAAGTAGTAGCGAGAAATTTCTTTTTTTACGAAAGTTTTTCGAATCTTTCCCAGATTTTGTCTTGGAACAATGCCAATTGCCAAATTGTTTTTGGTTCGATTATCATGAAAAGAAATAGGAAAAGATTCAAACAAATAAATCTTTGTCAAATGGTCATAAGTACTGAAAAAGAGGAAATAATTTTTGAAAAATGAATTGCTGTTTGTTTCTCCTTGTGAAACTAGAGAAGAAAAAATTTTTTTCGCTTTTGTTTTTTATATAAAATAGAAGAATATTGTCAATTCGGCTGGACGCGTATTTGTAATGAATCATTTTCCAAACAGTTATTGCCAATTGATGATTATTACTGTCGTTTGTGGCGTCTTTCAGCCTAGCACAGGTGGCCATTATTGGGCGTAAAGTATGAGGTTGTCAGAAATGGAAGAGAAAGATTGAATGTTGCCAGTCAGGAAATGACAGAGAATAAGGCAAGATGGATAAATAAGAATTGCATCACAAGCGAGGAAAGGAAGTAATATACGCAAGGAAGCGATAAAAAATTAGACTGAATTCATTTTCCTGTATTGCTCGAGACAGCTAGGCATTTCTACACGCGTCAGTGGTCGAAGATCGAGTCGAAGCAGAGGCCAATGTTGATTTTCATGTGATTGAAGAAGGTTTTCTACAACATGTATACGAATAAACCCCAATCTTTTTAACTAGATTTATCCCTAGATATTTAAAGACAAAGGGTAAATATAAACAGAGAGAGAGAGAGAGAGAGAGAGAGAGAGCGAGAGAGATACAACTGGGAAAAATTGCAACTGCTAAAATGTCTGCCTGGGAAAACATATGAGACTGAAGACAAAATAATGCCGCAAAAGAAATGTACTCTCAAAAATAAAAATCAGAATCGAAAACGAAAGAAATGAGTAAAAGAAGAATAACGAAAAAAGAATAGCAAAAAAAAAAAAAAAAAAAAAAAAAAAAAACGCTAATAAAACGGAAAAGAAAGTTAGCAGGAAAAGAAAAAATAACAATAGGGTAACCGTAAAGAAAAATGTATGAAAAAAAAAAAAAAGATAATAATAAAGAAAGAAACAGAAAGACAGAAAGAAAAACATAATGAAAAATGGAAAACGAATGAAAAAGCAAACACAAAAATTAAAAGGAAAATGAAGCGGGAAAAGAAAAAAAGAAAAATTAAAAGAAAGTAAAAAGAAAAAATAAAGAAAGACAGCCGTAAAGATAAATGCAATAAATATATAAATAAAGAAAGAAAGAAAGAAAGGAAAGAAAGAAATAAAAGAAAGAAAGAAAGAAAGAAAAAACATAATAGAAATCGAATGAAAAAGCAAAAAAAAAAAGAAAGGAAAATGAAAGGGAAAAAAAGAAAAAATTAAAAGAAAGTAAAAAGAAAAAAATAAAGAAAGACAGCCGTAAAGATAAATAAATAAATAAAGAAAGAAAGAAAGAAAGAAAGAAAGAAAGAAACATAATAGAAATCGAATGAAAAATCAAAAAAAAAAAGAAGGAAAATGAAAGGGAAAAAAGAAAAAATTAAAAGAAATTAAAAAGAAATAAAGAAAGACAGCCGTAAAGATAAATGCAATAAATAAATAAATGAAGAAAGAAAGAAAAAAAAAACATAATAGAAATCGAATGAAAAAGCAAAAAAAAAAAAAGAAGGAAAATGAAAGGGAAAAAAAGAAAAAATTAAAAGAAAGTAAAAAGAAGAAATATCGAAAGACAGTCTTAAATATAAAAGAAAGAAAGAAAGAAAGAAAGAAAGAAAGAAAGAAAGAAAGAAAAACATAATCGAAAACGATTGAAAAAGCCAAAAAATAAAAGTAGAAAATGAAGGGGGGAAAGAAAAAGAAAGAAAAAATTAACAGAAAATAAAAAGAAGAAATAACGACAGACAGTCGTAAAGATAAATGTACGAAAGAAAAAAGAAAGAAAGAAAGAAAAACATAATGGAAAACGAATGAAAAAGCCAAAAAAAAAAAATTGGAAAAATGAAGGGGGAAAGAAAAAAATTAAAGGAAGTAAAAAGAAGAAATATTGAAAGACAGTCTTAAAAACAAGTACGAAAGAAAGAAAAGAAGAAAGAAAAGAAGAAAGAATGAAAAAAAAGAAAGAAAAAACGTAATGGTAGACGAAAGAAAAAGCAAAACAAGAAAAATGAAGGTGGAAATAAAAAGAAATAAAGAAAAATTAAAAGAACGTAAAAAGAAGAATGAATGAAAGAAAAGACAAATGAAAGAAATAAACGAAAAAATGAACAATAATAGGTAAAATGATTAACGACACATTGCTAGCGTTAACACACACACACACATACACACACACATATGTATTTCATTTTACTATAAAACTTTTTTTTTTGTGGGTACACGGATTTAAGTTGTTATCCTGGATTTTATTTCCTTAAACAGAGGAATTAATAACAATAGGCTTAGACTGAGATGTACTACTAAAAAATAAAATAAAATAAAATAAAATAAAATAAAATAATTCCCCCGAAAGGATAGGGCTTCTCAATCTCAAGCGGTTGTTATTAATTTCATCAGTTAAGAAAATGAAAAAACAAGATTAACAAGAAACAATGTTGTTGGAAAAATTGTCATCTAAATTGCGTAAAAATGAAAATATCACTGACATCTCATTTTAACAGATATATTTACCAAAATTATACAAAAAGATATTTAAATACTAAAGAGTAAATTTATTCAATAAAATCACCGTTGTCTTTGACCACGACCTCCAGATTACTACGAATGGTCTCCTTGTTTAAGTTGGCAAATGCAGCCACAATCCTTGCTTTCAATTCATCTTTGATGTTACACAGTGTTTTGTTAGTCTCTCGCTGGACTAGGCCCCACACTTAATAATCAAGGAGCCTACAAGTTTGGCGAGTTAGGTGGCCAGATGAAAGATATCATGTGGTCGCAGAAATTGTTTGAGAGCAATGACTAGGTTCTCTTGCTTGTGTAACATGGTGCAGAATGCTGTTGCCAGACATAGGACCTTCCATCATCTACCCTCTTTACTTAGGGCAGCACGACCTCCTCAAGACAATTGATGTAGGCATCTGTATTGTGTCTAAAAGCCTCACCAACATATTCAGTAGCTGTTTTCTCATCAGAACGATCAGATTGAGTTATCGTATTTCGCAATCATCATTTAACTCATCCAGCTTTTTTTGTTCCAAATCCTCTGCACTGTCCTCAAATTGACATCTAAACTCATGGTGGCATTACCCATTCAACCGATTGAACTCTTCATACAATTACATATATTTCCTATTACAAGGGAGAGCTCAGAGAGAGAGAGAGAGAGAGATCAGCAGATCAGTATAAAGCAAATCACCAGAGAGCGATAGGCAGAGATAGCCAACACTACTACCGTACGACCATTGTGAGTCCCAATTCTAGTATTACTTACTAACCCGCATTTATTGTTCTACTAACAGAGTTCCACTAGTTCAACTAACAGACTTTCTTTTTTTTTTAATCATTTCACCACGAACAAGGCGGAAACGGCACTGATGTGCAGGGGGCTACATAAATGTAAAAAGATTAATTAGAAAAGAGTGAGGAGTACAAACTAGTTAGAAAGGAACAATAGAAAGTTGAGAAACCAGGTGCGATGACAGATACATAGGTGGAGAGAAAGGGAAGGTTATACAGGGGAGGGGAGAGAGCTAGAGTCCAGTGGTTAGTAGATGAGTATTGACTTTGCATTTAAATTTCTGGAGGTTGTAGCCGTCAGGAAAGCAAGAATACGGGAGCGAGTTCCACAGGCGGGAAGTGCGAGAGAAGAAGCTGCAGGAGTAGAATTGTCGTCTGCATTTGGTTAACCTGACTGTGAATGGGTGGGACCCAGATGCCAGTCTGGTTGCACGAGTAAACACCTGTTGAGGAGGCATCAGTGACTTAAGTTCTGAGCAGAACCCATGAAAGTATTAGACTTCCACATATTTGTATTTTGCTGTGTTTAATATATATATATATATATATCGTTATTTTCTATTTTGGTTGTTGTATTATTTCTTGTGGGGACTTCTTAACCGGGTCAACGACGTGAAGTTTGCCGGTGCGAATGCATACACTTCCCAAACTTCTGATGGAGTGAATTGAGTCAAGGTCTTTTTTCCTTATATACTTAATCCCACTTGACCCTTCAATACTGAACAGTGGACAACGTATAAAAAAATAATCTGCATGCGTTAAATAAAAGTATAAAATGGCGACAATTTACCAATCACATCTTCTCTCTCTCTCTCTCTCTCTTTATCTATCTCTCTTTCTTTATCTCTCTCTCTCTCTCTCTCTCTCTCTCTATATATATATATATATATATATATATATATATATATATATATATATATTTACGTTCTCACGCCCTGATTGAGCACTCTGGAAGAATGGTAAACTTTGAAAAAACAGTAGCTACTCTAGCATCTACGCATCGTTCATTCAGTAAAGAATTAAAACACGCTAACTACTAGCGTATGTTTACATGGTATATCACACGCTAAAATCTGTTTCCTTCTACCGAGCTAAGCGGTAGAATCCGGTCGGCAATTGAATGTCTAACCGTACTGACGAGTTGTGATACAGCGAAACAGATCTGTCCGCAGATAACTATTTACGCTCTCACACTCTGGAAGTCTGGTAGACTTTGTAGCAACAGTAGCTACTCTAGCATCTACGGATCGTAATGAATTAGAACACTCTAACTACTAGCGTATGTTTACATGGTATATCACACGCTAAAAGTCTGCCTCCTTCTACCTTCTACAGAGATAGAATTGCTGACTGACGCCAATTCGGCCAGGTTTCAATCCTGAGTAAAATCAATCGGATGTCTAACTGTACTGATGAGCTGTAATACAACGAAATAGATCTGTCTGAGGATGACTATCTCATTCAGTAATGAATTAGAGCACTCTGGCTACTGGGCGTGTATAATGATAATATACACACTAAAAAGTTTGCCTTCTTCTACCGAGCGCCCATGGCCCAGAATTAGAATCGCCGACTGACGCCAATTCGGTCGGATTTCAATCGGAGTCTAACCGTACTGATGAGATGTGATACAGCGAAACAGATCTGTCTGCGGATGACTATATATATTGAGAGAGAGAGAGAGAGAGAGAGAGAGAGAGAGAGAGAGAGAGAGATGTATGAAAACCAAAGGAAAACCTACCTTAAACGACCCTTTTCATTTTTTGAGAGTCATTATCAAGGCAAATGCAGTTGCGTTGATAAAGTATTGAAATTAAAACAAAAAGAAATATATTCAGCTATCAAAGAAATTCAACAAAATTTTACTGTGTGTTTTGCAGATTGTGTCGTTATATTTTTAGCTCGTGGAATTTAGTAGAATATTTTTCTTTTCTGGAATATCCGACGAAGAATTTTATGTTACAGATTTGTTTAGACATTTTCTTTATTTGATAATCCAAAATAACGCAAGATATGTTAATAAGATTAATGGAAATCGACCTATTTAACCAATATATGTTACTTCCTATATTTTTGATGGAACTTGCTATTTTTGATGCCATATGGTAGAATGGTGATTTTTCCGGAAACGAATGTTGCTGATTCCTGTCCAAACACATAGTCAAAATTAGTTTCGTCGAATTTATTTTAATTTTAAGATTTCAACAATTAGTGCATCAAACTGCTGATTAGCTTATAATCAAACGTTTGCCATGTTTGATTCTTAACTACTGGACTATGTAACAGTTGAATAAATAATTTCCATGCCCATGGTTAGCTTTTAGCAAATAGGCAATCGTCATTTTTTTCTTTTTGTTTTCTTAACTGTTCACCTAATATGTGGTTTAATGAATAAGATTACTGAATATACGTAAGCAGAGGAAGTAAAACATATATATTATAGAGAAAGGTAGGACATAAATTGTTGAATATGGTTTTGAAGACATTATAATATTTTGACAGACATTTAAAGAGATAGATAATATTTCATATTTCCAATATGTAAATTAATTCTGGAAGCCATTTCAATGAGTTACGCACGTTACTTATTTTCAGTTGACAGTTTTGCACAAAATTCTTTTCTTTTTCTCTTTATTGGTTATTCATCACATACATTATCTGAACAAAGAGGAGAGTAATAATTACACATTTACCGCGCAAATTATTGAGAAGCGTCCTGCGATTAATTAGAAAAGAATTCTAAATGAGTTTATAGTCAACGATGGAATGCCGAGAACGAATTTTCTTCTTTTGTGAAGCTAAAGAATAGCGTTTAGCGAATCACACCAGAATGGAGAGACCTCGAGAGATCTGATTGTTCATTAACTAAATTTCAGGTGTCTGAATGACTCTTCCATCAATTCTGTAAACAAAAATGACTCTACCATAAATTCTGTAAACAATAATTATGACGTTTTTCTTTGCTGCAACTTGTCGGACTTGAAGGAGACTACCACCACCTTTAAATTTGTTTTTTTTTCTTTTTTCAGTTCAGTCTTATCGATTACACCCTAAACTTTCCGATTGATAACAGAAATTTGGAAATATAATTTGGAACAATATATAATTTGGAAATTATAACATCAACGATAGAACTTTGTTTTCATTAAGTTTGTGGCCGTTTTCATTACGCTATGCATTTTTTCCCCTGCAAAATAGTGGAGGTGCCTTTGACACACTATACACCAGAACACATACACACACCACGAGATAAAGTAGATAGATAAACAACAGTAATAAAATAAATCCTCTTCAGCTTCAAGGCAAAAGTCAAACTAACGGTCTGGTCGCACATACTTAGATAAACCACATATTGAAGCAAACTGACATCATCAGACCAGAAAAAGGTACCAACTGTAATTCACACACACACACACACACACACACACACACACACACATATATATATATATATATATATATATATATATACTATAAACACACACACACATACATGCTCTGACACACTTACACACACACAGACATATATGCTCTAACACACTTACACACACACACACACAAGCACACGCTAAAATTAATGACAACAGCATCAGCTAAGAATGACCATTCCTTGAAACGCACGGACTCACTCGGACAGACACACGCTTCTCTGCCATTCTGAAGATGAGATTTTGCTCTCGAAATATTAATGTTTAATAAATAGGTAATACCCAAAAACTTCTTTACCTTCCTTTATTTTACTAAACGCATTGTGACAACCTCCAAGACCTAACCGTACAAATTTGGAAAAATTTCAATATTTCAACAATTTTAGGTGGGCTCAGTTTTTATATAACGTTATAGTAAATCGATCCTCCATTTCGGAACCACTCGCCGGTACAACATTACCACCACCTGTAAATTGGTTGATTATCAATGGTTTTTTACTTTTTTCAGTGCAATCTTATTGATTAAAGCCTAAACTTTTCGAGTGACAAAAATTTTAGTAAAAAGTTCAATATTTAAACAATTTTAGGGGGTCTCAGTTTTTCATACAACCTTATAGTAAATCGATCCTGTGGAATTAACTTTTTTGCTTACGCATATTCAACTACTGAATCCTTTGCGAACTTTTTTAATAAAGTCATTCTTGGATTTTCCGAGGAAGATGCCATCGTAAGAACTGAAGAAAACTTGAAAAAGACAAAAACAAAAGCAACAACTCGTCCCAAAAACCAAAACAGAGCGATATATACATACATATATATATTCATCTGTAAATTCAGATAAAAATGGTGGGGGGAATAGACGTTTTCAACATGTCAAATTAAGGCATGCGTTGTCAACCCCGTTTAAACAAAGAATGAAGAAAAATTCTAATGCCAGAGTCTTCGTCTAGTAAAGGAAGTGGTGGGGGAATATTGGTTTTTATAGGGTTAAGCTAGCGGAATCTTAGTAGTAATTTCTTCTTTGGTAGTGGGAGGTATGTGGCTTGACTATTGGGTTAGTAGTGCTAGGTAGGAGGGAAAAGGTGACTGCTTAGCCAAATTTTTAAAGAAATTCTATTGTGACTAAATGGAAGAATAAGATCATTATTGTAATTTAAATTTGTTTCTATGACGACACATACTAATGGCCTCTCTGCGTTTATTCAGAAGTACATTTTGAGATTGAAATTTCAAAATTTTAATTTTTTCTAGTTAACATGGATTACATCTATCTCTTAAGTTATTAGGGGAATTAGGCTTGCCTATCAGCCTAAACGAAGAAACTATATTTTTACCGACGCGTTTCGCCTGCTGACGGGCTTTATCAAGACAAAGAAATGAAATATATATACATATTCAAACATCTTCCATTAAATAATAGTCATATTGCTTCTACTTATTTTCATGCTGACCCTATCCAGTTGTGTAATCTAATTTGGATGTTAAGATAAAATTCATCAAGGAATGCGTTATAGTTTTAGCTAACCCAAGGAAATTCGATCTTTTCCAAGAGTATCTACAAAATTATAAAGAAAAATCATTGTAACTGCGATAAAATCTGAAAATTCCGTTGTGAAGTTTTACCGATGTAGCACGGGAATTTTTTGCAAAAAAAAAAGCATTTCAATATATTCAGTCAGATAAGTGATACACGCTTTGAGCGATCATGTCTCGAAAGACACACGACTGACTGGGAAGAAGATTATCATGAAGTAGGTTGCCATTGCTTTCTGCGGTAGACTGGTTGCCGATCACGGCTAAAGAACCCAATCTATCCTGTTATTTAACCCATAAGTGGAAGGAAGAGACGGATTAATACCTTTCCCAAGGATATTTGCGCGTAAGTGATTACAAAGAATTCAAATGGAATTCGAACTCGGTTCCCTGTTTTGTCGTTCCGAATCGATAACCACAACGCACATTCGCATTTCAATGTTGACTAAATTAACACCAAGAAACTAGAAAACTAGAAAACAAATTCTAATTGTAAATTTCAAATCTGACTCATTGATTTTGTCAAGAAAAAAAAGAGAAACGACGAATTTTGCTCGAATTTACAAACTTTTCTTAGTAAGCACAAAACACGCGAAATTTCACAATTCGATGCGAAATATTTTTCGGCCAATAGAAAACTAGGAAACATCTAAAAAACAAAAATTCACATAACCTTTAATTATCAAAAAATCAAAAAAAATTATTTCACAGACCCTTTTCGCGAGCCGATGCGAAATTGGTTTGTCGTCTAATGGAAAGCCCAGAATTACATCCGGGAGTGAATTCCTAAATGACCAGTTTGGACCCCCAGAAAACGAAATAGAAAGACGGAACAAGAAGACAGTCACAGTGAAAAAAAATACGAGCAATAAACACGTAACCTTGACTAACATCAAGCGATCGTTATTAATATTGTCTCTCTCTCTCTTTCTCTCACAACTCTCACCTCCTTCTTCTTCATCGATCACCCGTATACTTAATAACTGGACGGAACCGCTTAGCCTTAGTGAATACATCAAAGACACACCTACCCAACAAACGCTCATACATACTTACATATACACACACGCGCACATAAACTCACTCTTGGAAGGACGACTACGCACACTTTAACGATCTTGTTCTAACCAAAATACTTTATTTTTATTTGTAAAAACCTTTATTCATTTATATATATATATATATATATAAAATTGTTGTTTTCATTTTAAATTTTGATTTTCTACTACTCTTATAGTGGGCTATCTAACTAACTGCCATACATGATACACGCCTTGGGCGATCATGTCTCGAAAAAGACATGACTGATTGGGCAGAAGATTATCCCGCAGTAAGCTGCCATTGCTTTCTGCGATAGACTGGTTGCCAGCCAAGGCTATAGAACCCAATCTGTTCTATTATTTAACCCATACCTGGAGACGGATTAATACCTTACGCAAAGGTTTTTGTGCGTAAGTGAATGCAAAGAATTCAATTGGAATTCGAACTAGTTCCGAGTCGATATCCACTGTACCACAATAGGCCAAATCAAACTAATCTGTTTCAACACACATACACTTAATGGATAACCCACTATACTCTATAATTGAATGAAACATGTTTAAATGAAGATGTGGTGCCTAAACATCCCCCCACACACACTGATAAGCGTTGCATACAAATTACACCACAAGATAAGAGCATTTTTCAAAGTTTTCTACTCAATTTCCCGTTACTGAGTTTTGAATTATTCACTTGATTGTTTCATAAATTACAGATCTTGCTCTAATGTTTACTCTCAGGGGAATGTCGAATTAAATTGTTATCTCAGCGAAACTCTGCTTATTTCCTATACACAAAGCATGCTTTTAAATTGCGGCAGAATAATCCGCTGCCAATGGTTGTTCGGTCAAGATACATGTGGGAGGAAAATATTAGTTTCATGTAGAGAAGAAAAAAAAAAGTCTATTTACATTGTTTTGCAGACATAATAAGCACGCAATTGTCATGGCCGCCCTAAGTGTCGGAAGTCTGCTTAGGTTTAGGATAAATTCTATTATAGCTTTTATCTGAACTCGGTACTTGATAGCTGGAACAAAATCCATTGACACGGTAATTTTATCCATTAAAGCAGAGTCAATTTACAAAATAAAATATAAAAAACGAAAAAAAAAAGCGACAAAGATAGATAGATAGATAGATAGAGAGATAGATAGATAGATAGATAGATAGATAGATAGATAGATAGATAGAAGTCATATGAGAGAGACTATGAAGGATAGATAGATAGATAGATAGATAGATAGATAGATAGAAGTCATATGAGAGAGACTATGAAGGATAGATAGATAGATAGATAGATAGATAGATAGATAGATAGATAGATAGATAGATAGATAATGGACAGACTATGACAGATAGACAGATAGAGAGAAAGAGAGAAAGAGAGATAGGAATAAACTGATATAAATATCTTTAAACAGAGACAAATAAATAATTTCAATGTTCAAAACATTAATTCAAATTATTATCATTATTATTTAAATTTAATTTTAAAAAAATAATATTGTTATTTATAAAGGTAGTGATAAAAATAATAATGATGATCATTATTATGATCAAATTATTTTTTATTTTTATTATCATGTTATATCTAGCATTAATTTTTATCATCCTCAACAATTGTTATCATACTACTATAATGAGAAACATTAATATTAATTATATTATCATACAATTAAAATGATTATATTCATAAGACAAAATTTATTATTATTATGTCATTTTTCATCATATTTCCATTTCTGCTTTGGTCTCACTACCAACCAAGTCTGCGGGGAGACCTAAGGCAGGTCGTGGCGTGTTGTTATGGCTCCATTTCATGTTTTTCTATCTTCCCTATCATCCCTAGCATTACATAGATAAAGTTTTCCTTAGTGTGTGGGCTGTACTTAATAAGACAATTTTTTGTATATCTCTTAAGCTGGGGTTTCCAGGGATTCTTTCGATGTGTAGTTTTTTTCCATTTTTTATCTTTCCAAGTGAACCTACTATCACTGGCACAACTCTAGTTTTCAATTTCCACATTTTTTCTATTTCAATTTCCAGGTTTTTATATTTTGACACTTTTTCAAATTCCTTGATTGCTATGTTACAATCCGCTGGACAAGCCATATCAATTAATAGACAAGTTTTCTCCTTCTGGTTTTTAACAATAATGTCTGGCCTGTTTGCTTCAATTTTTCTGTCTGTGTAGATGGTGTAATCCCATAGAATGGTTACATCTTCTATTTCTGTAAACGGTGCTGGGTGATGTTCATACCAGTGTTTGTTTACAGATTTTCCATAATGTTTGCACATTGTCCAATGTAAATATTGCCTAACTCTAACGTGGCGATTTTTATATTCATTTGGGGCAAGCACTGAACAGCCTGAGATTAGGTGGTCTATTGTTTCTTGGTGTTTATCACAAAACCTGCATTTTGGATCCATATTAATATGCATAATATTTGCCTGAAAGTTTCTAGTGAAAAGATTTTGGTCTTGTGCTGCAAGAATAAATCTTTCAGTTTCAGACTTTAATCCAGATGCACGTAACCATCGATGAGCATTAACTTTGTCAACATTGGATTTATTGGCACGTACTGGATATTGGCCATGCAGAGGTTTGTCTTGCCAGCGCTGTTTCATCTGTTCAAGAGCTTTATCTTTGGCTTTCATTTTCATATTTTTTGCCGCAATATTTGGTTCTTGGCTTCTGTTTTGCTTTTCTACAGAATCTACTAACTGTATATCTTGTTTGTATTTACTGCCTTCTTTTATTATTGAATATTTTTTCTTTCTTTCTTCGTGTTGCCTTACTAATTGTATCATCCAATCATTTGTTGTTTCTATGTATGTTAGTAAGCCAATGATTGTTGTCTTGTATGACAATTCCAGCTGAATAGGACCTCTTCCACCTTCTTTACGGGGTATGTATAGACGATCTACATCAGCATTTGGATGATGCATCTTATGCTTAGAAAGAAGCTTTCTTGTTTTAGAATCCATTCGCCTGGTGTTCTTTTAGAGTTCAGTTTAAGATGTTGAAGCTATATTGGACAACTGGGATTGCAAGGCTATTAATGGCCATAATTCTGTTCTGAGAATTCAATTCAGTTTTTAATATCATTCGTAGCCTCTTATAGTACTCTTTATGCACTATTTCTTTCATTTTTTATGGTGAATGTTTTCACTCTCATTTACACCTAGGTATTTATAAGCTTCTTCTGATTTCAATTCTTTTATTGTTACAGCAGGGTCTAAGCTAATTGAGGATGTTTCTCATATTGATCCACGTAAAACTGTAGCTTTAGCACATTTATTCAAATTAAATTTCATTACAATGTCTTCGACAGTTTGCAGAAGACCTTCCAGCTCATTATCATTCTTAGCATATAACTTTAAGTCATCCATGTAAAATAGATGGCTTATTTTTTTTTTTGGCCTATTTTATAACTACATTCTGTCTTATTAAGTTGACTGGTTAGTGCTATTAATGATATGCAGAATAGTAAGGGAGACAAAGAATCACCTTGAAATATACCTCTTTTGATGTTTATTTCATCAGACTTATAGGTTCCATTTATATGATTGAGGTAAAGGGTTGTTTTCCATATAGACATGCACTGTTTGATGAAATTGATGATGACGGGTGATATCTTGTATATATTTAAAGTCTTTAAAATCTAGGGATGTGGCACACTATCGAATGCCTTTCGATAATCTATTATTATTATTATGTCATTTTTCATCATATTTCGATTTCTGCTTTGGTTTCACTACCAACCAAGTCTGCGGGGAGACCTAAGGCAGGTCGTGGCGTGTTGTTATGGCTCCATTTCATGTTTTTCTTTCTTCCCTATCATATCCAGCATTACATAGATAAAGTTTTCCTTAGTGTGTGGGCTGTACTTAATAAGACAATTTTTTGTATATCTCTTAAGCTGGGGTTTCCAGGGATTCTTTCAATGTGTTGTTTTGTTCCATTTTTTATCATTCCAAGTGCACCTACTATCACTGGCACAACTCTTGTTTTCAATTTCCACATTTTTTCTATTTCAATTTCCAGGTCTTTATATTTTGACAGTTTTTCAAATTCCTTGATTGCTATGTTACAATCCGCTGGACAAGCCATATCAATTAATAGACAAGTTTTCTCCTGGTTTTTAACAATAATGTGTGGCCTATTTGCTTCAATTTTTCTGTCTGTGTAGATGGTGTAATCCCATAGAATGGTTACATCTTCTATTTCTGTAACCGGTGCTGGGTGATGTTCATACTAGTGCTTGCCTACAGCTTTTCCATAATGTTTGCACATTGTCCAATGTAAATATTGCCCAACTCTATCGTGGCGATTTTTATATTCGTTTTAAGCAAGCACAGAACAGCCTGAGATTAGGTGGTCTATTGTTTCTTGGTGTTTATCACAAAACCTGCATTTTTGATCCATTTATTATTATTATGTCATTTTTCATCATATTTCCATTTCTGCTTTGGTCTCACTACCAACCAAGTCTGCGGGGAGACCTAAGGCAGGTAGTGGCGCGTTGTTATAGCTCCATTTCATGTTTTTCTATCTTCCCTATCATCCTCAGCATTACATAGATAAAGTTTTCCTTGGTGTGTGGGCTGTACTTAATAAGACAATTTTTTGTATGTCTCTTAAGCTGGGGTTTCCAGGAATTCTTTCAATGTGTTGTTTTGTTCCATTTTTTATCATTCCAAGTGCACCTACTATCACTGGCACAACTCTTGTTTTCAATTTCCACATTTTTTCTATTTCAATTTCCAGGTCTTTATATTTTGACAGTTTTTCAAATTCCTTGATTGCTATGTTACAATCCGCTGGACAAGCCATATCAATTAATAGACAAGTTTTCTCCTTCTGGTTTTTAACAATAATGTCTGGCCTGTTTGCTTCAATTTTTCTGTCTGTGTAGATGGTGTAATCCCATAGAATGGTCACATCTTCTATTTCTGTAACCGGTGCTGGATGATGTTCATACCAGTGTTTGTTTACAGCTTTTCCATAATGTTTGCACATTGCCCAATGTAAATATTGCCCAACTCTATCGTGCCGATTTTTATATTCGTTTGGCGCAAGCACAGAACAGCCTGAGATTAGGTGGTCTATTGTTTCTTGGTGTTTATCACAAAACCTGCATTTTGGATCCATATTATTATGCATAATATTTGCCTGAAAGTTTCTCGTGAAAAGACTTTGGTCTTGTGCTGCAAGTATAAATCCTTCAGTTTCAGACTTTAATCCAGATGCACGTAACCATCGATGAGTATTAACTTTGTCAACATTGGATTTATTGGCACGTACTGGATATTGGCCATGCAGAGGTTTGTCTTGCCAGCGTTGTTTCATCTTTTCAAGAGCTTTATCTTTGGCTTTCATTTTCATATTTTTTGCCGCAATAGTTGGTTCTTGGCTTCTGTTTTGCTTTTCTACAGAATCTACTAACTGTAAATCTTGTTTGTATTATTATTATTATTATTATTATTATTATTATTATTATAAACGCCGTT